>OZ007598.1:313874665-314260746 GCA_963931845.1 Maratus michaelseni | reverse complement strand
TTTTCCTGCTTTATGTTTTTACGCATAATGATTTAAAAGCCAGTCACGGAGAGTTTGTTCCGTCGCTTATATTTTTTATCGCAGGCTTTCCTTCCATCTGCATATATAGCATCGATTTTATGCAAAAAAGGCTTTAGAGCGACAGAGTGTTATTATACTTTCTTCTATCAGTGATAGAAGAAAGTATTGTAATCGAAATTTCTTTCGACTTCCGGATTCACACGTTTTAAGGAGTCAAAGATCCCGAAAACATGTTTTTTTACGCTGCAAATCCTTATACACTTTTCAGAACACTTATTTTGTTACCTTTTTTAGAGCACTTTGAAGCGCACTTTTTGGAACAGTTTTTAGAATACTTCTTTTGTTCAAGCATACTTTCTAGAGCACTTTTTGAAAGCGATGATTTCACAAGTGTGCCCAATCTGTTCTGAAATGTGTTCCCAAGTTTAGATTTAACAAATAGCCTGATCAGAGCACACATTTTAGTACACATTAAGGTAACTGGAACACTTTTTTTTTTTAAATCAAAGTGTTCCAAAGGTGTTCCCAGTGGGTGCCGGGAATTTGCAGTGTACAAAATGTCTCTCTGTCCTCTTTGTATCATCGAAAAGTGTATGAAATTATGCATAGCATTGAATCAGTTTTCAACTGTATGTTTTTGGCTTACTTGGCTTAGTTATTACTATTATAGAAGAATGTATTGTAATCGAGATTTTTTACGACTTCCAGTTTTCGACCGATTGACACGTTTTAGGGGTCGGAGATCCCGAAAAATATGTTTTTACAAAATGTCTGTCTGACCGTGTGTGTGTCCTCTTTGTATCATCGAGAAGTTTATGAAGTTATGCATAGAATTGAACCAAATTTAATTGACGGATGTTTGGCTATGGCTAGCAGGTCCCAGTAGAATTTGGGGATAGTCCGCCGGAAGGGGGTGCTGTGATAGCGATTTTTGTTCCATTTTCATTATTGTATCATCGAAAAGTATACAAAGTTATGCATTACAAACGAACCAAATTTCATTTATATGTTGTTGGCTATGACCAGCAAATGTCCCAGCTGAATTTGGAGAAGGGGCGATGTGATAGCAATTTTTGTGCGATTTTCTCGATTTTTCGTAGTTGCGTTGTACATCGGCTGCTCGTGCGGCGAAGAGTGCTTCGCATCCAGATAACGCGACGATTCACAAGCAGCTGACGTACCACAGAAGGACGAAAAATATTGATTTTATGGGCGCCGCGGTAGGGAATTTTATGGTATTAACATGCATGACCTGTAAGAAAATTCTGTATCGTCACATCCGACTAGTTTGTGACATAATTGTGATATTTTTTCCTTCTTCTCGAGACTTCATTGTGAGCTATATTTATAAGGTTTGAAACACCGGCGATTCCATGCTACTCCTTGGACTTGTTTAGATGAGATACCCCCACTATAAGGATCACCTCTTTCCTGTTTTATGGCGAAAGAGTTTTCGCATAATGTGATTGAAAAGCAGTCACGGAGGGTTTTTTCTATCGGTTACTTCTTATTATCAGTTTCTTTCTGTTTACGTTCATTTGCATACATAGCATTGATTTTATGCAAAAAGTTTCATAGCGAGAGGGTGTTGTTTTGAATGCGATAGCATATATCTCTCTTTTTGGAGAGTTCTCGGCAGTTATTCAGCAGAGATAATGCATATGGATTTCTCTCTTTCTTTTTAAGGCTGTTAGCCAGTCAGCTTCCAAATTTAACTCTGTCATGTTAAATCTACGGGCGTAGAATGCATTTATATTTAAAACATCTCCCCGGGACAATTAATATTTTCACTTCCCCCCCCCCCCTTAGTACTCTTCTTTAAGGATGTTTCTTTTCTTTTCTTGTTTGTCAAAGTATTTTTAAATTATAGAGTAATTCCGGGTGAGATACCGTGCAAAATTTTTTTGGAATTTGTGTATAAAATCCCATGGTGCGCATAAACTAAAAAAGAAATCATGCTGGGCTATTTAATGTTAAATATACATGTGTACTGCGACTAAAAAAATATATATATTAAAAAAAAAAAAAATTCTAAAACATTTTGCTGCTCGTACCCTGTACACATGTGACACCCCGTTTGCATGTGACGTCCCACTTCTTCCGAGGTGTGACGTCACATGCAAAGGGTCTATAGCAGAATAAACACTTTAACGTTTATTTATTTATTTTTTACTAACTCGGATATAAGTCGACCCCCATTTTCAACTCCCAAATTTTGTCTAAAATTCTTCGACTTGTACACGAGTACACTGCAAATTCCCAGCACACATTGGGAATACATTTGGAACACTTTGATATTAAAAAAAAGTGTTCCAGTTACCTTAATGTGTACTGAATGTGTTCCCTCAAAGTGTTCCGAATATGATCCGCTATAAAGAAAGTGTTCTGCTCAGGATATCTGTTAAATCTAAACGTGGGAACACATTTGAGAACGGATTGGGAAGCACATTTGGGCACCTTTGTGAGATCATCGTTTTTAAAAAGTGCGTCAGAAAGTGTGCTTCACAAAAGAAGTGTTCTCAGAAGTATTCCAAAAAACTGTTCCAAAAAGTGCGGTTGAAAGTGTTCTTAAACAAGGTGACAAAATAAGTGTTCTTAAAAGTGTATAAAGATTTGCAGTGTAATGCGGTATTTATCCTTTATATTTATTCTCATCCTGATTTGAAGAACCTTTTCAAAATGCAGTCACAGTTCTGTGTAGATTATTATTTTCCAACGCTTTGTTCCTCATCTGCGTAAAATCATCCATTTTATGCAAATAGTTTTTACAACCTAAAAAAGATAGAATGTGTTCTTTTAATCCGCGATAGTCATCTCTTCGTCGTGGGGTTTTCACGTTTAGCACAGATAATGGATCTGCCTCTATGTATGCCAGATAGAACTTGTTTGCTTTTAAATATTCAGTTTTTTATCTCCCATAAGAAGCTGAAGAATATAAGATACAATCTGATCGCTAATGTTCTCCTGTGAATTAACTGTTAAGTTTTGTCTAAACCGATTTGGGAGCACATTCAACTGAGAACATGTGTGTCCAATATCGAACAAAATGATCTTTCAGGGATTTCCTGTGAGGTGGTGGGTTCTCATAAAAAAAAAAAAAATTTCCCCTACTCAACAACGCGAAACTTTTTGGATGCATTCATGGACTCATTTTTAAAACTTTCCAACATAGTTGAGAAGTATTTATGGATTCGGATTGTCATGCAATGGATATGTTATCGAGGTTTACAATGGCATGTTCGGTATAGAGCACGGGCATGTGACGTCACGCATCAGCTGCTGGGTTATTTGGGTGGCAGAAACCATCCTTATCCTAATATAATTTTCTCTAATAAAAGTGTATTAGCGGGCTTTTATTTCTCTGTGCTTTTTCAAATATATTTTTAAATTGGAGTTTTTAAACAGTGCTCTATGGCGGAACAGGTCCGGGAGGAAGCAGAAAGTTTGAGGGAGAGGAGAAATATTTTAGATGATTTGATTATTTGTTTACTGTTATTACACGGTAACGAATACTGCACTTATTTTCTTTAAATAGATGGTTTTAAGATTTTAAATTTTGTATGCGGGAAGGGAATAATTTATATGGCTGATTATTGATTTATGGTCACTACAGAGCAACGAATAGGACATATAGCATAGATTTTGTCGAGAGGGGGTAGGCCAGAACTTTTATGCTATGGGAAAAAAAATAAAGATTTTAAATTCTTTTACAGGCTGGTGGGGGGAAGCATCACATAAAGATGTAACATAGTCAGAAAAAACTGTATTTTACTGAAAATAATCATCGTCGGATAAAAAATACATTATATTGAGAAAAATACTATGGATTTCAATGGTAACAAACGAAGAACAACGAGTTTCTGCCACCCAAACAGTGAAAATGACAGTTTATTTGTAACCGTGCCCGTGCTCTATTGAAAAAGAAGTGTGTATTAGCACTTTCACAGGGACACTCAAACGAATTCCGTGCCATTACGATCTATGAGGAAAATGTAATTTACGGTTTATTTTAATGCTGTTACACAATTTCAAACCTATTGAAATGGATATAGACAACACCGGCTCTATTAAGCCGGTAATAGAGCCGGTGTTGATATAGATCACTAAGGTGCGCTATAAGAGGCTTACTGTAGAATGTGGTGTGCATAGCATTCATCGTTCATTTACAGGGACACGCAAAAGAATCCGGTTAAAGTACTGCTTGTAAATAATAATGGCTGAAAGTGCTTTTTCAGTTGCTGAACGCGTTTTTAAATTGAACTCATTTTTTGTCTATTACTCGGTGTGTATAAATTGTATAGATCGTATACAGGGCAGCACAAAAGTTCTCGAGTACAGGTCCGTTTAGTGTCGGAAAATTTGAAACTGTGCTACGCGTTTCCTAACTTTACAAAAATTTAGCATTCTAATTAGTATAGATACAGATCTATAGATCCTATACAGGGCTGCACAAAAGAGCTCGGATATTTTTCCGAATAGTGTTGATCATTCCTGAAATTGGATATTTAAATATATTATGCGTTTTCCAAATGGTTTACTTTGATAATCCTCTCTCACCTTATTAAACGCTAGAGATTTGGTTTGGACTTCGGTTTGTCTGGCCGTCTGTCTGTGCTCTAACTCCCGTAAATAGGCTCGGATTGCCTTGAAATTATTATATGTTATTGTCGTTATCTATAGCACGTTCCCTATTTCAACGGAAGTGTGTAGCACTTACAGTTTTTTTACAGGGTCACTCAAAAGAATTCCGTTACAGGACGGTCTATGGGGAAAAATCATTTGTGGTTCATTTTAAGGATGTTACACAATTTCAAACACATCGTAATGGATATATATCACTAAGGTGCATTACAAGAAGCTTAATAGGGAATAGGGTGTGCGTAGCACTTATTACTTTACAGGGACAGTCAAAGAATTCCGTTACATGACGTCTATGGAGAAAAATCGACTGCGATTTATTTAAATAATGTTTCACTATTTTAAACGCATTGAAATTTAGATAGATCACTAAGGTGCATGACAAGAGGCTTACTACAGAATAGTGTGTGTAGCAGTCATCGTTCATTGACAGGGACACACAAAAGAATTCTCTACTGTCTGTTAACAATAATTCCTGGAAGTGCGTTTTCAGTTGCTGAACGCGATTTTAAATTGAACTCACTTTTCGTCTATTACTGGGTGTGTATAAATTCTGTAGATCCTATACAGGGCAGCACAAAAGTACGCGAACATATTTCCGTTTATGGACAGAAACTCCAGAAGGAGAATTTTAAACTGTGCTACGCGTTTCTTAACTGAACTAAAATTTAGCATCCTATGTAGCATTCTTATATACGATTACTATGTAACAGATTCTAATTATCGACGTCGCTTTTCTGAGAATTCGTTTTATCAATCTGGTGAGAGTTGAGAATAAGCCAGCTTGTCAAATAATGTGCCGGACAAAATTATTTTTCAGAGATTTTCTGTTAAGGCGGTTCTCGAAAAAATATCCCCCCTCACCCCCCCCCCCTTGCTTTCTTGACACATTCACAAATTTGTTTTTAAACTCTTTTATTTAACGCTGTCCTCAAATCCAAACTGGCTGCTTTTTGAGGTAATTTCAATTAATTTTTGTTCGGAAACGCATGAAATTCGCTGGTGTTCTTATATCCAGACACTATGCCATCGAAAGACGTTTTCTATTTTTTGGTAAAGGCAGAAGATCTTTCAGAAAATACTATCAAAGTCGATGTTTAGAACCGAATTTCCGACGCAGCCGCACGACAAGGCAGAAAAACGAGTCGACACGTGACACGAATAGATTATAACTTGATATGTAATTTTAAAAATGGAAAACGCTTCTTTGATTCCAAATCACTTCCATAATCAGGCTTGCCATTTTTATGACTTTATTACGTTTAAAAATGAGTCGCAAAGTTTCACGTTGTTGAGCAGGAAATTTGAAAATTACTTTAAGGCTGTTCCGAAAATATAGTTTCTGACGCATTTACAAACTTTTTTTGATACTATTTTTATTTAAGTCAACTTGGTTTCTGTATGTAAAGATAAAGATGGAATTTTTCACTCACTTTCTAGTATGCTAGAATTATAAAAATTATGTACTAACTCTTTAGTATTTTAAATAAGATATTTCGAATGATACATAAATTATGATTATAGTACTACATTAAAGACGTGAGTATAAAACATCACAAATTTACTGAATGGTGTATACAAATGTCAAATTTAAAATTTATATATACATTAAAATTAAAAATCGATGTTTCGACCAACTTCTATAGGGTCATCCTCAGGAAATAGTTGTTACATTGCTTCTAAAGTTTCAAAGGCGAAAAACAATCCGTCCGTTGCCACATTATTATTGCCGTCCACAAATTAAAAAAAATTAACTAGGTTAACCATCAACCATCGTACCAACCAACCACATTTCGTAATTTTTTTAATTTGTGGACGGCAATAATAATGTGGCAACGGACGGCTTGTTTTTCGCCTTTGAAACTTTAGAAGCAATGTAACAACTATTTCCTGAGGATGACCATAAGAACGTCGAAACGTCGATATTTTTAATTTTAATGTATGTATAAATTTTAAATTTGACATTTGTATACACCATTCAGTAAATTTGTGATGTTTTACACTCACGTCTTTAATGTGCAATTTGTCATGGTGTAATCGTCCAGCATTTATATTATGATTATAGTATTCGATATTTTGATGATTTTTTTTTTCAGATTTCTTCTGGGTTCATACGTACCATCGTTCCCACGTCGATAACCATCAATGGAAGAAATTCCCCAACTCCCTCAAAAAAAAAAAAAAATAATAAAAATAAAGGTGGTAGATGAAAAATTGGTAATAACTCATCTTCTCTGCGTATAACAGGCAATAGACGGGATCCCCCTCCCCTCCCCTTCAGTATAGTTAAACAGTAGCTAGCAGTCTGGTAAACAGTGAATTTTAATTATCCGAACAAAAGATAGAGATCTCAAAAATGGGATGCTGCTATTTTGAACACGAGGCTGAATTACATTATCGCTCTTACTATAATGTCTAGAAGATGTATTCTGGCAACCGGCTCTAAAATATTTAAGCTGATAAATGTCGAACGATACTGAATTGCATGGGAAGAAATTTCCGGGCCCGGCTCAAACGAAAGCTATCTTGACCCGGTCCGTTAGAGCAACTAAAAGTTCGGCCCAGGTCCAGCCCGAGTCAATTTCTGCAAAATATTCCGATTTTTCTCAACATACAATTTAGATTCTTTTAATGAATACTGCATACATATTTATGCAAAGAATTTTAAGTACATATTTTAAACTTGATCCCGATTTCATGGTCAAAGGGCTGGTAGAGAAATATTTTTAAAAATATACTTTTTTTTTTTTTAATAAGTTAACTTTTACTTAACTTTTTTTTTTTTTTTTACAAAAGTTATGTTTATAAAACCATCTTTTTTTCTTTTATTCTAAGCCAGGTTAAGTTTTTTTTTCAATGAGTCTATATTTGATTGTTAATAGTCTAATATCAATCTAAGTGATCATTAATGTTGCTGTTTTCGTATTCTATGGCTTGCGAAGATATATATACAGAGTGATCCCAAATTCATGGTACGCACTTTAAGGGTTAGTAGAGGACACTGTAACAATCATTTACTGTACAGGGAACCAGGGTCAGAAATTCATTTATTGAGTCAAAATGACAGGGCGTCTTACTCCAATCCGAAGTCACGTTTTCGTCCATAACTTTAACAGTAGTGAAGACATTTTAATAAAATTCGCAACAATCGCAAAATTTGCAAATTTGTATGAATTGTAAGGATTGCATTAAAGTATCTTCACTATACTGTAAAAGTTACAAATGGATTTGACTTCTGACACTGGTTTCCTCTAACAATAAATCAGGCATGTCTAACTCGTTCCTCACCAAGGGCCAAATTAAGCATTGTATACAAAGCCCCGGGCCACATTAAAAAAAAGAGAGAGAGAGAGAGAGAGAGAGAGAGAATTCATTTTGTCACCATCGCACATAATGAAATTTGTACATATACAAAAGACTACATTGATAAAAAAAAAAACTAAACAAAAAACATGCAAAATTCTATAAATACCCACCAGAAAAAAACAAAAAATAAATAAAACAGGTATCGGAAGGCTTTAGAAGAAATATTTATTAAGTAAAATACATCCATTTTAATATTTCCTAACTTTTCAAAATATTAAGGATGTTGTGCAAAAGTATGTGCTGCAAAACATAAGTTTAGATTTAAAAAAAAAAAAAAAAAAAAAAAAAAAATGCATGGTTGTTCACACATACCTACAAATTAAATACATAATTTTATTTAATCATACGCATTTAAAAACTTTAGGCATTTAAAAATTTTAATCGGAATAAAAATTATACAAAAATGTATTAAGGGTACCCTGGTTTTTGCATCTTTCTGTTAATTTTATAATTACTCCTTTATATAAAGTCTGTCGTTGCAGAAGCATGGTTATTCCCAATATAAATTACTATTTAAACGAAAAACTTTATTCAATCAAAACTTTCATAATTCAGTCAAAAATATCAGCTAGGCTAGGCGGGCCACAGTTAAGTCATCGGCGGGTCATGTGTTTGACACTCTCTTAAAACGAAAGAGCCAAAATAACTCAAGTTGAGCCGAAATCCACTCATCTCATGATTTGAAAGTCAACTTCTCATGAAGAGTTGAAACAACTCGAGTGAACGAGTTGTTTTTAAGCAACTCATGATTGAGTTATCTCTATTTTACTCATACTTGAGTGAAATCAAATCAATGAAGGTTAAATCCAGTAGCACTTGAGTGATTTATAACTAACTCATACTTGAGGAGGGGAAGGAGAATTAAAATTCATGGTGAAATGTAATAATTCATTGTAAAATAATAAATTTCATGAACAGGTAGATTATTATTTTAGAAAAAAAAAAGTAATTTGCATATTGAATGTATACATATTTATGTTTACACTAGGGGGCCTACCCCCTGCGAGCTACGCTCGCCAACCCCCGCTCAGACTTCGAGGCCTCTAAAAACAGGACAGCGTGCTTTGTTTTAAAAATATTGGTAAATCTGTAATTGGGTTGCCATGCTTTTAACGTTTTAATGGGGCATTTTTTTATTATCATGGCCTCATACACAGCTGTTGCGACAACTGACGACTGTTTTAGGGATTGATAAGTAAAATCAATTACACCTTGAAAACCAGCTTGTATAAAATGGTTAGGTTTAAATTGTGGCTACCGCTCGGACTTTTATAAAAACGATCCGTATTCTATTCTTCCTTTGCGTTTAAGGATGAGAAAAAAACCATCTGCTTGTGAATAACATTAAGAACCACGGTATTAAAAAGTACTATGTTATAGACATTTTCAGTAACAGGTTTTAATTTTCTCTCCATTTTAGTGCACCATCATGCATATTTTCATGTTATTTTAAGTATGTAAATTATTTATTTTAATTAATACGAATTTTCTAATAATTATTTATCATACAAAATTAATTAAATATTTTGTTTGTGCATGCATGCCTGCATTTATTCGCCATCAAATGATGCGATATTTAAAGAAATTTGCTATCCGCGATAATTTTACACCATGTTATGGCCATTTGAATATTGTCCATAAGAAAATCGGGTACTTTTCCAGTATAGGATCCTTTGCTTTTAGGTTTGGCGTAATTCGAGTTTAAAAAACGAATAGATTCGTTAATATACATAGATTTGTTACCAAAAGTTATGAAAACAAACCCAGTGAACTTTTGGTGCTTTTCTATTATAGGGGTCTTGACGCTTTTTTAAAAAGCTTGGCGCAATTCGGGCATCAGAAAGTGAGATTTGGTGCCAAATAACATAAACAGCCATGGAAACAAACTCGACGATTTTTTTTGTTTATATGCGTATTTTAATTATACGTATATTATTGTTTTTTCTATACAAATTACTTCTGATTACATATAAAATAGGATAAATGACATTTTACGCTAAACAAATTGTATAAATATTGAAAAAATGCTTCTGTATACGAAATGACAAAGTGGATAGGTTGACAGAAAGTATGTTGCCAAATTTTCCATTTCCGCCAAGGCCCCATATACTGGAAAAGCACCGAATTTTTATGCTTGTTTATACATGTATTTATATGTATATATACAATTTATTTATAATTGTCTTTCAATTTACCTCTTTTTGTACATAAAAATATATAAATGGCTTCTTTATATTAAATAAATTGTATAAACATAAATGATGTCATTTTGACGAATTTATTCAAAATATTTTCAGTTTATAAATTAAATTAAATGCTGACAGAGACGATTGAATCCTGACGATAGAAATGTGATTTTTTTTTTTTCAAATTTTCATGAAAAACATAATTTAATCACAATCTTGTCTTCATTATCGATTGAAATAAAAGATAAATTCAATTTTAACTTGAAAATGACGAATAAAAATAAATCAATAATCCCTATCGGGATCCTGTTCGATTTTTTTCCCTTTTTTTTACAAAAAAACTGAGTAATTAGTTGCCATCATTACAGAAATGTCATTAAAATTAGAAAAAAATTAATATCTCGAAAACTAATTCCAATTTCAAAAATCTATTACCAGTTTTGACTTCCGCGGATTTTTATGGACAAATGGTATTAATTTCCCCATCAAGCGTTTAATATTTTATTAAAAATAGCCCTGAAACATAATCAGTCGTTTCATAAAATCGTTTCATAAATTCGTTTCATAAAATCGTTTCACAAATTCGTTTCATTAGGATTTTATATATATAGGGTAGATATATGTATATATTCAACAATTAAGTGAAAAGTATCTTTTTTTTTTTTTTTTTTTTTTTTTTTTTTTGTTGTTGTTGTTGTTTCTGAGCTGCTTGAAATATATACCCCCCCCCCCCCCTCCCGACCCAAAAAGAGAATTTTAAAAGGAATATTTGAAAAGATAAGAATTTCTGCTGATTTAAATATTTTAATCTTTTTTTTAATTTTGTTATAATGATTATGTTTTCTATGCAATATTATTCGATACATTGCATGATATTTTTCAGTTTATATCAATATTATCATTAAATATGTTTTAATCCTAATACTATTTAGGAATATTCACACCGTGAATATCAGGGAATGTAGATATTTACCTTATTTTTAACAACATACGATAAAAAATATGGGATTTATACAGTTTCATAAATCAAGTATATTTTAAAATATTAGAATTCAGACTGAGAATAAAATAAGAAATATAATTTGTTTACTTTAAAACAATATTTTTAAAGTCAGACAAGTCAATTTTCAATTTATAGTATTATAAAAGTTAGAGTTCTGAAACATCGCTAAAAATATATACTATCAGGGCTCGATCCAGACAAAATTTTGGGCCTATTTAGGGGCCCTTCACAAAAATCAATTTAATAAAATGGGCCCCTTCACAAAATTCCTTTTACTAAAATTGATCCTTTTACAAAATTCTATTCCATAAAAACTTATTATTTATTATTTTATGATGTTTTAAAATGTGTAATTTGTAAACAAACAAGTTCAAAAAAGAGAAAAACTTCAGCAAAAGGATTTTGAAAACTTTTTGTTTATAAATGCTTGGTTCGAATTTGATTAGCTGGATTTCAACTTTCGTTACAAAATGTTATTTTTCACAAAAATATAATAAATTTCACAAAAATAACCTTTACTTTTCACAAAATGGGCCCCAAGATAAAAAACTTACATCGACCCTTGACTATATAAACAAACGTACAGCCAAGATATTTTCTTTAAAAGTTTAAATTGCTACTAAATGCTATTTATATAAATCATATTTATTGAAACAACATTAAAAAAAAAACATAAAGGAGAGGCAAAGGATTTATTTCATTATATTTTAGAGTATTTTTTAATATTTATCCTTCCAACTTAAAAGATCTCTAAATGTTCGCTCGTATAAATAGTCCTAAATGTTAGGGTTAAGACATATTTAATAAAAATATTGATATAAACTGAAAAATATCACGCCATATATAAAATAACAATTAATATAAAACAGAATCATTATAAAAAACATAATTAGAGTATTTAAATCAGCAGAAATTCTTACCTTTTCAAGTATTCTTTCTTTAAAATTTTAACAACGTGGTGTTAGCCGCGTACTACACACCACACGTCTGTCGTCTGCTCTAAGGCTCCTATAAGGGGCTCCTATATATTATAGGAGCTCTAGTCTGCTCAGCGGATATGGGGACAGTGAGGTCACGTCAACTGCGTCAGCTTACTGGATTTCCGCTCGCCAATGAGTGCTTTTTTATCGAGATGAGTTGTTTAGTATTCGCCCTTCTGGAGTGCATTAGGAAAATAAAAATTCAAATCATGATGAGTGAAACATTTAAAAATCAACTCATTCACGATCCAATAAATTAGAGCTCTTTTCTGAGAAGCAAAATCCACTCTTTCGTTTTAAGAGACCATGCCTGCATTAAATGATTGTTTACAGTGTCCTGTACCATGAATTTGGGATCACTCTGTATATATATCTTCGCAAGCCATACAAATATAAGTCATGGTGAATATAAAAGCCATTAAAAAAACATAAATTTTGCATCAGGAATGAAGACGATCGGATCATGAGTTGCCGAGATATGTTTGTAATCCTATTTATCACCCTCTTCGATTTTTCATGACCTGTATTCCTTTCAAATTTCAATTCAAAGATCTATTTTAATTGGAAATGAGACGCTTCATCCGACGCAGTAAACCGTTAGTGAATAGGATTATCCATTTTGGAGTGATAAGGATGTTTCTTTTACACGCCATCCAGTAATAGAGCATTTAAAGTTTTTGACGTCATCTAGCCAGGATTTCATTCGAATGGCAATGCATTTTATATAAATAGTTTACACCTGTTTTATTTTCCTATATTTTATAGTATGCATATCCATGATGGGTAAGTATTATGGTAGCCCCAACGACTAGTTTGGTTATTTAACCCGGATTCCCCTCCTCCCTAATAGATATAGAGGGTCTGCTAAATTCAAAGAGTACTCGGGAAAGTTCTCGAGCACGGGGCTCTTTGAGAAAATGCTGCGGGATAGGTGAAATATTTTTCGTGTCGGTTTATATAGACATAATCGCTTTTAATCGCTAAGATGCACGAAATGAAAAAGAAATTATTCTATTATGACTCGAGCACGCCTTTTGCCAACTTTAATCTCTCAGTTATACATCTTTGACTTCTTTTGTAACGAAATGAAACGCGTCCAATTAACTCGAAACAATAAAAGTGTCATTCACGAGTGGAAATGGAAAAACGTTTCACACAAATGCTTAGTTCTTTGTTAGTGGTGGTGGGGGGGTGGAGGGAGTAAAGCAAAAAATTGGGATACTGGGTACTTCTCTAATTATCCCGTCGACCTCTTTTCATAACAAAAAACTATCGCCCAACTGTAAGATGAAACGCCAAAAATGCAGTCCCATTGACTTGATGTCAGAAGCATTATACGTATTTGTTTGTTATGTTATCAAGTGATTTTTAATTCGACATTTGCCTGTATTTTTCATTATGTTTTACAGATTTATGAGTTATTTCATTCATTAAAATAACAATTGCGTTCTTAAAGGGCGGTGCCATGATATTAAAAGAGAAAAAGCATTGAAAAAAATGTTGCGATGCACTGTTAAAAAAAATCTGAAATTCACGGGTATTTTTTTCCTGAATTTCACAGAAAAAGTCCTTTCTTGCGACAAAAGGGTATTTTCCGTTAAAAAACAGAAAATTTCCTCATATTTTCTGAAAACAACGGAACGGACGGAGACGAAAGGGGATAACGGAGATATTCCGTTATCTTATCTGCTGCATATTTATTTTCAATGTTTAAAAAACTGACATGTTGTTGCACAGAAAAAATTAAAATTTAATAAATTAAAATTTCGAGTTTATTAAAAAAAAAATAGTATTTTTGAATTAAAAAAAGTAACAATTTTCCCATTCTTTTAAAATCATTTGCAATTTATTTTTTAAAGTTATAAGAAAATATTCGCACTTAAAATATATTCTAAACAAGCAGATTAAAATATATATATAATAGTTAAATTAAGTGAAAAAAAAATCTATTTTACTCAAAAAAGCAACATACAAAAATAATGCTTTCAAATAAAAAGAAAATAATATTTTTCTCATTCCTTTAAAATTATTCGCAATTTAGTTTTTAAAGTAATAAAAAGCACTCGCACTGAAAATATATTCTAAGCGAACACATTTAAAAAATATGTAATAGTTGGAGAAAAAAAAAATCGCTTTTCTTAAACAAGCAAACATTTTTTATCGAATTTAATTCAAATATAATATTCATATTTCACATCTAACACTCAAGTTAAGAATATATATAATTCATGTTTTTATCCTGTATTAATATTACAATTTTAAAACATCAACATCATCTCATAACGAAATCTCCCCGCAATTAACTTCAAAATTACCAAGCTTCTAAACCCCAAATTATGTCTGTTCTCAGCCGCCATTTTGAGAATTTCCAAATGATCCTTTCAAACTGCCAATCTAGCAAGCGCCCACTGGTCAAACCGGCAAGACGCTGGACTCGAGGCGTTATCACCCCTGGTTCAAAACCCAATGTCGACCGGAAGCTGTTCTTGACGTGTATCAGATAGTAAATACTCCTACAACAGTCGACAGATGGCAGCACCAAGTGAGATGGCAAGATTTTTTTAAACCGAGTTTATCTAAAACGGAAAATGTCCTTTTCTGTCAGTTCTACGAGGAATATTTCCGTGATTTCTGAGACCGTTAACGGAAAGTTACCGCTTCTGCAAACGGCGATTTTCCTTCTTTTATATTTCAAAACGGAAAATCTACTAACGGAACGGAAAAAGTCCGGCAACTTCGCTGCCAGTAGTTTTACCGTGAATTTACGGATTTATTTTTAACAGTGTGCATAGTGACGTGCAATAGATTCGTTTCAACTGACGTCGCAAACATTTATTCACCAGCCGAGGGGGATGATTAAGAAAAATAATGTAAATAAATAAATATCAAGGATTATTTTTTTCTGTTTTCATTAATATTGTTATGAATTTTGTACATATTCTATTTTTTTATTGTGAAATTGCAGCATTATTAAATGTATTTCCTGTCGAAAATTATGTAACTCAATGCAAAAGGCCTCGGGTGCTTTGCAAGAAAAGCAACCTTACAGCATCATCTTTACAATAGAGGTCTATGGGAAAATCGCCAAGGAATGGGTTTATCGCCAAGTTGGCGATGGTTTTGGCTACAGATTTGGCGACATTTGTGCAACCCCCCTCCCTTATACCTGTACATTGAGATCCTTTCTCGCTTGAGGTCCTCTCTCAAAAGTTGAAGTACTTTCTGGTAAGTTCTGGACATCCGAAACCTCTGGAAAATTCTAGAATGATCTCTAAAACCTATATAAGGGCCAGCTGGGACCTCCACGAGTTCAGTTCTCTGTCAACTGCGATTGAATACACACGAGAGGCTTTGCATTGAGACACTGTTTCTCTGAGCGATTTTGTATCTGATACGCCGTATTGAACGTAATTTTCTGTGTGAAATTTTGCTGTGCTTTTATTAGATTTAAAGATTTCTGAATATTTGTGTTTTTGAGAAGATATTGGTGTTCTTATTGAACTGTTTAGAGTAAATAAAGCTTGCTGATTGTTTTTATATTGGCATCAATCTTTTCGAACCCCGAGCGCACAACAATATATTGTATTTTTGCTTGTTTGTTTTGACACTTTGGTGGGTGAAGCTTTTCCGAATTTCTTATATTTTATTTATTTATTTTGATATTCCAATGGCAACGTTCTCCCGTTTATTGGGCGTTACAGTTTTGCGATAGTTTTTGTTATGAAAAGTGGTCCACGGGATAATAGAGTAGTACCGGATACTGTTCCTATACAGAATGAATCTAACACTGATGAAAAAGGTTAGGAAACAAATATTGATTTAGAGAAATTAAGCTAATTTTCTTTTTCTTTTTGCGTTTAGAACTTGGGTACTCATTCTGCATCATTATATTATTACGTTTTATACTTATAATGTTAGCTAATACAGATTATTTTAAAGTTTTTTTTAAATACAAATTGTCTCATTTGACACATTTTTGTGCAGGAACACATGAAATGGGCAGGTGTTCTTATTCAGAAACTATGTCATCGAGTAGCGTTTTCCATTTTGGGGTCAAGGCAGAAGATCTTTCAAGCATACTGTCAAAGTCGGCATTTTGAACTGAATTTGCGATGCAGCAGCGGTTAGAAAAGATAAAAAAAAGTGTCGCGTCACGCGACACGAATCGCTTATAACTCGATCAGTAATTTATGGATCAAAAAGCAGAAAACTCATTTCGATTCAAAATCACTTCACTAGTCAGGCCTACCCATTGGACGCCTTTGCGTTTAAAAATGAGTGAGAAAATGTGTTAGAAAATTTCGCGTTGTTGAGCAGGTCATTTGATAAACCAACTTAACATGCTGTGATAACGTGGACTAATGTATGTATAATCAATACACTCCATTCTCGTTTTAAACGAAAAAAGTTTATTGTAAATTAACAAATTAAAAAAAAATGAAAAAAAAGTTTATCCATAATGTATAAATACAGTTTCAGCATTCACGACCTCCGTATCACGTATCTCGTCAGCATTCCGTTGGCATCTGTCGATATCTGTTTGGTGACCGTCGAAATTCGCCTTTCTTATATAGGGAAAGAAAAACCCTATAATCTCTTATGACTGACACCCCCTTTAATCTCTTTCTTACCAAGTCTGAATTTTCACTTCATAGGGGCTTGGTTCTTTGTATCAAAGGAATTGCTAATACAATTTTTATCCACTCATTCAGAGAGTATTGCCATCAATACAACACATACATTCCAGCCTGGCTTACTTCAAGATAACAATGAAATTCTTCATTCAATAGGATCATCGTCTCCGAAAGAAGCCAATCCATTAGACTCCCTCCTTTTCAAATGGGATCATTTTAATACCACAAGTATGTGTATAATTGACAGGTCAACTCCCCACAACTCCTCAATAGTATTATCTTCCTAGAATGGGGACAATTCACAAGACCCCTCCAATTCATAGAGAATTACTTTAATCTTACAAGTATGTGTGCAATCGAGATTTCAACTTGCTACAATGCATTAATCGTGTGTGATACAATCCGCCATTTTCCTCATTGTAAGTTTTAAACACAGTGTTTTCCCTCTACACCCCCATAGAGCTCGAAGCCGCAAAGGTCGTTCTGTAGCTGCAGAGCACCGAGCCCAACCCTTCCCGCAATTCGGTGTCTTTAATTTAATAAATTTCCCTTTTAAATTTGTCCGGTTTCAATTTTCAGATTTTATTTCCCTTTCTACCTGGCTTCCGTAAGTATCTCGGTATAAAAAGGACGTAGCAACGGACCCAACGCTAAACGCCGCGCTCCGCGAATTCTGCGGCGGTCCCTCGGCCTTTCTCTTCCCGCCGCTATCCATTTTTTACCAGCATCAATGGCTCTCGAATCGCCTGATTCATTCCAAACTTACAAGAGGTAAATGGCGGCTTGTATTTCAGAGATACGCATGCGACTCACGAACACTGTAAAAAATGAAGTACTCAAAAATGAGTAAGTCCATGTACTCATTTCGAAATGAGTATTTTTGGATCAAAAATGAACATGTGTATTCTCAAAAATGAGTAAGTCCATGTACTCATATTGAAATGTGTATTTTTGGATCAAAAATGAACATGTGCATTCTCAAAAACGAATAAGATCATGTACTCATATCGAAATGAGTATTTTTGGATCAAAAATGAACATATGTATTCTCAAAAATGAGTAAGTTCATGTACTCATTTCGAAATGAACATATGATCAAACCCAACATACTTGTATATTTCAGAATGTGTAATGACGAAATTTCGGAGCCTAAAAAGCTATTATTTGAAGGAAAAACGAAGAATAAGAGAAATGAAAAGTGGATCCGGTTGTTCTGGATTTTCATCAAAGTGGATCCACTACAACACATTTATTCTTTTTTTTTTCCTCACATTTTACACATTTACTTTTTTTTTCCCTTGATAGTACTTAAAAATTATGATTTTTTCCCCACTAATTTTAAAATTTATTTTAACTTTTTTAACGTGAGGCAATATTGTGTTATTTAAAAGTTTCATAACACAATATCTTTGCAAATTATAGCTATGCAAATTGGTATTAAACTAAGCTGATTTGGCTTACAAATTTATGAATTACGCTAAAAATTATTATTTTATAAATTATAATTGGTACTTTTCGGTTAGCCGGGCGCCAGTGAAATTTATATATCTATGTATACATATATATACATATATCTATACATACACACATTTATATATGCATGTATGTATATATACATATATATATACACATACATATATGTATGTATGTATACATATATATGTATATATAGATATATACATTTCACTGGCGCCCGGCTAACCGATAAGTACCTTATAATTTTACAAAGTTTATAATTTTTTCCTTAAATTTACAAAATAAGTTAATATTTTTTCTTTACGTTTATAAAAATAAAGTTTTTAACTTTATAACGTTTTTAATTTATTTCTTTAACTTATATTTTTATAAATTAAACTAATTTAATTTAAATAAAATCAATAAGTCCAGATTTAAACCTACCTATCCCAAGGTCATTAATTTTAAATTTGTCTCTAAAAATCATTTTTTTTTAAAACTATTTAGTTTAGCCGAACTGTACGCAAAAGCTCTCAGCATAGCTGAAATATAATAATTTAATTTATTATAAAAAATATATTTACATAATTTCTTTTAAATAAGACATTAAAAAAAATATTTTAATAGCATGTAATAAACACACCTGATTAAGATAATTGTTGTTTTTATTAGAATTGATAAATAGATAATCAGGCAAATAATTTTAAAAAAAGTATATGTTCGAATAAAGAAATTGTTGGTACTGTTGCAAAAAGAAGCAAGTCTTAATGCAATGTTTTACGCATATAATACATAATAAATTGAAATTTATCTGTTATAAGGCACCAAATCATACAGCAAAATATTGGAAAATATTAAAAACATTGGAACTGAAAAAAATCCATCTACAGATAAAACCTGAAATTTTTGCAAGTTTTGCAAAGTAACTAACAATATTTGAGAAGGAGGCGTGACCACTCATGGCGGGTTGGACTGAGTCGTCAGGTTAGTAAACAGGACATCACGGGTTCGATTCCTCTCATGTGTAAGGGTTGGTTAATTACTATAAACTCACGCAGGAATGAAAAAAATGAGCAGAAATGTATGTATCCCTTATAAGGTTGCCCTCGCGAAGTAACTTTTTTTTTTATCCTATAAATTTTATTTTAACGATATAATTTTTTTTTTAATTTGAATACATCCATGGGATCAAAAATGAGTACATGTGTTTTTCAATTTTGAGTACATTTGGATCGGAGCTATTTTGAGTATGTGACGTATTCAAAATTGAGTACTTTTTACTCAATTTTGAGTACCCATTTTTTACAGTGAAGGGTTAGTTGCAAAATGTCTTTGTTTTAGTGTGTCTGCATCTAACGTTAAATATTTTAAATGTTATATAAAAGAACAGGTATTAATATAAATAAGAAATATTAGAGGTGTGCAGTAAAAAGTAGTATCATGTGCCCATCGGCTAAACTGCCTTCATTTTGAATCGATATGTGAAGGTCTAACACAGAATATGAAGTTTGGTAAAATTCCGCTCTATCACGGAAATCTTGAAGCAGCGCCACCTGTTGCGCGATTGACACCCAAACCTATTCAGCACCCCTATAGGTCAAGGTCTTGTTGAATCTGAAGTTTTATTAAATTCCGTGCGTTAGATCTTGAAAGAGAGCGCCCACAAAATTTTTGTCCTAGGCAGACACAGAGACTTACGGACAGATATTTTCTAAAAACAGTCCAATCGTCTACAAGAGCTTCTGAAACGCATAAATCCTTCAAAAATCGGAAGCCAAAATTTTTCGCGAATCTACTCTCTTAAAACGAAAGAGTGGATTTGGCTACTCGGGAAAGAGTTCTAATTTATTGGATCGTGAATGAGTTGATTTTTAAACGGTTTACTCATCTTGATTTGAATTCTCATTTTTCTAATGCACTCGAGAAGAGCGAACACTCAACAACTCAACTCGATAAAAAAAACCAATCGTTCCCGAGCGGAAGTCGAGGCGGAAGTGCCAATATGGCTGACTTTCCCGTCTACACAAGCAAACGTTCCGGTGCTTCGCGTCTCGCCATGTTTATAAACAGTCCGATTCCCGCAAGGTACGAAAGAAATTCGAACGTTCGTTATGACGTCACGTGAAAACACTCTTTCGTATCGTATGCTAATTCGCATCTGGCGAAAAGTGCTATTCTGGGATCAGATTTTCGTACATTCGAAAACAATTACGGATGCTATACAACGTACGAAAAGGCGGTAATAGCGGCGACCATCGCGGAATAGCTCCTCCCAAATCCACGTCAGATATTAAGTTATAACCAATGAGAATCCGTCATATTTTAATCAAAATACTCATTGTCGTATCGTAGCTTCAATAGTTGTCATAAAACTTTCAATGGCTCCGTTGTTTGTAATTAGCTTGGTGAGGATAATTTTCGTCGTATTGATAATTTAATGTTACAATTGTAATGGAATTACTGTTATAATGAAAAGGTAGCTGTTTCAGAATGTCTGTCTATTAAATAATTAAGTGAGCTGTGTATATTTTTCGAGAAATAAAACTTTTACTGAATAAGTATTGCAATATGTATGTGTGTTTATTATAAGACACATACTTTGGCAATAATGATTCAGTTCTTACTACGACTGATTTATAGAAAGGATCCTCCATCATCAGAGGCAAGTTTATTAGAATAGAATGTTCTATGTCATTATACAAGAAACACTTGGCAAATTTCCAGGACCTTACAGGCCTTAATAGGTAGGAAGCCAGCAACTTATATTTTAATTAGTATTTATTTAAAAACCGACTGCTTCAGGGAAAGTTTTGAGTTTTAGTATATAAAAGTATTTTTTATTATTTAGAAAAAAGAAATTGAATGTGTGAATGTTCAAACTTAACATATACAAATGATCTTATGATTATGTTCAAAGCAGCTTTATTTTAAGCTATCAGCTTTCTTGAATTTATAGATTACTTTATTATTTATTTCATGCTTTATATAATTAATATATATTTGATATACTGCAGATTCATATATGAAAATAATATACATTGAGATTTTCTAAATCTTAACATATTTTTTTTTTTCCCTTTGAAAGTTATAAAAACCAAATTAATGAAGCTCAGATTTTCAAATCATTTCTGTGAATAACAGAAGGATATTTAATTTCAGTGACATGTTCATTTTTTAATAATAAAGTAAGGAACTTTTTTTTTCTGAGATAGTATACAGAAAAATGCAGTTCTGATTAAGAGAAAACCAGAAGGAAATTTGTTTATTGTTTATTCAATATTTTACAATGTAGTAGAAAGTTATGTTTTCAGAAACCAATTAAAGATTTTCTCTTTTTGACACTATTTAAAGTTTGTACGCTTCTGCAAGGGAAAACAACGAACTAAGAAGTTTACGGTGAGGGGGTCAGGTAATTACATCAATTTACTCACTACTGATGAAATAATTTTCTGATGAGATAAGAAAAAATGTCTATATAATTTTTTATTATTATTCATTGATTATATGTCATGTTACTCCCAAATGTTAATATTTTATTGAATGTTTAGGTATATTTTACTTAGTGGGTAAAATGAATCATCTCTTTTTAAAAATTATGAATGTGTCAGACTGTCTAATATATTTAAAGAATAAAACATTTACATTATGAGTAGAATGTGTTTCAACAGAATACAATTCTGAATCTTAATTATTTTATTTAAAGAAACTAAAATTTGAAGCATTTGCCACATTATCTTTACTGTTATCAAAGGTATCTCCTCTAATGTGATTAAATTGGTAAATAAAATCCCCCCCCCCCCCCCCACACACACACACACACTTAAAAAAATTCTTTGCAAAAATGAATCATCACATGAACTGGCTTTTTTTAAATTTCATTTCTTAAATTTGCATTTTAAAAACAAATGATTAAGAAATTTATTTTATTTCTAATTACTTATTTTCATACGTCAAACAAAATGAGTAGAACTCTTGTTTTTTGTTGTTGTTGTTTTTGTCTAAGATTGTGATATAAATTTAAATTAATTTAAATTATTACGTTAATTTGAGATTTCTGTGAAAAATTCTGTAAGAAATAAAATGCTTGAAAGTTAAACTTGTAGAAAGCTTTTAATCACCATTTCAATATCCCCTTCCAACCCTAATATTATATTTATATGTAAACAATGCTTATTTATTTTCATCTTATTAAAATAGGGATTGAAAGTTCTGAAAGTCAAAAGACTCATTAATGCAATTTATTTTTAATTTATATATTCAAAACTGTAATAGAAATGCATATTTTCAACTATAAACAGAATAGAAAGAATGGCTTTAATAAAACCTGCTAAAAATTTAACTTTATATCAAGTGCCAGAGCTGTTTATGCAGAGATAATCAGCAAAAGCTTTCAAAATATTATTTATTTTCATTGGTATATTAAAGTTTAATATCTTTCATATGCAAAATGCAATATTTAAAAAAAAAATTCAACAATTAAATCTTATTTTAACATTTGTTATTATCGCTCTCTCTCTCTCTTTTTTTTTTGTTATATTAATGATTATGATTACTAGAAATACACAAGTATTTCATAACAAAGCCAGTCTGATTTAGTAGAGTAGGAAATTACAAATCTGAAATACCGAATTTTTTATATTTCTTTGTTATAAAGGCACATACAACCAATTTTTTCAATATTTATACAATTTATTTACTTATACAGAAGTCTTATCTGTTATATACAAACAGAAGGGATTTATCTAATATGAATCAGAAGCAATTTTTTAATATATCATAAACAGGCATACTAGTTCATTGGTTTTGTTTATATCATTTGATGATAAATTACACGTTCTGGGGCCCAAATTACACCAAGCTTTTTAAGAAGAATCCCGAAGAAATACAACAGAGAAGTAACCAGTTTTTTGCTTTTATTAGTATATTTAAAAGGTATAATTTCTTTCTTTCTTTTTTTTTTTTTTTTTTTAATTAAACTTATAAAAACATGATGAGCAGATAGAAATACTGTATTTATTTTGGATTTTAATCATATTACTAATATTTTTTTAATTAATGTTTAGGAATTTTTTTATTATAGCTTAACTCTGTATTTGCTTATTTTGTCTTCAGCCCCTCATGCTTTGACGATTTTTTTCTTTCTTTTTAACCTTATAAAAACACCAATAAAAGCATATTTTTATTTTATTTTCCAATTTTTTATCGTTAATATTACAAAATTCATTATTGATTAATGTTATAAAACACATGAATAAAAGTTTCACATTCCTATTACATAAACATTTTTTTCCTCCCTAAAGAGGGAAGAAAACAAATTTTTATAAAAAAAAAACAATTCTTAGAGAATATAAACCCTAAAAATGAAATAACTTTAATCAATGATTAATAAATAACACACACACACACACACACATATATATATATATATATATATATATATATATATATATATATATATATATATATATATATATATATATATATATATATATATATATATATATATTAATCTGAAAATTTTATTCATGTTGGAATGAAATTGATTTTGTAATTGTAGTAAAACGATTGTAACTAAAATTATGTTTTTGATTATCTTTTCATTGGTATTTTAATGTTTAGATTATCATACCACATAACATACAATATTTTAAAAAAAAGAAAAAATCTTCAATAATTAAATTTTACCATGTATTTTTTATTCTTTTGCATGTTATTTTAAAAATATTGTAAATGCAATAAAATATTTAATAACAAAGACTTTCAGATTTAGTAACAATAGAAAATTTGGTACTTTTCGGTTAGCCGGGCACCAGTGATATATGTACATATATAAATACGTATGTATATACATATATTTATTCATACATATATGTATGTATATATATGTGTATGTGTGCCAGTGATATATATACACATGTATATATATCACTGGCGCCCGGCTAACCGAAAATTGCTACTATATTTGAAAAGATGATTTCAAGAACTTTATTCCTTTTCAAATGTATTCAAATATAATTCTGACACATTGATTAATTATTCTCTTAATAAGATTCGAAGCAGATTATAAAAGAAAAATGTAAATTTTAACTATCCTGGAACTGCGACTTTTTTTTTTTTTTACGTAACTGCTACATATTTAAAAAAAAAAAGAAAGTCCAATAAAAAGTAAAAGAAATTGATTATTGTTTCTAATTTTATTTAATGTATAATTATTGAAAAGATAATTTTTTTTTTTAAAGCACAAGTTATGTAAGATAAGAACAGCAAAAGATGGATAAGGATTTAAAAAGAAAGAAAACATCTCTAACTTATCATTTATAAATTGCTGCCACTGCCACTGGCAATTGTTATTATTATTTTATCCACCACTATTTCAAAACAATGACCTTCATCACAAATGTTTGGGATAGATTGATTTAGAAATAGTGGTAGGAAAAATAATAAAAACCACCAGTGCAGCCCTTTTTATGTACCTTATGTATTAAATTCAAATTAATGCATTATATTAATCAGTACTTACATTCAAATCTTCTTTTAGACTGAGTTTTTGGCTATTCAAGTTAAAAAGTGTGTGTATATATAAAAAGTATAAAATATATAAAAAGTGTGTATAAGCTAATTAATGAATAAACAATTTGAATTTATAATAATACACAAATAAAATGAAATTAAATTAAATAAAAATATTTTATTCTTCAACATTTTTCCAAAATACAAGAAAGTGGCTATATATATATTTTATTTTCTAGTAGATAATACACATGTAGTTTAAAAAATTATATTATAATTAATAATTACTGAAATGAAAAAAGATGCAGCATAGGAGAAAATTTTCAGCTAAGCACTCATCAAAACTTACGGTTATATGTAAAATAACTAAATGAAATCGCATTTTAATAGCATGTATTTCTTGAAACAAGTATTATGTTTAAAAAATATGCAGCACATAACAATTTAATTAGTAGCTCTTTGTGTAAAGACATAAGAAGAGAATCAATTCCAACCCCCCTAAATTTTGAAGCTTTAAATATTTTTTTTTTTTTTTTTTTTTTTTTTTTTTGACAAATGATGTTTAAATTTACTTAACACATGTGACTTAAAATAGTTAAACACTTAGAGAGAGTAGTTATATTTGAATGTAAAAGTGCTTTTTATATATTATAATAGTAATCATCATCAATTTATTGCCCCCCTCCCCCACTTCCAAGGATTTTGCTCAATTGATACCAATGCTATGAGAATATCCTAGGTACTTCTAATTATTAAAAAAAAAAAAAAAAAAAAAAAAAAAATTAAACGTTTAAAAGATATCCTCTAATGGTTGAAATAAATATTTCAAGTAAACTGCTTGTTATCTCAAAATTAAATTGAGGTTGCAAAAAAACATTAAAAATCTGTACATTACTAACATAACATTATAAAATTGTAACTAAAATGTTCTCAAGTGATCATGACATTCATATAATCTTTTCACAACTAAAAATAATTCATTAATATATGTTACAATTCATATTTATCTACTCTAGATGGGTACCAAAACTTTTTATATTCAAACATGTGTCTTTATAAACATACACAATTTTTATTTGATAAATATATGCACCTTTAATTCCTGCAATCCATGGTTCATATTAATCTACCTTTAAAAAGAATACTACAACTTTACAATCATCTTCCACCTGCATTTAAATATACAAGCAATTTTTAGAATATACGTAATTTATTTAATAATTAAATAAAAGTTTTTTATTAGCAAAATTCAGACAATTGCAAGCAAAATATTGTAATAAATACTTAGTATATTTTGTTAATATTTTGCTTAAAAACTATGTGCGTCACAAATGGGATAAAAGAGTCTTAATATTGAAAAATATTAGAAACTTTCTTATTAAAATGCCTTATCAACTGTAAACAATCACAAAAGTTGTACACGAAAAGGGCTTTTCACCTACTTTGAGAGGGTGAAATCAACGTCCGAAATTTTGTAAACATTCGAAATAATATTTCGCACGTAACTTTTCGCCAAGTACGAAAAAAAGTGCCCCAGAATACCGTTTTTCGTAGAGGAGGCAACGATGACATCAAAGTGATGTCACGGAGGGGGGCGTTCCGCCGAATTTTCGCATTCCGCCGATGCCGGAATTCGAGTGTTAGTTTGTTACTATTTTTTTTTTCATGATAGTGTAATTATTACTGTTTAAAAATTAGAGTTCCACATCGTTGTTTGGCAGCTGATTACATAAGAAATTACGATAATGGATCCAATGAGTCGGTATTCAAACAAGGATAAGTATATATAATTTATCAAGCAACACGGATTCGAAGTTACAACAAAAATTCAAGGGTAATCAATAATAATATCTAGTATTTTCTTAACATTTCTATTGTAGGGGGGGGGGGGGGCACTTTTTTTTATCCTGTGGATGAATTACTACTTTATTCATTTCATAAATAAAATCTTGTCAATTCATTTTCAGTCAAAAAAGAAAACAAGTAAATATATGCATGTAAACATTCTAGAAACAATATTTTGAATATACTGAAATTGCTAATGGTTATTGAGCTCTTTCAAAAGTTTAAATTCAAAATGATTTTGCTGAAGTAGAAATATGTCAAATATTATCGTTTGCAGAATTTTAATTAAACTAACCTGGAGCATATTCAAAAATTTAATTAGCATTTTCTATGTCTTTTTATGTATAAAAGCTGCAAATGACCTTGATAATTAAAAAAGTTATATATCATTAAATTATAAAACGATTGAAATATGTTTACGATTTAATGAAATTTATGTATTTAACGACTGAATTACAGTGAAAGCATATATTAATTTATTTTTGCATGTTAGCTTTGCATTTAAATTCCATGTATGCTATTTCAATGGAAGAGATAAGTTTTTTGCTTTTCAATAATCTACAATCATTTAACAGGTTCAAAACAGATAATTTTCTTATTATTGTGGGATTTATAATACTACAGGAAATGTGTGTAATATATTTATAACAGCTTTTTAACATTTACCAGATGGGAGTGGTCTCGCATACTGCTGCTTTTTTCGATTTTCACAAATCTGGTTACTTAAACATGATATTAATAAAATTTTGTTATATTTCAAGCCCTATTACTATTTCTAGAGATTTCTAAATCTGTGAATTTTAATTATAACAATCCTGTAGGTAAATAACAGTACAGAAAGAGTATATCCTATTAATTGTCTCCTTTTGCTTTTCAAATGGATTTTTATTTAAAACTGTGTCCTAAAAATAGTCAGATTCCAGCAACATGCTTTTAAATTCTATTGTGTCATTTGGTGTTTATAAAGTTAAATTTTGTGATGTTTACTAATTCCTTGTATACTTAAAATTACTACTTGTTTTGAATATACAGTCCAACCTAAATTTAATGATTGCAAAGGATAATTTGAAAATTATTGTTAAATCAGAAACCATAATACATGAATTAAATTTAAAAAAAAAAATAACTATTGCTAGTCTTTAATTATAGCTCATTTTAGGTTAGTAAACTTTTCAAAATGAAAGACTACTGATAATTTCTTTGCTTTTTTTTTTTCCTATAAATTTAGGTGCTGACATAGCATTTTCAGTTGTTCTAAAAGCATTTGTATAAATTGCCATCCACTTTCAGATGTATTATTTTTTTCGCTATATCTAATCCAGCATTTGGGCATAAGCCTATTTCACTCTACATTTGGCGCTTTTTAAAAATGATGCCATATTGTTGATTTCTAAATTGTTTACTTACATTTATCATATTGTAACCCCCAATAAGCAAGTGGTAAAATGTTGCCGTTCTTAATTTTTAAGTAGTTATGCATAGAAAAAGTAATGGATTTAGCGATAAAAACGTCACTGAAAAATAGATTGTATCGATTGTATTGTAATATGAGAGTAACAACTGAATGTAAAATTTGATTCGTTCAAAAAATTTGGACAAAAGAATTATAATTTAAATACAGAATTATTAAATTAAATCATAAACACACAGTTATTTCAATTGTTTTATAATTTAATGATAATAACTTTTTAAATTAACAATGTCATTTGCAGCTTTTATACATAAAAAGACATGGACAATGCTAATTATAATTTTGAATATGTTCCAGGTTAGTTTAATTAAAATTCTGCAAAAGATAATATTGGAGATATTTGTACTTCAGAAAAATTATTTTGAATTTAAACTTAAATTGAAAGAGCTCAATAACCATTAGCAGTTTCAGTATTCATAAATATTGATTCTAGAATGTTTACATGTATACTTGTTTTCTTTTTTGACAGAAAATGAATTGACAAAATTTTAGTTATGAAATGAATAAAGCAGTAATACATCCACAGGATTTTAAAAAAATGCTTCCCCCCCCTCCCTGCACTAGAAATGTTAAGAAAATGCTAGATATTACTTACCCTTGAATTTTTGGTAACTTCGAATCCGTCTCGCTTGATAAATTGTATCCTTGTTTGAATACGGACTCATGGGGTCCATTACTCCTAGGTAACAAACAACGATATGGAATTCTAATATTTAAAAAATAATAATTACACTATAATGAATAAAATTAGTAACAAAACAAATTAAAAATGGCGAGGCGAGAAGCACTGAAACGTTCGCATTTAGTTAGACATGAAGGTCAGGCATATTGGCATTTCTGCTCAGCAATGATTGCTTTTTTTATCGAGTGGAGTCCATTTTTTTTATGGGGCAAATTTATATGGGGCCAAATTTTTATTGGGCATTTGGGGCAAAAAATTTGCCATCGGCATATTTCAATCTGCAAATTTCACCAATAGGTCACGGGAAAAAAACGAAAATTTGTCAATCGGGCACAGAAAAATTTCGCAAAGTTTGTCAAACTGTCGTGTGAAAATATTGCGGAATTTGTCAATTGCTCACGTAAAGGGAAAAATCTTGAAATTCTTCAGTTGATTGCAAGGGGGAAATGGCAAAATTCGTCTACAATTACCTGGGGGAAAAAAAAAAGAGTTTTGCCAACAAGGCATGGAAAAAAATCTGAAAAATTGCCAATCAGTTGCAGGAAAATAACAAGAACGAAAAATCATGCGTCAAGCATAGATTATGTAACACTTTCCAACGCTTCCAAAATAATTTTACGAATCATACTCTTTAATAAGCTAAAAGATAACATCTAAGTAATCCGAATACTTTTATTCAGCCCTGTATAGGATCTATAGATTTGTATATATACTACATAGGATGCTAAATTTTAGTTCAGTTAGGAAACACGTAGCACAGTTTAAAATTCTCCGTCTGGAGTTAAATAATACGGAAATGTGTTCCCGAACTTTTGTGCTTCCCTGTATAGGATCTACAGAATTTATACACACCACGTAATATACAAAAAGCGATTTAAAATTAAAATCGCATTCAGTAACTTAAAACGCACTTGCAGGAATTATTGTTAACATACAGTAGAGAATTCTTTTGTGTGTCCCTGTAAATGAACGATGACTGCTATACACACAATATTCTGTAGTAAGTCTCTTGTAATGAACCTTATATAAATTTCAATGCGTTTAAAATAGTGAAACATTATTTAAATAAACCGCAGACGATTTTTCTCCATAGACGTAATGTAACGGAATTCTTTTGACTGTCCCTGTAAAGTAAGTATAAGTGCTATGCACACCCTATTCCATATTAAGCTTCTTCTAATGCACCTTAGTGATCTATATAAATTTCAATGCGTTTAAAATAGTGAAACATTATTTAAGTAAACCGCAAATGATTTTTCCCCATAGACCGCAATGTAACGGAATTCTTTTGAGTGTCCCTGTAAAAAAACTATAAGTGATACACACTTCCGTTGAAATAGGGAACATGCTATAGATAACGATTATAACATATAAAAATTGCAGGGCAATCCGAGCATATTTACGGGAGTTAGAGCACGGACAGACGGCAGACGGCAGACGGCCAAACAAACCGAAGTCATAAACACTTTTCAAATAGGTTGGAAAGTTTTAAAAACCCGAAATTCTGCCATCAGGCGCAGAAGAATATCGCAAAATTTGTCTATAGGTTGAGGGGAAAATATTTCGAAATGCGTCAGTCGCAAAAAAAAAAAAAAAATTGAAATATTTGCACTCCTGGAAAAAAATTAAATTTTGTTAAGCTATTGCGTTTGAAGAAATTCGTGACTTTTATGTGCCCGATAAATGAATTTCATGATTTTTGTGCACACGTTCGACAAAATTTATGATTTCCCCATTCCCGATTCACAAAATTCATGTTTTTTCTGGCCTGATTGACAAAATTCATGATTTTCAATATACATTAATGAAATTCGCATTGACAAAATTTGCAATTTTTTTAACATGAATGATTGAAGAAATGTGCAATTTTTTCTGTGAGTGGTTGATGAAATTCGGAATTTTTTTCGCAACAAAGTGACGAAATTCATGATTTTTTTAAAAAGAGGGATTGATAAAATTCGCAATTTTTTCCGTGAGTGGTTGACGAAATTATTTTTTTCGCAGCAAACTGACGAAATCTGAAACTCTGGAATTTCCAGTTTTGGCATCTATGGTTTCCGTCGGCCGATTAATGAAATCCACAATTTTTCTTCTCTTGACAATGGTGAAATTAGTGATTTGTTTTTCTGCGACCGTTCGTCGAAATTTACAATTTTTCCACAAACAATCGATGGAATTCTTGATTTTTTCCACGCCCAATTGACGAAATTTGCGATTTTCCATGCCTATTGACAAAATTCACAATTTTACAGACCTGATAGACAAAATTCATGATGTTTTCTTACGATCTGTGGACAATTTGCAATTTTTTTCTGTGACTGTTCGTTGAAATTCGCGATCTTTCCACGCCCATTCGACAAAATTCGCTGTTTGTCCATGCTCGATCCATGAAATTCACGATTTTACGTGCCTTATCGACAAAATTCGCGGGTTTTTTCCAGTGGTTTACAAAATTCAAGAATTTTTTTTTTTCTTGAGTGATTGACGAAATTCACAACTCCGGAATTTCCGATTTTGGCATCTGGTTTCTGTTGACCGATTACTGAAATTTGCGTTTTATTTTTCTTGCGACAAAATGGCTAAGTTTGTGATTTTTCCATGCCCAGTCGACGAAATTCATGATTCTATGCGTCCGATCAATGAAATTCATGTTTTCCTACGATTTATGGACAAAATTTGCAAATTTTTCTCTCAAATTATTAAGGAAATTCGAAATTTCTGGATATGTTGGCATGTATGGTCTCCGCGGGCGACAGATTGTGCATTCCTAATCGCAATGCGGTTTGACTCATAGATAGAACTTACCAATTTTAAAGAGTTTCACCACCAGGGGCGCTTTCTTATCTATGGTTATATGGGCCCGATCACGACGAGGTATGGCTCATTCGATTCGAATTCGACAGCCTCAAAGATTTCATTATGTTCGTATAGAACAGATTGCGTCGCCTGACAATGGAAGATGGAACTAACGGATTTTGCAGCTAACTCGGGTTCTATGGGTCTCATCATGATGCAGTTTGATTCATTCGACTAGACATCAACAGGACTTATCGATTGTATTTCTAAGTTTCACCACCAGAGGGCACTTTTCTATCTCGAGTTCTATGGGCCCGATTAAGACAAGGCTTGGCTCATTTGACTGGATTTTGATAGTTTTACAGATTTCGGTTATGTTCATATAGAACAGAGTGCGCCCCCTGGTGGTGGAAGAAGGAAATAATGGATTTTGCAGCTAACTCTAGTTCTATGGGTCCCATCACAACATGGTTTGATTTATTCAACTTGACATTAACAGGATATATCAATTTTAGTTCCAAGTTTTACCACCAGGGGGCGCTTTCCAATCTCGTGTTCTATGGGCCCGATTACGACGAGGTATGGCTCATTCGACTCGAAATCGACATCCTCAAAGATTTCAGCTATGTTTGTATAGAACAGAGTGCGCTCCCTGGCGGTTAAAGGTAGAACTAACAGATTTTCCAGCTAACTCGAGTTTTATGGGCCCCATTGCAACACGGTTTGATTCATTCGACTCGACATTGACAGAATATATAGATTTTGTTCCAATTTTCACCACCAGGGGGCGCTTTCCTATCTTGGGTTCTAATGGCCCGATCATGACGAGGTATGGCTCATTTGACTCGAAATCGACATCCTCAAAGATTTCAGCTATGCTTGTATAGAACAGAGTGCGCCCCCTGGTGGTGAAAGGTGGAACTAACAAATTTGCAGCTAACTCGAGTTTTATGGGCCCCATTGCAACACGGTTTGATTCATTCGACTCGACATTGACGGAATATATAGATTTTGTTCCAATTTTCACCACCAGGGGCGCTTTCCTATCTTGGGTTCTAATGGCCCGATCATGACGAGTTATGGCTCATTCGACTCGAAATCGACAGCATCAAAGATTTCAGCTATGTTTGTATAGAACAGAGTGCGCCCCCTGGAGGTGGAAGATAGAACTAACGGATTTCGCAGCTAACTCGAGTTCTATGGGTCCCATCACAATGCAGTTTAATTCATTCGACTCGACATCGACAGGATGTATCGATTTTAGTTCCAAGTTTCACTACCAGGGGGCGCTTTCCTATCTCAGACTCTATGGGCCCGATCATGACAAGGTATGGCAAATTCGACTTGAAATCAACAGCCTCAAAGATTACAGCTATGTTTGTATAAAACAGAAATTATACTTTAAAATTACATCAAATTGACGTTTCGGTCAACTTCTATGACCCTTCTGAGGCCTTTTGTTTATAAGCGTAATTGTTTCGTAACATCATATTCTGAAGATGGTCATAGAAGTTGACCGAAACGTCAATTTGATGTAATTTTAAAGTATAATAAATATTTCAGTAAAAACGTGTGGTTTTACTACACAAAAATTTTTTTTATACAATAATGTTTTGATGGTGTAACGGTCCAGTTCAATCATTCAGTCCTATTATATTCACTTCTAGGTGTCACTCAAATTTTGATATCATTTCTTTTAAAACCCATATTTTGAATTCAAGAGAGAGGAAAAAGCATCAGCAAATAAATTTTAAATATTTTTTCATGTTAAGATAATAATTGCACCTGTGAATATAAATAAAACTAAAAAAAGAATGATGATTTAAAAAAAAAAATATTAACATAGCGTCACTCAAATTTGATATCATTCCTTTTAAGACCCATATTTAAAATTCTTAGAGCCAAAAGAAAGTGATGCGTCACAACTTTTAACCCGTTAAGGGTTTTTGTACTGATAATGATACGGCAATGTGTCCTGACGTTATACTGGCTATAGTATGAGTCACAAATTATAGTAGCCTTATTATTCTGTTAAAATATAAAAGTGAATTTTATGATGTCACGAGTGCATGATTTTTATTTAATTCTCGACTGATACTAGATGTGCCATTTCTGTTTAGTATATATATATATATATATATATATATTAATTGTAAAAAATCTGTTAGAATTTAAAGAAAAAAAAATTCACCGATGCTCTGTAACCCGGGGAGCCCTGGTTCAAGTTCCCTAGTATGTAATAAACTGCTTCATTTTCAACTGATTATGTCGGGTGTGGGTTGTTTTCAGGTAACATGGGTTAATTTTTAGAAAAGTGTTTTTTTTGTTTTTTTCAAATTCTCGTTTAATTGGCTTTCACTTTGTAATAAAGTGATAAAATGAAAAATGCTCAACATTAAAATCTTAGTCAGAACAAGCTATAAAAATTTAGCCATATTTAATTTTTAAAAATTATTTATTATACTTTATATAGAGAAAATTAATTAATTGATTTTTTTTTTTAAGAGGACAGTACAATAATTGAAGAACTTAAAAATTTATCTAAAGGTAGCACAAGAAGAAAGTTCTTATTTTATAGGCTGTAAAAGAAAATTTTTCAAGATAACAAAAATCAATTAAAAGCAAAAAGTTGCTAAAATAATTATTAAATGAGCTCTGAAAATGAAAGATATTAGGTTAAAAGGAAAGCCATGGATAACCTTGAAAAACTATTACATAAAAAAGTGTTGTGATTTTTAGATCTTTTGGTACATTTTCAACTCTATATTTTTATTTCTAGGCCATCAAATTTCAGCCATATAAAAATTTAGCTGCTGAGTTTGAAAACTAGTAATTATTAAAATTTCAGATTTTAGCAAATTTTATAGAAAAATTTAAATGTTGATAGCTAAAATATTGATATATAAAAGTTGAGCTTCAGATTTTTACAGCAAATAATTTAACATCAGTAGGTGTTTAACATTTTACCAACCAAATGCAATTCTTATGTTATTTGTTTATAGAGAATAAGCAGAATATTTCTGCAATAGCTACTACAGAAATCAAGGATTGAATATTACAATTGTATACAAAGTGTGTTTTAAATATTACTCTTAAAAATCTTTAGGAAATTCTTATTTTTCCAAAAATAAAAAAAGTGCCTTTATAACTCGTTTAAAAAATTTTAACAAATCCTTATTTATTATAATTTTTTTGCAATTCATATTACAATCTGTCTCATTTGTGAAAGGTAATATAAATTCAGATGATAGACTCGAGAAATGGGTATACACTCTCTATTTGTGAAAATCAGTTCCAATTAAAAAGCTTCCGAAGTTGGGAGGAAACTAGATAACCCAATAGTAGTTTCTCATGACACAATTTCATCAAACATATGTCAACAATTAATGTAATCCCGAGTGAGCTGTATAAACATCGATAATCACTTGTTCGTTTAGGATGAGCCCGATTATATGTTTTCGATGAAGAGATTTTCGCAGCGAAAACGTGGATAGTTGACTTACAATTAATTCATTAAAGACGATGTTCTTAAAAAAAAAATTGCTTAACAACGCGAAACTTTATGATCTATTTACGTACTCATTTTAAAGTGTAAAAGATTAAATCTTCCAGTCCGGGCATGATATGGAAGTGCTTTGTTGTCGAAGTTTTTTCAATAAATGAATTACAACTTGGTCGCCTGTCTCATGGCGGCAGTTTTTTACTTTCTTATAATTGGAAAAAGTATTGTAAATCGAATTTTTTTTCGACGGATTACACGTTTTAGAGGTTAGAGATCACGAAAACCATGTTTATACAAAATGTATGTCTGTCCACTTTGTATCATCGAAACGTGCATGAAATGATGCATAGAATTAAACCAAATTTCATTTATACACTTTTAAAACTGTGCCTCTGATATATAAGGCATCAGCGCATATGAAAGGCACACAGACAAAGTGCCTCTGATTACCTGATAAATATCAAAGGCACAAAGAAATGAGAGGCAAAAATGAAGGTCTCAAAACGTATCAGAGGCACGAATGACAGTGCGAAATCTATCAGAGGCACGGCGCTAAATGTGTGCCTTTGAAAAAAAATCGGTCATTTAATCAGCGGTACAGTGGGAGGCGCGCATGCGTACAAATGTTTGACCCATGATGCATTGGGCGGGATATTTACTTTCAATGAGGGATAGGGGTCTGGAGGAAGAATGAACCCTTGACCAGAAGAAATGGCGTCCGGCGTGGTCTCTCGTAGATTATTCGAATTGCGGCACCTAACGACACAAACCGAGTTTATACATATATGTATCCTTTTCGCAAGACGATTATTTTGACTCAAGAGGTTCTTGTTATTATTGTCGTTCAGGATTGCAACCATATTAATAGCTGATTATAGGAGGTTTTCCTACGATTTAAAACAACGCCGCAGAGGAAAATGTTCCTGTGAAAAATGCAATGAATTATGTTAGGAAACATAACATTATGTACAATGGATGGTGTCATTATTGCAATCACCTGCGGATTATTATCAAGTTATAGAAAAGCCTGCAATAAGTAAGTATATTTAGTTTAGTACTTGGTTATTTTCTTTGAATGTGTAGTATAAAAATTGACATTCTAAAAGAAATGTTTTATGTTACAAACATATGTATATACCAGGTAAATGTATCATTCCCTTGAGAAATTTAATTTCTTAATTAATAGTTATAGCTATTAAAGTCCAGTTTCTTTTGTATTATATTAATCAGTGTTGAATTCAGGGGGTGGCCCGGGGGCGGGAATTCCCTCTCCGGAATAATGATGTCCCACCCCGAAAAGTGTGAGATTTTATTCTTTTTAATGGACAAAAAGTGCAACTCACCCCCCCCCCCCCCTCAAAAAAAATCCTCCCGGAGAAAAATGTTTGAATTCAACACTGATATTAATCTGTAAACGATATTTTACTAATATCAGCTACATTTCCAATTGTAATCGAAATTTAACTGCAATAACAAAAATAAATCAAAACACCCAAAATTTCAGTAATGGACATCCTACAAAAAGTAATAGATATTATTTTTAAAATCGTATTTTATTTTGAATCAGAATTCAATATAATTAAAATATATGTGGGAATTGAACTGTTTTCCTGCTTGAACTAAAACGACAGAGTCAAAGCCAATCAGCGACTTCATCTTGATATTGCGTCATATAATCTATGTTGAAGCATGCAAGCTCCAAACCACACTTCAAAAGGAAGTCAAAAGAGGTGTTTTGGATCGAAGGGAAGCTTTGGCAGAGTCAATGAAGTTGGTGAGTGTTTTTTGAACTATACTGAAGACGTCGACACTGAGATGTTTTAGATTAAATAAGATGTAATGCAGATAATCCAGATGGTTCATTGATATTCATATTCTTACATGTATTTTTTAACTTTCTTTGTAGTTAGTTTTATTAATATAGAGTTCGAGTTTAACTTGATGTTTTCTAGTTTATTTGAAGTAAATTGAGTGAATTATTTATTGAGTTGGTGTCAGAGAAAACTAAACCCCATAAGTGGTGTCGAAGCGGGATCGAATGAATGTTAACGCTCACTATTGAATAGATAGAGTTCTGAATTTTATGAGAGGAATGTACATTTAAAGTGATATTTTCGAACCTATTTTTATCATGTCAAGGTTAGTAGATATTCGAGAATTAGTTATTTCTTTAAAAACTGAAAAGACATCCAGTATTAAGAATTTACATCGTTTGATTTTTGGCCATGAAGGTGATAGAAAAAATCGTTCCAGAATTAGAGACTTTACGGGTTTTCCGTTTGAAGTAAATAGTGATGAATATAATGGAAAAGTTCAAAAAATTAAAGATGAATTTTCGGTAAACGAACTAATTACCATTTGTAACGTGTTATGTATTGATAATTCTGGTACTTTCGATGATATAGTTGTCAGGGTTATTTCTTGCCTGTGTAATCTAAACGTATTGAGGTCAAAGATAATTTCCGAAGATAATGAAATTAGTGATGATGAAACTGAGCTAATAAATGAGACCAAAAATAATGCTAGCATTGGTGCTGGTAATGTATCTTGCAATAAAATTAATAATATTGCTTCTGGTTCTGAAATAAATTATTCTGCTAGCAATAAAAATGAAATGACACAACGCTTAACCCCTGACTTTATTTTAAAACCATCTATTGGTATTAGTGATATTGAAAATATGATTGCAACATATAGTGGTAGTCAGTATGAAAGTATCGAAAAATGGATCGCTGATTTTGAGGACATAATCTCTTTATTCAATTTAAGTGACTTGCATAAATTAATTTTAGCGAAACGCCGTATGACTGGTAAAGCTAAACTATTGATTGAAAGTGAAAGCAAATTGAATTCGTGGCACAGAGTGAAATCATTACTGGTTTCTGAATTTGGTACAGTTTGTAATTCTGCAGAAATGCATCAGTTGTTATGTAAAAGGAAGATGAGGGATGGCGAAACTCTTGATGAATATTTTTTAAATATGAAACGACTATGCTCTCGCGGAAATGTAGAGGATTCTGCTTTAATTCAGTATGTTATCGGTGGTATTAAAGACCCTGTTTTCAAGAACTCATTTTTATATGGTTGTAACGATATTAGCGAATTTAAGCAAAAGCTTAAAGTATATGAAAAAATAAGATCGGATGGCGAAAATGTTAAACCAGAGATTGGTGTTAAGCTAAAATCAAAACCCGAAATGGAATCTGGTAACAGGTCAAAGGTAGTAAAGGCTATTCGTTGCTTTAACTGCGGGGGGGAAAATCACAAAAGCATTCACTGTAGAAACAAGGATAAAGGCCCTCTTTGCTTTTCGTGCAAGTTTTTTTCGTGAACGTTTTGTTAAAGAACTTTAGTTGCTGTTTTTATTTCTTTTGGTGAAAACGTATTACATATCAGTCACCTGAGGGCAGATGACAGTCAGTATGGCCGAATGTGGGAATTGAACTGTTTTCCTGCTTGAACTAAAACGACAGAGTCAAAGCCAATCAGCGACTTCATCTTGATATTGCGTCATATAATCTATGTTGAAGCATGCAAGCTCCAAACCACACTTCAAAAGGAAGTCAAAAGAGGTGTTTTGGGATCGAAGGGAAGCTTTTGAGAGTCAATGAAGTTGGTGAGTTAAGACTGTCGTTTTTTGAACTACACTGCTCAAAACAATTAAAGGATATTTGAAGTTTTATATAAAATAAAGATATAAACGAAATTTTTTTTGCCAAAAATAGAAGAAGAGAATCACAAATGCAAATTTTTCTGGTTTTCAAACTGTGGAGTATGCAAATTTTGAGTTCGACGTCAAAAACGTCGCTTCAGCAGCAGCGAATGAAATTTGACTTTCAACTGGATAAAAGAGAATGAAGACAAGGATGATCGGCATTCAGTGGTTGCTTTTTTCGATGAGTACGATGTCTCAGCGAAGTCATTTGACAGATTCAGAAGCTTGGAGAATTGTTGGTAGGTTAGAAGGGGGCCAAACTCAAGCCGAAGTAGCGCAAGCCATTGGAGTGCCACAAAGTGTCATTTCCAGGATCTGGAACCGTTTTTTGAAGAGTGGATGTGCAGGCCGAAGACCAGGGCAAGGTCGTAGACGAGCAACAACGCCCAATGAAGATCGGTATTTAGCGTTAACAGCTCGGAGACACCGAAACATGAACGCTACTCTTCTCCAACAACACCTTCGCTCGGCTACAGGCACCACGATTTCAACTCAGATTGTCCGAAACCGGCTCCATGCTGTAGGTCTGCATGCTCGCCGACCGATGGTATGTGTTAGATTAACATCAAGGCATCGTCGCGACCGCAGGGAGTGGGCAACCGAGCATGTCAACTGGAGGAGAAATGAATGGAGCAATATTCTGTTTTCTGACGACTCCCGTTTTTCTGTGCATCCGGATAATAAGCGTATTTTCATCTGGAGGGACCGTGGCAGTAGGAATAATCCTGCGTTCGTGCACGAAAGTGTCAGATTTGGCGGTGGAGGAGTGTTGGTGTATGGTGGCATCTCCATTGACGGGCGCACTGACCTCTACATCATTCGAGATGGAGCTCTGACTGGTCGCCGATATAGGGATGAGATCCTCAGACCTATTGTAGTCCCTTACGCTGCAGCAATCGGAGATAACTTTTCATTTTAATGGACGATAACTGCAGACCACATCGTGCAAACCTGGTGGAGGATTTCCTTTTCGAGGAAGGAATCGTTCGAATGGAATGGCCAGCGTGTTCTCCAGACATGAATCCAATCGAGCACGTTTGGGACGCTCTAGGAAGACGAGTTTCTGACCGCCAACAACCCCCACAAACTCTCCAAGAACTGGAAAGAGCTCTTCTGGAAGAGTGGGGCAGAATACCCCAACTCGCCATTAATAGCCTCATTGAGTTCATGCCTCAAAGGTGTTCAACGTTGCTGGCCGCCCGTGGAAACCATACCCCCTACTGAAAATGATTTTCTTTGAAGAAAACACCTTTTCTTATTCTTTTTTTCTCATATGCACAAATTGTGTTTTTTTCCTTTTGTACACAAATGCGCAATAAAATGCATTTTTTTCTGCCAAACATGTGTAATTTATTCTCATATAACCTACTATGTCTGTCGACCATGTATCAAACAGCTAAAAAGTTTCCCAGATACAAAATCCACCTAAAACTGCAATATCCTTTAATTGTTTTGAGCAGTGTATACTGAAGACGTCGACACTGAGATGTTTTAGATTAAATAAGATGTAATGCAGATAATCCAGATGGTTCATTAATATTCATATTCTTACATGTATTTTTTAACTTTCTTTGTAGTTAGTTTTATTAATATAGAGTTCGATTTTAACTTGATGTTTTCTAGTTTATTTGAAGTAAATTGAGTGAATTATTTATTGAGTTGGTGTCAGAGAAAACTAAACCCCATATATATATTAATGAAACAAATTAGTTATTTTCAAATAAATTTAACATTTAGGATACCAGTAATGAAATATTTATGATAAGAGTTACTTTTTGAAATTAATTGTTGTCATTATCACAAGATCAATATTATGATTATTTTACACTGATTATTTTTAATGTTTGTCTTATTTGTTTTTAATAAAGCTTTTATGCCTTTTTATGTATTTTGTTATGTATAAAATAAAGTGATATGTTGACAAGGTTCTTTATTGAACCACAGAACTGACATAGGCCACATGGACACACATTTTAATATTTATTTCAGATTTATTTCAATAAATTGGGAGTGAGAAAATTTTCTATTATAGTTAGTATTCTGCCTTAGACAAAATTTAATCTATGTCTTTATATATGCCGTGCTGGAAAATCTTTCTGCAGTAGACAGAATATACTGTAAAGATATAAATATAATATAGAATAATATAATATAGAATATAATTAAATTACATTCTGTGATTCTTATAATGGTGGCACATGCATGTGCCACCATTATAAGAGGCACAGAATATATTTTTAAATAAGAGGCACTTGAATATATAAATTCAGCGGCACACTGTGCCTCTGAATCTCAAAGGCACTATGTACCTCTTAATTTCAAAGGCACCACGTGCCTCTTAATATTTAGAGGCACAATAATTCAGAATGTATCTCTTAAATCAGAGGCACAGTTTTAAGAGTGTATATGACCAACTGTCCCATTGGCATTTATATATGACCAACTGTCCCAATTTTGGCTATGGCCAACATGTCCCAGTTAAAATTGGGACTATGCCGTCCTAGGGTCCCTGCGATATAGTGATCCTTGTGCGGTTATCTCGATTTTTCACAGTTGTGTTGTACTTCGCATCCAAGTAACCCCGTGATTCGCAAGCAGCTTGACGTTTGCAGATTAATTCTAGATATTGATGCGTTGCTGGAGATTTAACATTAAATAAGTTTTATATGTAACTACAGGTATGCAGGTGATATTACTATCCTATGACTTTCACGTTTCTTCTCTTAAAAATGTGCTAAATGGACGAAATATGACGAAAACTATGTTGATTTTATTGTAAAATGTAAAAAGTTTTTTGATTGGCGAGTCGCCAATCAAAAATTTTCCCTTTATTGCGATATCGTCTGGAAAACGCGGCCACTTGACAGCAATTTTTGAAAGGTCTCCTGTCTTTATCAAAAAAAAAAAAAAAGTTCCATTTTAAAGTTTTTGAATAAAAGATTGATAAATTTCAGGTGTTTGCGATCCACATTGAATTTAAAAATGTAACAGGAAGTGAGTGTCTTGGATTTGACTTAAGAGATTCGTTGACTGATTATTGGAAATCGTCGCTCATCAAAAAAGACTCCGTTGTCAAATAGTTTCCCATGACACAAATTCTTCAAACATTTAATGTTTTCTCAACATTTAATGTTATCCCGAGTAACTTCTAGTAATAAACACGGCGAGTTTTATGTTCCTAACACTTTGATTGTGATTATTGTTTTATATACACTGTAAATATTTTCCGATTTTTGCCAGCACAATTTCCGTATTTTTACGGCAGAAATTTTTTTCGGAAAAAGGGATTTCATGAATGTGTGAGAAAAGATATGGATTTCAGAATATATTTGACAGATGACGATGCTAATTGTTAACCATGACGTTATGTTCGACTTAAAACATTCCTTTAGGTACTGTTATGTGCTGACGCCCAGACGCGAAAAAAATTAAATTTTATGAAACCAGCCAAACATTCTTTCGATGTTGATTGAATCCGTTATACCTCTAGATTTTCTTCATTACCATGTGTAATAAGAAAATAGCGAGTTACACGATTGAAATGACTATTCGAAAGGAAAGCTAAACGTGATTCAGCCTTCAGGTAAAACAAACAAACAAAATAGAGTGCACAAATCAAATTGTATTTGAATAACCAGAAATATTGCACGATTGAGCTGCCAGGACTGGCTTCGGATGACACTGCTAAAGATCCCATTGTCAGAGACAAAAACAGATTAATTTGTGTCTGAGTTTCTACGCAGCGACTACTTCACGAGAAGGTTTTCAAAATGGTTAGGACAGAATAAAATATTCGCGACACATAAATGCACAATGGGTACGTATATGTCACCGATATATTTGATGAAGTCTTTTTTTTAACCCAATGCTTTTTTTCAGTTTTGTCGATCTCGTCTATTTTATTGTTTAAAGAACGTAAATTTGTCAGCAACAATGAGAGAAGAAAAGAATGGGCGAATCACGAGGCACCTAATAGAAAACCAAGTAAAACACCGCTGCGTTGATTCACGTCTATGCAGACTGGTGGGTGTTCATAAATTAAGGGAGAATAGCTTAAAGTTCCATATGACACAACAGTTGCCGTACTTTAGACTCATCCCCAAACATTTAGCACATTTTCACTGATATTTTTTCACCAGCTTGATTTCTTTTTTTTTTTTTTTTTTTGTTAAATTGGAAATTTTCTTAACTTTTTGTAATTTTTTTGTTAAGTTGTATTATTTTTAAGTTTTCTGTATTTTTTTTTTTTTTTAATTTTTGGTAAGTTATAAATTTATTTTATTTATTTTATTTTACTTTTTTTTTTGTTAAATTGTAATATTTTTTTTTAAGTTTTTGCATGTTTTTTTTAAATTTTTGTAATTTTTATTTAATTTTTTAAAACCTTTAGTAATTTTTACTAACTTGCATATATATTTACTATCTTGCATATATTGATCTAACTTGCATATATTTCTTTTTCATTCATCTTTTAATTTTTTATTAACTTGTGTTATTTTTTCATTCATCTGTTAACTTTTGGTTAACTTGTGATATTCTTTGTAAAACTTTTTGTAAAATTTTGTTGATTTATAAATATCTTTCGAAAACTTTGAAATTTTTTTGTTAATTTGTAAATATTTCTTTTTAACATTTTGTAATTTTTTTTAAATTTAACTTCTTGTAATTAAAAAAAAAAATTGTATTTAAAAAAAATATTTTGTAATTTTTAAGTTTTTAGATTTTTTTTTTTTTTTTTTTACTTTTCTGTAATTGTAAAAAAAAAAAAAAAAAAAAAAATAATAATAATAATATTTTTTTTTTATTAACTTGTATATTTTTTACTGACTTGTATATAGTTTTTCATTAATATTTTACTTACTATTATCAAAAGTTGATTTTCGTATGGATACGTGTAAATTGGATATTTATTGGTGAAAATGTTTCGTTGAAACAGTTAATTGTTAACTTGTGATAATCTTTGTAAAACGTTTTGTAAAATGTTGTTGATTTGTAAATATTTTTCGTAAACTTTTAAATTTTTTAATAATTGGTAAATATATATATATTTTAATTTTGTAATTAAAAAAATTAACTTTTTTGAAATTAAAAAAAATACAAAAAGTTAAATACAGATATATTTTAAGCCAGTAAAGTTAAAATAGTTATTAGTATACCATGTAGAAATTTAAAGTTAAAAATTTTACAATATATTCCAATAATGAAACAGGTTTTATAAAAATTAAACACATAGATATGTGTAAATCCAAAAACATTTATTATGGTCATTTAAACAATACATTTATACCAGTTAGAAAATCATTGGATTAAAAATTCGGTACTTCTCTATTATCCCGTCGACCACTTTTCATAACAAAAACTATCGCCAAACTGTAAGTTGAAACGCCAAAAATGCAGTCCCTATGACTGAATGTCAGAAGCATTCTACGTGTTTGTTATGTCATCAAATTAGTTTTTAATTCGACATTTGCGTGTATTTTTCATTCTGTTTTACTGATTTATGAGTTATTTCATTCATTAAAATAACAATTGTGTCCTTAAATTGTTATATTCTATTTATTTATTTATTTTGATATTCCAATGGCACTGTTCTTACGTTTATTGGGCGTTACAGTTTGGCGATCGTTTTTAGTTATGAAAAGTGGTCGACGGGATAATAGAGAAGTACCAAATTCTATACAGCCAAAGGTTCAAAGTCAAGCTCTCTCTCGTTTAAAAACAATCGGATTCAGTCAGAGGAATTTTTACGAGTTTTTAATAGAGTGTAGTGAAACTAAGTAAACTTCATAGGTAAGTAAACGTTGCAAAAATACTTCCTATTCTATGCGTGAGTGATCTCTATAACAAGTGTCTGTATTCTTGCTGCCTCTAACAGCCCTTATTTGTTTCTCTCTTTTTATTTATTTTTTCACTGTAAAAGAGCTATTATAATAAAGGCGATGAGTTATTGGGCGAGAGAACGGATAAAGAAATTCTTTATGGCAAAACGAAAACACTGAAATAAAAGGAGTTTTACGATCGACGCTTTTTAAAAATCGCCGTCGTAAAAAAGTTCATTCCGGGCCGTAAACGAGGAGACACGTCGTTAGGAGCGTGCGCGTAAAAGTGAAATGATAGGGCCATTAAAAACATGTGATAGCTGGAAATGTTTGCACGTTTCAACAATACAGGTTGTTTTATAGGGTGCGCTCTAAACTGTCTTCGCGACACGTTTATCTTCGTTTCTTGTTGTATTTTACAACATACACTGTTAAAAAAATTGCAGTAAAATTACTGCAGCAGAGATTCCAGTCATACCCCGTAAAAAAAAAAAAGTCCATGCCCATCGTTTTGTGCAGCCCGTAATTTTACGGGGCAAAGTAATACAGCATTATAATGCACAGGATATAATGCAATTTAAAACACAATAACACTTTACTTACTGTTCCGTAGCACGTAGCACGTTAGATAATCATCACAGAAATGCTGTTTTGGCGGATTAAAATTTTCGAAACACGAGTAAAATGAAGGGTTACACCCTAGCGGAGGACAATGTATGGGGTCGTACCGTATTTTTGCTAACATATGGGCTAGAACTGTAAGAATATGCGGATTGCTCTTAATTTTCTAAGCATCTAAGGGATAAGGCCGCTTATTTAGTGGATCAGACCGTTTTTCATCAAATAAGGCTGTTGCCCGTGAAAATTGAAGGGCAAATGCTCATAAATTTACAGTTTTTTCTGAGAGTGTAGCCACTAGGACGTCCAAAAAAATTTCCATTTTTGAATAACCGATTTCAATTCCGTGGTTAAGGCTGTTTGTCAGCCAACTTCTGAATTCCCCTCGCTAATGTTAAACCCATTGGGCGTACAGTGCATTCGTATATTTAAAATATCCCCTCGGAAATATTAATACTTGTAACTTCTTTTTCTCTCTCTACTCTTCTTAAAAGATTATCTTTTTTTAGGTGTGTTCGTAATTGTATAAATACGTAACACCTGGCGTCGTCGTCTGATCCGTCCGTCCGTCCGTTCGCATATAACAGCGCAAAAACGACCCAACTGAATGGTTTGAAATTTAATATATACAATCGTTGTAGAATTTTGTCGAGTCATTTAAAATTTTAGGAAAATCGAATCAAAACTTAAAAATATATTCATAAAAATTGTCAGGCTATGTTATAGTAGGATGGGGCGAATAGGTCTGCTATAAGCGGGGGGGGGGGGGGGGGGGGGGGAGTTTAATGGTGCTAAATTAATATATTTTTTAAAAGCTTTCGGAACATTTTCCCAATGGTTGTTGTAACTTTTTGTAATGAGAAAAGGCATCGATAAGGATATAATCAATAAATATATTTCCCTTTTCTCTGCAACAATAGAAGTAATCCGATTGCCACTATTTTGAAGAAATTTCATTTAAAAAAAATAATAATCCTTCTATATATATAAAAAAAAAAGTAATGGTTTGGAAATGGACCAATGAAAATCTGCGTAGATATTCCCGGTTATTCTCATCCCTTTTTTACTAGGGACTTTTTTGAGGAGCGATTACTTTTTTTCTAGCCATCCTACAGATTCGAAAATCATACCACCAGACGCCGCAACAACATCCTACTATAACTATAGCTTTCAGAAATTCAAAAAATTATCACGGTCGGACAATAAAAACTCAAAAAATCATTAAAAATCAAGAAAAAGATCTTTTATTGAAAAGTCATTTTTTTATATTGTTGCCAATTTCTAAATAAGCGCAAAGGATTATGTTTTATCTCAAATAAAAAAATGTATTTGCGCGGGACTATTAAAAACAATAATGAAAGTTTAAAATAATAATTAAATGATCACGTATTGAAAGCAGGAAATAAAGAAAATTAAGTCATAAAAATTGTGTTTACACATGAATATTAAAAATAAAAAAGATGAATTAAATGAAAAATCATTATAACCTGATTACAGAAGATAGTCGCCGTTCGTGATATCATCATCATCATCTTTTTAAAACAGTGTACATTACCAAGTTTTAAGAGGCTGTTAAATCAGAACGGGGGTTGGTGAGCGTAACTAGGGGGCAGAGCCCCCTAGTTAATTAAAAGTAAAATATAAAAATTGCTAGTGCGGGCACATCTACAAATGAACAAGTTTCATTTAAAGAAATAATTAGTAAAATTAGTTACTTAGAAAGCTCGGGGCTGGACAAAGAAAAAAAAAAAAAAAAAACAGCCTTGTGTTTTAAATATATTGAAATTTCGGGATAGGGCCTTACATTAATCCTGAGTGGGAACACAATGCAACGGCTCATCTTCTGGTTAGGTGTTAATTTTCGGGTTATCTAAGCCCGAAATCATTTGAAAGGGGGGCGCGGGGGGGGGGGAGTGCATTTTCGATTCTAGCTCAACGCTCCTGGTTTAAAGCGTCTATCTAACTAATTGAGGGGGTCAGGGCAAGAAAGTGCCAAGCCACATTTTTGGTGAAATAAATCTAACACTGTCATCTGTTGCTTCATATTGTAAATTATAATATCCTACCTATGATTTGTTTTTAATGTCACTTGCTGGCAGCCTAATGTGACAGGTTTCGTTTTTGTCCCAGATGTTTATGCTCCCAATGAAGATAGCTTATTTACAAAAAACTAAATAGTAATATCATTAAAGTAATGTCCTATTGTTACTCAGAGTATCTCAAATGTTACTAAGACATGGGAGAAAAAACTAAGTTATATATCTTGATTTGAGTACTGGATAAAATTTTCAAACTGAAATATCTCAGAAGTTCAAAAATGTGGCTTGGCACTCTCTTGCCCCGACCCCCTCCATTGTTGATTCAATGAACCCAAATGAAGCTGAATCATCAAAATGAAACGAACGCTGTACATAACGCGTCTTTGAAGTTACAAAAGATGATCTAAAGTAAACAGAGATGTAACACATATGCGGACTGACCTCTCGCTTTTGTGTCGTCACGACACAATTCAATACATCATCTTGACGACCTGCGAGGCGTCCGCAGCGGTGTAAGGATATTAGTGTCGTCCGTCCGTCCCATCCCACTCGAATGGGATGATGCGAAAATTTCGTGACAAAGTCGAGGTATGGACACGTCAATTCGGCATTAAGTTGTAAGTTTTAAGTACATAATATAGCAGTAATTATAGGGAATGTTTGGATAGATCCGCGTCTTAAGAGTCTTTTTTCTTACGCCTTTCCTCGTATCGTGTTCCCACGAAAGGTTATCAAACTGTTACACTGGAAAAGCGACGAAGAGGTTGCCATTACAACGCTTCAAATGACGCTCGAGGTTACTTATTTGAAGTACACTTATTTTACCAGTAGTCTAGAAGCAGTCTAAATCAGTAACGTTAAGGTTCTCTCCCCTCACGCGAAAACATGCGCTTGCTAATGTTAATCCTATGGGACAGTTTTTTTACAATGTCTAGTTTGCATTTCAATATTTTTAAACAATTTTCTTTGCATTGGACAACTGAGGTCGATCTCTATAACCGCTGTTTTTTTCCTTCGATTTTGTTTGCAGTTTCTTTCTTTCTTTTTAATGAGAATACTTCCACTTTTGAAACCTGTTCCAAAACAAAATCAAAAAAAAAAAAAAAAAAAAAAAAAAAAAAAAAAGGCGGTTCTAGAGATCGATCTTATCTATACAATGCAAAGAAAAAGTTATTTAAAAATATTGAAATGTAAACGAGATATTGTGAAATAACTCTTCCATAGGAATAATATTAGCGAGCGGGTGTTTCCGCGTGAGTCAACGGGAGCCTTAAGGTGGTTATATGAAGTGCTACATTCAGATGACTAAGAGGAAATTCGAGGAATGTATAAAATAACATAGAAATGACATAAATATCACAAGCATTCCACCACTCTTTCAAGGTTTTATCTAAATAACGAAGGGTGCAGGGTAGATTTTGAAAACGCTAAAATTATTGTTCCATGCACTGTTAAAAATAAATCCTTAAATTCACGAGGAAACTACTGGCAGCAAAGTTGCCAGACTTTTTCCGTTCCGTTAGTAGATTTTCCGTTTTGAGAGATAAAAGAAGGAAAAACTCCGTTTAAAGGAGCGGTTACTTTCCGTTACGCTCTCTGAAATACTTCCTTCAAATCACAGAAATATTCCTGGCAGCACTGACAGGAAGGGAAATTTTCCGTTATGAATAACCTCGGTTTTAAAAAATTACATCTCTCTTTGTGCTGCCATCTGTAGACTGTTACAAGAGTATTTATTATTTGATATACTTCAAGAAAAAATTTTGGCTGACCTTGTGCTCGAACGAGGGACGTCAGTGCCTCGAGCCAAGTGTCTTACAGGTATAATGACCTGTGGGCGCTTTCTAGAATAAGAGTATAAAAGGATGATACAGGATTTCATCAAATGGCGGCTTGGTACTTAAACAATTTGGGGTTTAGAAACTTGGAAAATTTAAAGTTAATTGCGAGGAGATTTCTTTTCGTTATGAGATGATGGTTGAGGTTTTATAACTAGTATTAAAAGAGGATAAAAATATGAATTATATATATGGGGTTTAGTTTTCTCTGACACCAACTCAATAAATAATTCACTCAATTTACTTCAAATAAACTAGAAAACATCAAGTTAAAATTGAACTCTATATTAATAAAACTAACTACAAAGAAAGTTAAAAATACATGTAAGAATATGAATATTAATGAACCATCTGGATTATCTGCATTACATCTTATTTAATCTAAAACATCTCTTCAGTATAGTTCAAAAAACGACAGTCTTAACTCACCAACTTCATCGACTCTCAAAAGCTTCCCTTCGATCCCAAAACATCTCTTTTGACTTCCTTTTGAAGTGTGGTTTGTAGCTTGCATGCTTCAACATAGATTATATGACGCAATATCAAGATGAAGTCGCTGATTGGCTTTGACTCTGTCGTTTTAGTTCAAGCAGGAAAACAGTTCAATTCCCACATATATATTCTTAATTTGACTGTTAGAAGTAAAATATGAATATTATATTTTGAATTCGATAAAAAATATTTGCTTCTTTGAGGAAATCTATTTTTTTTCAACTATTATATATATTTTTAAACTAGCTGTTACCCGTGACTTCGTTCACGCAACATTAAAAGAAGAATAAATGCATTAATTAAGCAAAATATTTCACTCCCGATAATTAAAAACGTAAATAATTAACTAACTCTTTATCACATTTCATAGGAAACAATATGGTATTTCTTTGTTATAGGGACCTTGACATAACTCAGTCTTAAAAAAGTGAAAATTTGTACCAAATAATCGCGAAAATGAAAATGCAACCAATTCAAAATGGAGGGACAAAATAAAATCGTGGAAATCGACGAATTGTGTAAAAACAAATGTCAATTTTACCTGATAAACCATTTTATTTTTAACGCTTTTGTGAAACGTTTTAACATCCGTCCTTCAAAAATAATTAATTGGAAATATTGTATACTTCTTCTTTAGATTCAATTCTGCCTCCTTGATTTAATGTATAGCTGAAACAAATCTTGTTTTCTAAAAGACAATATGTTAACAGACGATTTTTGTTCTGCAGAAAAAAATTGATTCATGAAGTTTGAATATGTGAAAATATGTTTTTATTTTTCGGATAATTTACTAAAATCAAGATTTTGTTTTCACCATATATTCAAATTGAAAATAAATTCTGTTTTCAGTTTTAATGAGGAAATGGCGTAAAAAATATATTAATCCGTTTCATTTCTCATTTTCTATCCACAAATATGGAGTAATTTACTTGCCGTTTTTAGAGAAACTTCGTTAAAAATTTACAATAATAATAATAATAATAATAATATATCGGAATCTAATTATTTTTTTTAATTCTGAGAGTTTGTGTGACATTCTCGGATCAATGATAACCGATGTTAAGTAAATTGCGTTGCGTCCGACAGTCTAAAAGCAGTAGTTGCGAAATACAAACAGGCGGTCAGATTTTAATTTCGTGTTCATTTTTCTTTTCTTAAAATTATGATGTGATTTTAGCAGAAAAATCTCATCTGTGCATAACTGATAATCATTCTTATTAATCAGTATAGCTAAAAAAATATTTATATTTTTCGTTTTAAATATGGCGTGAAACTCATCTACTTTTTATACTTACTGATCTTTGTATTATTAATGTATGGAATTGATTCACGCTCCTTTTAAAACATATTTGAAAATTGACGTTTTATTTACAATATGATGACGCCACTTTTTCCCCGGAGAAATATCTTTTTAATGATATAATTCTTAAATTGGTTGTACGCTGTGCAGTAAAGTGACAATTCATATCATTTGTATTTATATAATTCTTTTTAATTTTCTTTTCCTTTGTAATCATGACGTAAATTTTAGCAGAAAACTCACATCTGTATGTAACTGATATTCAAGCTCAATCGATCTCAGTATCGATAAAAAAAAATATTTCAGTTTTTCATCTTAAATATTACGTCCATTATCTATCTATCTATTTTCATATATACTGATATTCATGCTCCTTGTATTATTAGGAATATTTGAAAATACATGGTTTTATTTATGACGTCACATTTGTCCAAGCCAAGGAGCATCCTTTACATAGTTCCATGGTCCAAGCGAAAAAAAATTCTTAAATTTTCTTAAAAATATAATTATTATTCATTTTTCTATCTAATTATATCGCAGTCTTTGATAGAAAATGTCTTCTCAACGTAACTGATATTCATACTTCATGTATAACAACAAATACTCCATATTTGCTTTCAAATATCATGGCAATTCATCATCTTTTGAATTCTTTTTAATTTTCATTTTTTACGTGGAAATCGTTCAATTGAAAAATAATTTTGAGGAAAAATTATTATCCCAGGTTTTGTATTTATTGGCTTAGCAACGTAAAATGATTTATTAAATTTTAAAGGGAAAAATGTCAATTTATTCTCCATGAAAATAACGAAATTTTGAATTATTAAGAAAAATATTTGAATAAAATAAACAAAAACCAGCCTATGTTCATTTCCGGGTTATAATCAATGTATATGCTAAGATACAGGATAATTAAATTGTCCATTTTGACGCTGGCTTCAGCCTAACATTTGCACACAATCGGATTTATAATATTATTAGGATAGGATGTGTTCGTTTAGAATATATTTTCAGTGCGAGTGTTTTTTATAACTTTTAAAAAATAAATTGCGAATAATTTTAAAGGAATAAGAAAATTATTGGTCATTTTTTTTAAATTCGAAAGCAAAATTCTTGTTCGTTGCTTTTTTGAGTAAAATGGATTTTTTATTTTCACTTAATTCAACTATTATATGTATATGTATTTTTTAATCTTCTTGTTTAGAATATATTTTAAGTACGAATATTTTCTGTCATAGCGATAATTAGACACTGGTGTGTGAATGCCATACCCTCGATAACCGACAAACTGTCGTTCAAGTAACCACCGACAACACATTCTGTCCTCGAATCTTAAGCATATACATCCCAAGAGTGGCCCAGCTGTTGCTCTTCTCAAGCTACCTGATTGAATACATATAGAGTTCTAGTTATTGTTCTTTGTTCTGCTTATTCCTAAATTACCCTGCTCTCCGCCGCAGTCTCCCCCTTTTTTTTCTGTGTGTGTTATCTGGATAGGCGAGGGTAATTGCGTTTGTTTTTTAGTTGGAATCTGAAACTGTCGGGAGCAACACGCGATGGGCGAAAACTTATTACGGAAAAAGATAACCATTTGTCATACTGTATATATATTTTTTAACCACTGGGAAAATGGTTGTTGCTTTCGGTCGAGAATGGACCAAGTTCGCATTTTACTATTTTAACCGTTTTGAACGAAATTCTGTAACTTTAGAAGAATTTTGTAAGCGTTTTTAGCGAAGCTCTGTAACTTTAGAAGAATTTTCCTTTAATAGCCAATAGAAATGCATCAAATCGTTACAAAAATGTTAAAGTTACAAAAAGGATAGATGAAACTATCAGATTTGAAAAAAAAAAAAGTAGAAATTTGGTACTTTCGTGTTATAGCGGGCCCCCAAGGATGAATCACCAACTGACCAAAATTTATCGCCAAATTATAAAGCATGTTAAGGCATTATAATAATATATATATATATATATATATATATATATATATATATATATATATATATATATATATATATATATATATATATATATATATATATATATATAACATTTCTTGACGTATGTGGCTAAGTTATAGCATGCATATAGGATGTAACAGGGTGTCCCACAAGGTACGCAGCGTCTAATATGTGCAGATTCGGATAGAGCACGTCAATATGATATTGTGAATGGTAACATGTGGGGTCCCCGAATATATCTGAAATTTCTCAATAAACATTGATTTTCACTTGGTTTTTTCCTCATTTCTTGTGTTTTTCATATGACAAGCTTCACACCTTACTTACACTATCACGCTATATTCGGGGACCCCACATGTTACCATTCAAAATACTGATATTGACGTGCTCTATCCAAATCTGTACATATTAGACGCTGCGTACCTTGTGGGACACCCTGTATATGACATGTGTATATGATATATATAAGACGTAAATATGTGTAATACGTATATGTGTAATAATGACGTGTATGGCACCTAGAAGAATGTTTGGAATATATATATGTGCGTATATAGGATGCCTTATATAAGCTTTGCGATATTCTTGGCGACATCATAACTGCAACCATGGCATCATCATAATTGTAGGGGCCGCTAAAACACGAAAGTATGGTATTTTTTTTAAATTATTTCTTTTAAGCTTTCGGAACATTTTCCCAATGTAATTTGTTAAATTATATATACACACACACACACACACACACACACACACACACACACACATATATATATATATATATATATATATATATATATATTCCCTATCACTTATTTTTCCTTCTCCCGATTTCTGGGTCGTCATAGGCACGAACCCTGATTTTTCGCCGCACATGAAAAATTTCGTGTAAAGACGATTTCCAATCAGATGTGAACCCACATGGATGCTTTTAATGGAGTTGGTCAGTCAGGTCTCCAATTCCCCTCATTCATGTTAAACCTATAGGCGTGGAATGCATTCCTATATTAAAAGAGTCCTTCCGGCCTGTACCGTGATTAAAAGGTTTCGAAAATGAAAGTATCCTCAATATTAAAAATTGCAATCAAAATCGAAAAAGTACAAAGGAGCGTGCTTATGCTTAGAGATTGACCTCAGCTATCCAATGCAAAAAAAATCATTCGAAAATATTGAAATGCGGACGATATATCGTAAATTATTATCTCCATAGGATTAACAAGGGCGAGCGGGTGTTTTCGCTGGAGTGAAGTAGCCTCTTAATGATAATTAGAAGAAAAAAAAGACCCTCTCTAACCGCCCCTTCTCACTAGAAATCTCCGATTTTCAGCAAACTATATTTCATACAGCCACCAATAACCCCCTCTCCCAGTCTACATAGTGACCAGCTGTTGCACTTCTCAGGCTACCTGATTGAAGACGCCTTTCTCGTTATTGCTCCTTGCTCTTCCTTCTCCTCTCCTTCGCTGAGCAGGCGAAGGAAGAAATTGCATTTTTTATTTCGGAACATGAAACTGTCGGCAGCAACACGCGATGGGCGAAAACTTGTTACGGAAAAAGATACCCATTTGTCTTAGATCAAACCTCTTATCCCTATATAATATTTTTTTTTTTCTCCCGATTTCCGAATCGTACTCAGCACGAACTGTGATTTTTCATCGCAAGAGAAAGAATCTAGTGAAACGAGGATTCTTCTGGGATGCGAAGCAATAAGAACGTTTCTCACATCTTGAGGCGGTTCTCAAAAAAGTTATTTTTTCTCACTCGACAGCATGAAATTTTCCGTCATACTTATCGACTCATGTTTATACGTTATAGTTATGGTTTGGATTTCGCTTTGATCACTATAGAAAAATTCATGGCAGACATCGGAGATATGACTGTACAAAAATTCATGACAGACATCGTAGACATGACTATAGAAAAAATTTAAGCTCAAAAGAACTTGGAGTTTTTCGAGTGAATTTTGAGTCTTAATTTTCTAGAGAAATCTTTAATTGTTTTATCGCGTAATTTAAAAGATGAATTTTTGTTCTACCCGAGAATCGAACCCGCAATCTCCTTGCTGGAACCGTGAAACTTTGACATTGTACGCTAGGGGTCACTTGTTCTGTTAAGACTTAACTGTAACAACACATATATGGTGCAATTCATTTTTATAGTGGTCGAAATCTCGTTGTCCCAGCCAGGAGGCGAAAAATATTCTTTTAAAAATTAAAAAGACTGCTCTAGAAAATCAAGTTCAGATGTAATCAGGAAGGTTTTAGATGTATTCAGAAAGGTTTCCGATATATTCAGGAAGGTTTCTTTTCCAATCCGTAATGTGAAAGATTTCCAATGTATTCAGAAACTTTTCCAATCCCTAATGAAAGATTTCCGATATATTCAGGAAGGTTTCATATATATTCAGAAAGGTTTCATTACGAATCGGAAAGGTTCCGTGTTTTAGCCGAAACATTTTTCTGATCCAATCAGTAACATTTCTGTTAGTATCGTGTAGCACAGGTCTCCGTAACTTTCAGAAACGTTTCTGAAAATTTTTTACAGTGTATGCTGCACAGAGGAGTATTTTCCAAACATTTAATCCTGGCCAAAAAGGCAGAAATTAAAATTGGTTCAACAATTGCAAAAAGCATATTTTACAATAGCTTACTAACGGATGCATCGATCTATGTGTATTTCAGAAATAAGTCCTATCCGGTATGGTCTATCTAGCCTCCGTTCTATTGAAAGTTTCTTTGTGAGAAGACGGGCTTTTTTTGTTATGTTTCAGTTTTGTAAATGTGTGCATCTAAATAACTTTACTTTTCATATAATAAAAAATAATTTTAATTGAAAATGGGTTAATATTAAGCTTTTTTACATTTTTTTTTTTTTTTTTTTTTTAAATATATTATCTTATGCTCTCTTAAAACGAAAGAGCCAAAATAACTCAAGTTGAGCCGAAATCCACTCATCTCATGATTTGAAAGTCAGCTTCTCATGAAGAGTTGAAACAACTCGAGTGAACGAGTTGTTTTTAAGCAACTCATGATTGAGTTATCTTTATTTTACTCATACCTGAGTGAAATCAAATCAATGAAGGTTAAATCCAGTAGCACTTGAGTGATTTATAACTAACTCATACTTGAGGAGGGGAAGGAGAATTAAAATTCATGGTAAAATGTAATAATTCATTGTAAAATAATAAATTTCATGAACAGGTAGATTATTATTTTAGAAAAAAAAAAGTAATTTGCATATTGAATGTATACATATTTATGTTTACATATATGTATATATTCACCAATTAAGTGAAAAGTATCTTTTTTTTTTTTTTTTTTTTTTTTTTTTGTTGTTTCTGAGCTGCTTGATATATATACCCCCCCCCCCCCTCCCGACCCAAAAAGAGAATTTTAAAAGGAATATTTGAAAAGATAAGAATTTCTGCTGATTTAAATATTTTAATCTTTTTTTTTATTTTGTTATAATGATTATGTTTTCTATGCAATATTATTCGATACATTGCATGATATTTTTCAGTTTATATCAATATTATCATTAAATATGTTTTAATCCTAATACTATTTAAGAATATTCACACCGTGAATATCCGGGAATGTAGATATTTACCTTATTTTTAACAACATACGATAAAAAATATGGGATTTATACAGTTTCATAAATCAAGTATATTTTAAAATATTAGAATTCAGACTGAGAATAAAATAAGAAATATAATTTGTTTACTTTAAAACAATATTTTTAAAGTCAGACAAGTCAATTTTCAATTTATAGTATTATAAAAGTTAGAGTTCTGAAACATCGCTAAAAATATATACTATCAGGGCTCGATCCAGACAAAATTTTGGGCCTATTTAGGGCCCCTTCACAAAAATCAATTTAATAAAATGGTGGCCCTTCACAAAAATCAATTTGATAAAATGGGTCCCTTCACAAAATTCCTTTTACTAAAATTGATCCTTTCACAAAATTCTATTCCATAAAAACTTATTATTTATTATTTTATGATGTTTTAAAATGTGTAATTTGTAAACAAACAAGTTCAAAAAAGAGAAAAACTTCAGCAAAAGGATTTTAAAAACTTTTTGTTTATAAATGCTTGGTTCGAATTTGATTAGCTGGATTTCAACTTTCGTTACAAAATGTTATTTTTCACAAAAATATAATAAATTTCACAAAAATAACCTTTACTTTTCACAAAATGGGCCCCAAGATAAAAAACTTGCATCGACCCCTGACTATATAAACAAACGTACCGCCAAGATATTTTCTTTAAAAGTTTAAATTGCTGCTAAATGCTATTTATATAAATCATATTTATTGAAACAACATTAAAAAAAAAAAAAACTTCACAAAAATCAATTTTATCAAATGGTTTCCCTTCACAAAATTCCTTTTACTAAAATTGATCCTTTCACAAAATTCTATTCCATAAAAACTTATTATTTATTATTTTATGATGTTTTAAAATGTGTAATTTGTAAACAAACAAGTTCAAAAAAGAGAAAAACTTCAGCAAAAGGATTTTAAAAACTTTTTGTTTATAAATGCTTGGTTCGAATTTGATTAGCTGGATTTCAACTTTCGTTACAAAATGTTATTTTTCACAAAAATATAATAAATTTCACAAAAAAGACCTTTACTTTTCACAAAATGGGCCCCAAGATAAAAAACTTGCATCGACCCCTGACTATATAAACAAACGTACCGCCAAGATATTTTCTTTAAAAGTTTAAATTGCTACTAAATGCTATTTATATAAATCATATTTATTGAAACAACATTTTAAAAAAAACATAAAGGAGAGGCAAAGGATTTATTTCATTATATTTTAGAGTATTTTTTAATATTTATCCTTCCAACTTAAAAGATCTCTAAATGTTCGCTCGTATAAATAGTCCTAAATGTTAGGGTTAAGACATATTTAATAAAAATATTGATATAAACTGAAAAATATCACGCCATATATAAAATAACAATTAATATAAAACAGAATCATTATAAAAAACATAATTAGAGTATTTAAATCAGCAGAAATTCTTACCTTTTCAAGTATTCTTTCTTTAAAATTTTAACAACGTGGTGTTAGCCGCGTACTACACACTAGGGCTGGGCGATATCTCAATTTCAATATCATGGTATATCGTCAGCTAAATATCGCGATATGACGATATATCGTGATATTAAAAATAAATATACAGAATAAATAAAAGAATATTTTGAGAAGGAGAAAGAAAGAAATAAATCCCTGACGGCTTGGCCTACAGGCACAGTTAGATTTCAAAGACGCAGACCGCGATGCGCCTGTTTGTTGGGAATTGCGACCTTTTTGCCATGATGCCGCAGTTGGGACCGCCCACAATCTTACTTGTTTCCCAACTTGTTTGCAGGCGGAGCCGGCAGGGATTTTTTTTGTTTTTTTTGCTATAAGGGTTGGTCTTATGAAAAAAACTTGTCAATATAAAAGTTTTAGATAATATTAAGAATAATAATTAAGAAGTTATGGGGTTTTTTCTGTTTTCACAAAAAGCACTCCCCCTCCTCCTCCTGGTTCGATTTTGCCCATTAACGAGCTTGATCGAGATTTTATGCCCCTTGATTTTATGTATCAGTTTGGAAGAGATTCTTGCAGAATTATTGCAGTTATCGTGTCCATAAAAAAGTGACATAGATAGATAAAGTTTTGAACTGGGGGGTGGTTTTGGGAGTCATGATCGGCGTAGATCTGCAAAAATGTTTCAAAAATACCAACTTAGGGGAGAATATAATAGGTAGTATTTCTTACGAAATCTACCTAAAAATCAGTTTTGCTCGTATTTCCACAATGCCAGGGCTGGCTTTAGACGAAAGCGAATTTAGGAGACCGTTTGAGTCCCTAAAATCAAACTAGCGGCAAACAAAAAATTTGGTTAAAACTTAAATATATTTAAAAGATATCATTCGTAGCAATGAATAAAAATTTCGCCTTCAAGGGACACGGGCTAGTAAAACCGCATCTGGCACCAAACATGGAAATTTTAAATACTTCCATATTCCATTATTAAAACAATTGCTATATATAACATCTTTTAAAGAGCATTACTTGCATAAAAAAATCTATAAATAATATAAAATAAGTTTTACTAAATTATTCGCCAATTTGCGCTTTATGAAATTTTAGCTTCTTGTGAAATCTCTAACAAAGTAATGAGACTGATTATTACAACAATTCAAACAAACATTTTCGGTTTGCTCGTCATAATTATTGGTTCGCTTCACACCCTCCTCCACTCAATTTATAATATAATAAATTTAACAGCATATATTACATTAAAACAATCAGCAATTTCCTGTTCTGATATATTCAAAATCCCAAATAACTGAAATAAACACTTCAGAGACACATTATCTATCATGCAAAATATTTCAACAGAAATTGTTTTACTTTAACATTACAGTCAGTGAGAAATTCAGGAGTGATACTGAGTCCCTAGAGTCTCCACATTTTCGGTTAATTGATGTCCCGAAAGTGCATATCTCCCCCCCCCCTCTCAGACACACGCTGATGCCATGGACGCCGACGAAACACAGGGGGTGTAAGATATTGAAACAGTTGTGCTGCTAGTCCTCAACATGCAATACAGAAATTTAACAAATAAAAAATATCATTTTTTTTACATCTCTTTTTCGTCAGATGAGATAATTTTTCAACACATAAACTCAAAAAAAAAAATTTAAAAAATAATAAAAACTTTGTTCCATGAGAGTTTTAGCGGGCAGATCCCCGGTGACCAAAATTTCATAGCTCTTTCTTCTGTCAGTGCGTAATTAATCATGCTACTTGGGGATAAGTAAATTATATATTTTATTTAACATAAAAAAATTACAGATTTAAATTTCAAAATTCAGGGAGAGGCAATTGTCCTCCCTTGCAGGCGCCCATGATAATCCCCCCCCCCCTCCACACACACACAGCTACCCGCCATCCCGAACCTTCGAAATACCTCCTAGAGAAAAATATCGGAATTCAAGACTGGTTAGAGTATTAAATGGTCATCAAGCACATTTTTTCATGATAATGGAAACAAGTTGGAAATTGTACGTCAAACGTGACAAATGAGGTGCGTTCGTACTATAGCTAGTTATATAAATATTCCGATCTTGATGATTTTTAATTCTGTGAAATGAATTACATCGTCTGCAGATTCATTTCTGTTATAAAATAAGTATCTCGATCGCTTGACAATTAAACTTCGGAAACTCCTATAACAAGAAAACACTGATTTAAAAAAAAAAAAAAAATCAAATTTCTTAATAAATATTTTTATTAATATCTGCTAAAGTTTTGATTCGATTTTCATAAAATTTGAAATGTCTCGACAAAATTCTGCAAAGATAATATATCTTAAATTTCAAACCATTCGTTTGGGTAGTTTTTTCGTTGTTAAATGCGGACAGACGGACAGACGGACGGACGGACGGACCAGACGACGACAATAGGTGCTACGTATTTATATAATGACGAACGCACCTAAAAAACACGAAGAAAATTTAAAAAATGGATGGAAATATGAAAAATAATTAAAAAATGAATAATCTGCATGTTCGATTATTTTTTTAAAAGATAGTACATTAATATTTTACAACTAAAATTATAAAGAAATAAATATATATTATCTTTTTCTTGTTTGCCGCGCCATCGCCTAAACTGTTTTTTAATATCTCATTTGTGAAGAAGGGGCTGGGGAGGGGGGTAAATTGCATAAAAATAGGGAAGAAACATTTCAACATATTTTATTCGATTAAAATTAAAATTGCATGATATTAATTTTCCACCGTTGCAAATAAATATAATAATGGTTAATGGTTTTAAAATTTTAAATGCAAAATTACCACCAAATGATTTTTGGCAGTGACCAGTGGTCATATATACAGAGGCAATCAAATACCAAATACTCCTCTCTCTCTGTCACTCGAACGCGATTTTTAAAATAAATTCTGGGGAGAAAAAAACTCGCGGTATAGAAGTAAAAATACTTGCATTTTTAAAAATCCTTCTTTACCCTAGAATATGCATTAATAAATACTACTAAGGAATTAATATTTTTTTCATAAAATAATAATTATAAAAAACAAATAAAAACATGTCTGAATTATTCTTTGCTCATTTGTCTCATTAAATCAACTGTTGCAAATAAAATACCTCCTTTCTTTATCGCCCTAAATTTACGCATCATTCAATAACTTCGAATATTCATCCACACCGATGCCACTGAATATCATAATGAAATGAAAGAATAGGCGATATCCCACGCATGCGCTCAGAGCTGGAGAAAATCACCCTTCCTCTTTTCAAAAACCTTATCAGCTGCGAGAATCCACACCGTTAGTATAATATCATGGTTTAGGCTGTATCATGGTTTAGTATCATGGCTGTATCATGGTTTAGTATCATGGCTGTATCATGGTTTAGTATCATGGCTGTATCATGGTTAGGCTGTATCCGGTGTATCATGGTTTAGGCTGGGGGAGCTCACACCGTTCGTATTCATGAATACTCGAAGACGAGGAAGAGATTTAATATCGTGGTTTTCATGGTTTTCGTCAAATTTGTGATATTTGCGATATACCGTTGGGTAGGATTTTTTTATATCTGTATCACGGTATGCATTTTATATCGGTTTTATCGATTTTATCGATATATCGCCCAGCCCTACTACACACCACACGTCTGTCGTCTGCTCAGCGGATATGGGGACAGTGAGGTCACGTCAACTGCGTCAGCTTACTGGATTTCCGCTCGCCAATGAGTGCTTTTTTATCGAGATGAGTTGTTTAGTATTCGCCCTTCTGGAGTGCATTAGGAAAATAAAAATTCAAATCATGATGAGTGAAACATTTAAAAATCAACTCATTCACGATCCAATAAATTAGAGCTCTTTTCTGAGAAGCAAAATCCACTCTTTCGTTTTAAGAGAGTGTTTCAATCATAGCTGTTATCAACACTTTTTAAAGCTGTGTCGGGGTTTGTCGGACCCTTTTTGAATTATAATCGTATGGGTTATAGTTAAAAAAAAATTAATGTTTCGCCTAGTGTTGATATTTTTAGGTATCAATGTTTTTTGGGAGGACTGCAAATCTATTAAAAACACACAAAAACCAGCATCTCTATACTACAGAGATTCAACTTTGGTAAATTCTGAATGCAAGAAATATAAATATTATATGCATTGTTTTTCTTTATAAATAAATAGATAGACATTTATGTGTAGTAAAATGAACCACATTTAATGAAACATTACTTGCAAATAAAACAAAAATTAATTTCCTCTTATAAATAATAAATAATTAAGTAAACATTGTATTATTTATTTATTTAAATGCATACATTTAATTAAGTATATTTACTAATAGTAAGTCAACAACAATGGTTTTCACTTTAAAACACATGAAAATTGATTTTGGCCCGGATTTTGAGCCAAATACTGTGTGTCGCCTTTATTTCAGGAATTTTCGTTTTCACTGAAAAAAATTCCGTACAAATACGGGTGATTTTATGAGAATTTTCTGTCTTTTAACAGGAACTTTCTATTTTGAATGAAAGTCGTACATTTTCGTGTAATAAACGGAAAATTCCCTTTTCATCCGGATTCGTTGAATATTAAAAACTGAAATATTCCTTCCAAGACAGAAAAACGGAAATGTTTCTTTTATATTGAGAGAAAACGGAAAACATCCAGTTAAATTTTCGTACTGGATGTTTTGGCCTATAACCAAATATTTGGATTTTGTCAGTTTAGTAGTAGAATTCATCCTCTAATGGCGAGTAACCGAGGTTTGAAACCTCAAGGTGGTACTTTCAACAAACTGAGTGCGGCAGGTAGACTTTGTTACATCATGCCATTTTGATACGTCACCAAATTCACTCTCAGAAATATTTTCTTCAAATTACGGAAATTTTACGGGTAGCAGTGCTGCCGGTATATTTCCGTTATTGGAAGAATGTCCGTTTCTTTTTCCTCCGTTACAGGAGGTAAAGTATACATCTATTGAAGAATGAAAGTGGAAATAAAAAAAATATTACTTGTTAGGTGCTGCCATCTAGGAACTCTCACCAAAGTACTTATTATTTTATTAATTTCAAGAACATGTCAGCAACTTTGGATTTGAACCAGGTCCTAACCGTTATGAGTCTCGCATGTTAACCATCAGGTGTTCGGCAAAGGAGGAGTTTGAAATAAATATATCATGATTTCTTGACATGGATATGGTTTGATAAATTTATTGTTTATAGAAAACTGTGAATTTTGAAGTTAATTTCGGGAAGATTTCGCCGGTATAAGATGGTGATTGGGATTTTAACACTTAAGTATTAATAGAGAATAAAAATATGAATTATACATATTTTTAATTGAATTTTTAGATGTAAAATACGAATATTTTAGTTTTAGTAAAATTCGATGAGAAATGTTTGCTTTTTTGAGTAAAACCGATTTTCCCCATATAATATTTTCATTGCAACTAATATATATTTTTTAAATGTGTTCATTTAGAATATATTTTAAGTGCGTATTTTTTTTTTTTTTTTTTTTTTTTTTTTTTTTTTTTTTTTTTTTTGGTATTAACCCATTTTACGCCAAGCATAGAAATTTTATAAAATGTGGTATTATTTGCATTGAAATTTGCTTAAATTACATTCATTAAGACGCCAAAAAAGTTTCGAGCAAGAAAAATAATATTTTATTTAATTTGACGTTACCATTATTAATTTACCATTAATAATTTACCATTAAATTTAAATAAAAAATGTTAAGTTTTCTTATGGCATTTGTTTTATTTTTGTTTTATTTACAGAACTTGCAACTTTACTCCATTATAAAAACATATGATTAATCTCAAGTGGAATAATTATATATTTTCAAAAAGTCAAATTTGTCAATAACCGCTTCAAAAGTAAAAAACCAGCGTATTTTGAAAATCTCTCAACAGAAAGTGATTACTTCAATTGAACTACTAATATTTTATAGATGTCTCCAGAACACTTAAAAACTAGTCGTTGGGGGCCACCGTAACACTTACCCATCATGGATATGCATAATGTAAAATATTAAAATAAAAATGTGTAAACTACTTATAAAATGCATTGCAATTCAAATAAAATCGTGGCTTGATGACGTCATAAACTTTAAAGGCTCGATGACTGAATTGCTTGAAAGAAACCTCCTTATAACTCCAAAAATAATAATCCTATTAACTAGCGGTTTATTGCACCTGATTAAGCGTCAAATTTCCAATTAAAATATATCTTTGAAGTGAAATTTGGATGAAATACAGGGTCATGAAAAATCGAAGAGTGTGGGAAATAGGATTCCAAATATCTCGGCAACTAATAATCCGATCGACTTCATGCTTTATGCAAAATTTGTTTTTTTATTGTATTTTATATTCATTTCTTAAAATAAACAATTTCGAAAATTTTTATATACCTTTTATCAGAACGAATATTTCGAGAGTCCGAAAAAAATAGTTCCGGTTAATCGAGGTTATTGAAATTCAATAGGCTTCTTCCCATTATTACATACTAAGTACATACCAAATTCCAAGTCTCTATCTCAATTTTTTCGGGAGACAGAGCGTTTAGAGACACACAGACACACAGACGGACGGCAAATTTTTTTTTCTAAAAATATGTTTTTTGGTATCTCCAGTGTCTGAAACGTGTAAATCCGTCAAAATTTTTTTTTCGATTTTCAAAACGATTACAAGACTTACCCTATACTTACGTATGATGGGTAAGTAATAGCAGAAAAATAAAATTAGTGAAAAATGTACGTCACAGTGTTAATAAAAATATATTTATTGAAATGGTGCGTTTACGCACCTTTGGCCGAAAATGGGTTAAAAAATAATTTGTGAATACTTTTAAATAACTGAGAAAATTTATTGTTACTCTTTTTAACACTTTCCAACCTAATTGAAAAGTGTTTATGACTTCGGTTTGTCTGGCCGTCTGTCCGTGCTCTAACTCCCGTAAATATGCCCTGCAATTTTTATATGTTATTGTCGTTATCTATAGCATGTTCCCTATTTCAACGGAAGTGTGTAGCACTTATAGTTTTTTTACAGGGACATTCAAAAGAATTCCATTACATTACGGTCTATGTGGAAAAATCATTTGCGGTTTATTTTAATGATGTTACACAATTTCAAACACATTGTAATTGATATATATCACGAAGGTGCATTACAAGAAGCATAATATGGAATAGGGTGTGCATAGCACTTATAGTTACTTTACAGGGACAGTCAAAAGAGTTCCGTTACATTACGTCTATGGAGAAAAATCGTTTGCGGTTTATTTTAATGATGTTTCACTATTTTAAACGCATTGAAATTTATATATATATCACTAAGGTGCATGACAAGAGGCTTACTACAGAATAGTGTGCGTAGCAGTCATCGTTCATTGACAGGGACACACAAAGGAATTCTCTACTGTCTATTAACAATAATTCCTGGAAGTGTGTTTTAAATTCTGAACGCGATTTTAAATTTAACTCACATTTTGTCTATTACTTGGTGCGTATACATTCTGTAGATCATATACAGGGCAGCACAAAAGTTCGCAAACACATTTCCGTTTATTGACAGGAACTCCAGGAAGATAATTTTAAACTGTGCTACGCGTTTCCTAACTAAACTAAACAAATCTATAGATCATATACAGGGCTGAATAAAAGTATTCGGATATTTTTCCGAATATTGCATATGTTGGAAATATATGTTGGAAATTCCTGAAATTACGTTTTTAAATATGTTATGCGTTTTCCAAATTGTTTACTTAGGTGTTATGTTTCAGCTTATTAAACGGTAATGATTTGTAAAATTATTTTGGAAGCGTTGGAAAGTGTTACATAATCTATGCTTGACGCATGATTTTTCGTTCTTGTTTTTTTTTTTAATTCGAAAACATTTTTTTTTTTATCGTTTTTAAATAAATATGTATAAATAAATATTTAAATAAATATCTATACTAATAAAAGAAAATTTCGTTCTGTGTGTGTGTGTGTGTGTGTGTGTGTGTGTGTGTGTGTGTGTGTGTGTGTCTGTTGGCGATGGCTAGGAAAATTTAGCGCACCTAGAAGTCTGTAAATTTAGATTTAGGTAGTCCAAACCCTCTCCTGGTATACCTGAGCGTCAGAATTTTAATATTTTAATTACTTTCTGAAATATTAATTAAAATATTAAAATGCACAAAGAACTCTCATTAAGAATACGCTTTTATTCTCTTGGGTTGGTTGGTTCACTGGTTGGTTGCATCCATTCTTCACAGAAGTATTTAAATAAACCAGAGTAGCGATGCATAAATAAGGATTTCTAACTAAATAGTGTCAGCATGGATTGAAGTTATTAGCGTAGAGGAGCCATGCGAATGTCACGCCACCTATACATGACACATACGTCCCACTGATTGAAATATTTTCCAGGCACATTTTTCTTCATGATAATTAGTCGGGTTTAAGTTTTTTTTTTTTTTTTTTTTTTTTTTTTTTACATGACATTTATTATTATGATGGAGATTGTTAATACAGAAAACTTTATTTAAGAGATTCTTTTTTATATTTGCGGGAATGAAGAGGGGCAAGGGTCTAATTACATTTAAGCTTCAAGGTGTATTTCTAGAAAGCAGTTACCAGAATTTCCGAATAATAGTGTAAGCCAAATTTCAAATTAAGTTCAAAGCTTAAGCAAACGAACGAATTTTGAAAGATGCATAGTGGTCCTCCTAATTAGTCATTTGCTGAAGGGCACTTGAACATCCCCTCCACCCCGAGACCTCCTTCAAGGTTTTTTCTCTAACTATGCTCCGTTTCCATATCTCAGCAACTATTTTTCCGACTTCAACGCAAGTGATTCCAAACATTATAATTGACTTAAATGTCACTCTTTATAATATTAAACTAAATTTATGAGTAGCGGTTACCACTATTTACGAATAATAGTTTAAGCAAAATTTGTAATTAAGTTCAAAGCTTAAGCAAACGAACGAATTTTGAAAGATGCATAGTGGTCCTCCTAATTAGTCATTTGCTGAAGGGCACTTGAACACCCCCCCCCCCGCCCCTTGCAAGTATTTTTCTCTAACTATGCTCCGTTTCCATATCTCAGCAACTATCTTTCCGATTTCAACGCAAGTGATTCCAAACATTATATTTAACTTAATAGTCACCCTTTATAACATTAAATTAAATTTATGAGTAGCGGTTACCACTATTTACAAATAAGAGTTTAAGCCAACTTTGTAATTAAGTTCCTAGCTTAACAAAACAACGAATTTTTATGCATGCATAGTGGGCCTCCTAATTAGTCATTTTCTGAAGGACACTCGAACCTCCCCTCCCCTCGGCACCTCACTCAAGGTTATTTTCTCTAACTGTGGCCTTATTGCAATAACTGGGCTAATAATGTTCCAATCTTCTCGAAACCAGCTCAATTTTGTAGTGCGCCTACTATACAGTGACGTAGGCAGCGGGTACCTGTCTCAGAAGTTCGTTTGGAAAGAGGTTTCTTTAGAACAGAATGCTCCCCTGGCGGTGGTAGGGGGAAATAAAAGATTTTCTAAAGCGTACGAGCATGCCGGGTATACGGTTCCGAAGCCATCGTAGACCGTGGCCAGAGTTCCGTTTTTTAAGAGATTTAAGTTTATTATAAGGGCTCGGGCAACGCCGGGCAGGTCAGCTAGTATATAATATAAGAAATCTTAATTTATAGAATTTTCGTTTTTTTTTTAAATAAATTTTAAATTTAGTATTGATTGAGCCAATACGTATGCGCGCAGGGAATAAACAGAATTTTTTAGACTTAACCGCGGAAAAAACATGTTTCCAGAAGAACGGAAATTATTCGTTAAAAAATAAGGAATAATTTAGTGTATGAAGACGAGTTTTTCTGACAATGTATAAAAGATTTGATATCATCATTAAGCTATGTTTCAACGTGGAAGTGGAATGGATGTTGGATGTGATAATATTCAATATAAGTACCTGTTCCGTATTATTATTATAACTATTATTTCGATTTTTTTTTTTTTATGGTCCATTATTTCTAAAATCCGAAATTTCCCGTTTTGAATAGCTGAAAATTTTCATCTTGAAAACGGGAGAATACCAAGACAAAACGGAGAATAAGATGATGGGTTGGATTTGCTCTGCCAGTACATTTTACGTCTATTTTTACGGATTTTTTTATTTTTATATAGTGTTATGTTTATTTAAACTGAACACACAAATACTTTTGATCTGTGTAACTGTCCGCCGGTTCGCGTGCTAAATACCATGCAAATCTTTATACACATTTCAGGCACACTTTTTAGAACACTTCTTTTGTCACTTTTTATGAAGAGCAGTTTTTGGAACAGTTTTTAGAATACTTCTGAGAACACTTCTTTTGTTCATCAGCACACTTTCTTAGCGCACTTTTTGAAAGCGATGATTTCTCAAGTGTGTCCAAATGTGCTCCCAATCCGTTCTCAAATGTGTTCCCAACTTTAGATTTAATAACAGATATTCTGAGCAGAACATTTTTGGTACACTTTCAGAACAATTTCTTTATAGCGGAGATTATTCGGAACACATTCAGAACACTTTTATTTTAATCAAAGTGTTCCAAATGTTTCACAATGTGTGCTGGGAATTCGCAGTGTATTTTAAGAGTACTCTGGTAATCACGTAATTCATAAAATTTTCAACCAAGTTTAATTAAACTCAACACCAGATGGACATTTCTTCGAGATTTTAATAAAAATCTTATCGTGAGAGAAAAAAGACGAGTTAATTTGTCGGTGACAATCGAAGTTGTCTACGCGGTATACGGGAGCTATTTTCTAATCGGTCGAGACAGAATAAAATATTTGCGACACACAAATGCACAATGGGTGCGTATATCTCAGCACCGATGCAATTGTTTTGTTGGAAAACATATTTCACATCCCAGAGCTAATACAGATCCGATGGTGTCTTATCTCGCCTTTGTTGTTGCGCGGAGAATGTAAGTTATAGTTATTAAATTGTAGTTCACAAAAGAATATTTTCTGTGCTTAACAACACAAAATTTTCTGGCACATTTTAAAACGTAAAAGCATGATATTGTGGTATCCTGATCGCATATATATAAATAAACGTATCAAACGAAAAAATGTTATTTCAAAACAACCATTAAAAAAAAATGGCGTGATGGTGAAGTTTTAGATGAATATTTACAAGACATTTTTGTACAATCTCAGGAACACCACAAGACGAGGTCCAACTCGCTAGAACTCAAAATCCAGACTGTCCCTTCAATGGCAAAATACACTCTCATCTCCACTGCATAATCTCTTGATCTTCTTTGATGGATGCTACCTTTTTTTTCCTCCCAATTCCACTTTCAGAGTAAATTCATTTCTTTGGCCGTGCTATTCATACAAATAACTTCCTGACACATTTTAAACACCTTCAGACGATCTTGTTATAGACAAAATTCACATACACATTTAGCAAGACTATTCGAGGTATGAAAACTTTTCATTTTTACTTGAAATGAAGTATAAGAATTTTCCTTTCTTCAGGATAATTCTCTTTCAATAGGTGTCAATCAAGAAACTATTCACATTATTCTGGAATTATTTTAATCCCATCAGAAAGAATCAAATTGATGGCCAACTGAGCCAGCACATGACTTTTGAAGTGATTTGGAATAGAACAGTTTAATTTATTTTTTCAATCATGTTAAGTTATAAGCGATTGTTGTTTTTTCCATGTTTTTCCGTTCTTTCGCTGTCGCGTCTGGAAAGGCGGTTCGAAAACGCCCATTTTGACACTATTTTCTGGAAGTTCTTCTACACTGTTAAAAATTTTGGTTCAACGTTTCACCAAAAGATGGTACAAGTGTAGCTGCCACCATGGGATGGTAAAACCTTTCTCCATCCTTTGGTGCTTTGTTTGAACCACGATTTGGTAATAGGTTGAACCACTGTTTGGTGATAGGTTGAACCATGATTTGGTAATAGATTGAACCATGATTTGGTAATAGGTTGAACCACTGTTTGGTAATAGGTTGAACCATGTTTTGGTAATAGGTTGAACCATGATTTGGTAATAGGTTGAACCATGTTTTGGTAATAGGTTGAACCATGTTTTGGTAATAAGTTGAAATTATTATTATTATTTATTTAATCTTAACAATATATATGTATTTATTTATATTTTTTAACTATAATTTGTGAATAAAGTATATTATTTTGTTAATCCTTAACTATATTTCATTTTTTTGCTAAGTTGATAAAATGTACTTTCGTGCGTATAATATCAAAAATATTATACGCAATATTTTGAAAATAAATATCAAATATGTGAAAATATCAAACTTCATGATATTTTAAAAATAAATATCTGATATAGTATATCATCAGGGGTCGATCCAGGAAAAATTTGGGGCCTATTTAGGGACCCTTCACAAAAATCTATTTAATAAAATGGGCCCCTTCACAAAAATCAATTTGATAAAATGGAGGCCTTCACAAAAATCAGTTTGATAAAATGGTTCCCTTCATAAAATTCTATTCCATAAAAACTTACTATTTATTATTTATTTATTATTTTGTGATGTTTTACAATGTGTAATTTGTAAACAAACAAGTTCACCATAGAGGAAAATTTCAGCAAAAAGGATTTTAAAAAATTTTTGTTTAAAAAATGCTTGGTTCGAATTTGATTAACTGGATTTCAACTTTTGTTGCAAAATGTTATATTTCACAAAAATATAATTAATTTCACAAAAATAACCTTTACTTTTTACAAAATGGGCCCCAAGAATAAAAACCTGCATCGACCCCTGATCATGATATACATCCATTGATACATATCATCAAACCCTGTATGTTCAACAATTGAATATTACTGTCATATAAAAATTTCAACACTTTATATTAGTTTACGCTAGAAATCAAATATAATCAAGCAACAGGTCTCTAAGATTTCAAATACACGTTACAATGTAAATAGTACTATTGAAGTTCTTGACGAATCAAACTCCTAACCTGGTAATAACTTTACGCTCAGCTAGTTAGCAAAAAATAATTCACAATATCAGTGCCTAATCCAGAACATAAATTATATCTGATACGCAAACTATACGAAAAGAAAATAAATAAATTCAAACACGCATTACTCAATTAGGCCTAATACAGGCACATTATAAAATTGCATTTTATCAACTTAGCAAAAAAAATGAAATATAGTTAAGGATTAATAAAGTAATATACTTTATTCACAAATTATAGTTAAAAAATATAAATAAATACATATATATTGTGAAGATTAAACAAATAATAATAATAATAAATACCTTGTGCTTGCTTATTTTTCTCCGGAATACAGCTACACGAGGTTTTACGCACGCAGTCACGTGGAGTGCAAGCGAACTCTAAACTCTGACGTGGCGGACGGGTGAGGGACGGCAGAAGCAGATTCGCATTCAATGGCGGGCGATCTGTGATTGGATGCAACGATTTACTATCGGATGGTAAAACGTTGAACCATAATCCAGGATTCACCAAAAAGAGGGGTTTTGAAATAGAGATCGAACCATCTTTTGGTACTTTTGCTGACTTTGAACCATGTGATGGTTCAACATTGAACGGAAATTTTTAACAGTGTAACGTTACCGAAAAGTGAAAAAAAAAAAAAACAGTTCGATGTCATAATTTTCTGAATAAGAGCAATGAATAAGGAAATGAATTCAGAAATGTGTCAGAAAGTTAGACAGTTTGAATTTAAGAACAGCCTTAAGGATACTAAATCGGTCAAGTGCGAGTATAATTCGCGCTCAAAGGGTGTTAGAACATTAATCTAATCAAGAGACAATTTATTATATCAAGGCATCTTTACATCTGTGAAGTGGAATCATATTTTATTTTTATATTTTTTGCTAATGCATCATTCTTTCCTTTTTTTTTTTTTTTTTTTTTTTTTTTCCAGTAAAATGTAATCTTTATTCATGATATTTTGGGGTATTGCCAACTTTCTCTAAATGATAACACTAGTTTACAAAATTAAACTTTTTGTCTGTTGCCGCGAATTCTGTGGTTGATAATGTTCACTTATGACTTGTTTTGTCAAATCTAACCGGAAAATTTTTTGAGAAGCTCCAGTTACTTTGTTTTTGATTTTTATCATTTAAGCATATATATTAATCGATAACAGGCGTATTTTACTGTGTTAAGATTAGTTTATCAAGTTTTTGCGTCATGAGTAGTTCAAGGAGACGTTGTTTAAACAATCCAGATCATTTTTGCTATATATGCGGAGAATATGTGTTTAACAATTGTAGAAAAGTTATATCAGAGTTGGTGAAAAATACCTATTTTGAGTATTTTGGGATGCTCTTGGATAAAAATGAGAAGTCTTGGGCTCCCAATTGTGTTTGTAAATCGTGTGGGGAATATTTAAGATTATGAAAAAGTGGTAAAAGAAGTACCTTTAAATTTGGAACACCGACTCCCGGAGAAAAATGTCTGAATTCAACACTAGTTAGTACTGTTGCAAAAAGAAGCAATTATTACTCTTAATACAATTTTTTTATGCATATAATATATAATAAATTAAAATTTATCTGTTATAAGGCACCAAATAATACAGCAAATTATTGAAAATTATGAAAAGAAAATATTAAAAACATTGGAAAAATCCATCTACAGATGAAACCCAGTTTTTGCATCATAAAAAGCGATTCAAATAAGTTAAAGCATTTGAGCGAAAACCGCGACCGGTCATAGCGCTGTGGTCTAGGGCATCGGGTTAGTACACGGGACATTATGGGTTCGAATCCGCTCGCGGGAAGGGTTGGTTAAATTCTATAAACTTACTCAGAAATGAAAAAAAGATGCCGAAATGTATCTGTCCCTTATAAGGTTGTCCTCGCGAAGTACCTCCTTTTTTCTTTTTTGGTCCTATAAATTTTATTTTAACGACATAAAAATTTCTTTAAAATACGGAAGATGTGTTCCGAAAAGTGTTCTCAAATGTGTTCCCAAAAGTGTTCAAAATGTGTGCTGAACAAATTAAGCGTTCTCAAAAGTGTTCTGAAAAGTGTTCCAAAAAGTACGCTACAAAGTGTGCTGAAAAAGGGGACAAACTGTGTTCCGAAAAGTGTTCTCAAATGTGTTCCCAAAAGTGTTCAAAATGTGTGCTGAACAAATTAAGCGTTCTCAAAAGTGTTCTGAAAAGTGTTCCAAAAAGTACGCTACAAAGTGTGCTGAAAAAGGGGACAAAATGTATTCCGAAAAGTGTTCTCAAATGTGCTCACAAAAGTGTTCAAAATGTGTGCTGAACAAATTAAGTGTTCTGAAAAGTGTTTGAAAAAGTGCGCTACAAAGTGTGCTGAAAAAGGGGACAAAATGTGTTCCGAAAAGTGTTCTCAAACGTGTTCCCAAAAGTGTTCAAAAAGTGTGCTAGAAAGTCTCAGAAGTGTTCTAAAAACTGTTCCAAAAAGTGTGCTAAACAAGGGGACAAAATAAGTGTTCTAAAAAGTGTTCTGAAAAGTGTATAAATATTTGCAGTGTATTTGGCGAGAACCACGAAATCATCTCGAAGACTGTTATTTTTGTAGCGTGAACGTAAACGGTTTAAACACTAAAAATCGAGCTAAATGGCAGTACCCAAGTACTAGTTGTGTTCAACGTCCAGTGCAGCGTTCACCTGACTCTTCAGAGCCTAAAAATACATCTGAATCATTAGAACAAGACATTGAAGGACCAAGCTCATCACAAAATGATGCTGATTTTGGAGGTATGTCAAATGAGCCAAAATGCTTTTCCCAAAATGAGTCAGATGATCTTGTAAAGAAAAAAATTTGCTTTCCTCAGATACTAAAATGAATTTTTATCGTGAAAGAGATACAGAATTACGGCGTTATTTTTCAGAAGAAAACGGTATTACCTTTTGTTCAGATATCAAAAACTTGTTGATAAAAATGGGCTTGAAACAATACGAACCAAACGACTGGCGTTTATTCATTGACAGCTCAAAACGTAGTCTAAAATGTATTCTATTACATAATGGAAATAAATACGCTGGGGGTACCTAAAGGAAGAATATTGTAACATTTCGCTAGTCTTGAACAAAATAAAATACAATGACCATAAGTGGCAAATTTGTGTCGATTTAAAAATGGTCAACATTCTTCTCGGTCAACAAAGTGGTTACACCAAGTTTCCCTGTTTTATATGTATTTGGGACAGTAGAGCTAAACAAGAGCATTGGGTAAGAAAAAACTGGCCCTTGAGAGAAAATATGGAGCCTAGAAAGCGCAATATAGTCATTCATTAGTAGCTCGTGACAAAATTATCCTTCCACCATTACATATAAAACTGGGCATCATGAAACAGATTGTAAAATCACTAATAGATAAAGACGGGACCTGCTTTTCTTACATTTGCCAAAAATTTCCTCAGCTCACTATGGAAGAGATTAAAGCCGGTATTTTTGATGGCCCCCAAATCAGACAACTTACGAAAGATACTCAATTTAGAAATTCTATGACTGAGTTAGAACTAAAGGCTTGGACAGCTTTCGTCTCTGTGATGCAGAATTTTCTCGGAAATAAAAAATCCGAAAATTATATTGAACGTGTAGAAGACCTTCTGCTACAATTAAAAAATATGGGGTGCAATATGAGCATAAAACTCCACTTTCTCCATAGTCACCTGGACATGTTTCCGGAAAATTTAAAAGATATGAGCGAAGAGCAAGGAGAGCTTATGCATCAGGACTTACGCGTCATGGAAGAGCGCTATCAGGGTTTCTGGGATTACGAATATGATGTCTGACTATTGTTGGTCTCTGATACGTCATTTTCCAAAGTCTACACATCGGAGAAGAGCTTTAAAACGAAGTTTTTTAGAACTCAATGATTCATTTTTGAAGTGGAAACTTCTTTAGGTGCGTTGTGCATTTTTTGAGATGGGAAAAAACTATTGAATTCGCGACCCTGTTACCGACACCACTGTATATGTTGCCAATTCATACAATGAAGCGAAAGTATCAAAAGGAAATAGTTCACGTGCAGAAAGCGAAATGATTGATATTATGAATAAAAATAATTTCAAGATAAATTTAGCACGCGCGGTGAAAACAGATAAAAGGGACTCAACTCGCGAGACCAAATCAAAAGATAAAAATGAAATAACAAAACACGGAAAATATTATAATTTAACAAGCACGAGAAAAATAGACGGAAGTAATATAAAAAAAAAATGAAAATAATGAAATATTTCACGAAAGTTTTAAGAAACGTGGTTACCGATACGGAAATGAAGTGAAATCATTTTATAGAAAAGAAAATTTGTTGATAGAAATTATAGATACTGCAAACAATACGCGCAGTATGAAGATAGAAAAAAGCATAATGCTCACGAATACAGTAAACAAGACAGGCAGCAAAGAAGTCATTTTTGGAGTGATAGAGGGCGGGAACCCTATTTTGCAGATAAATGTTATTACATAAGATATGAAACCAAATCTCATGGAAGAAATGATGAATGTATTGAGAGTTGTTTAAATTGTGGATGAAAATTCATAAGTTTCATTGGTATTCATTTCAAAGAATACCAATTAATTAAATTTTATATTTCATTTATTTGTAAATTTACGTTTTAAGCAATAGATTGCAATTTTTGTATGTAAAATAATACGCATTATTTTTCATGTACAATAGCGCATTAAATGAAAATTGTAATATAATTTTTGTAGTAGTAGTTTATAATAATGAATAAAAAAAAAACACTTCATTTAAAAGTATTTCCTGCGCAATGAAACGTTTCCTGACGATTCAAAAAATACACACGTAATTGTTCAAGTTTTCACTTCTGTCGGCACTCCCGGAGTGCCATTGTTTTATTTTTTTTAGTAAAGTTTTTCCTAGTAAATACATGTTTTTTTCTGTTTAATACCTACATAGCTGAAACTCGGAAACTAGAGCTGATTAAAATATTCTAATTATATTTTTGAAAATAGCATATCATATGTAGTCAGCAACAGCTAAAATTTTTTCGGCAACAGATGTACTGTAAACTAGTGTAATCATTAATTGCTTATACTTTCAATTTCTAAATAATCAAGCATGAAAAAAACCCAGTTTATTTACTTTACAAACTATATAACTGATTATATTCCTCATAATGGAGATTTATTATTTTTATAACGATTTTTGGTGATTTAATATGTTATAATTGAGCAGTTATAAGTATTATATTAAAAGGATGTGGTAATTATTGGTTGATGATGTAATTTTTGTTAACTGTGGATCTTTAAGAAAAGATTCTGTGTTCTCTTGTGCCTTTGGATAATAAATAGGAAGTTCTTTTCCCTGAAAAGGAATTTCACTGGATTATGAAGATGAAAAGAAACAATTTAGTGGTAAAAGTAGTTTAATTGTTTAAAAATATGTATTACGTGTGGCTGGATAGCATCTCACTGTTCTCTGGATGGGAAAAATGAGGGGAATTTATTTATGGTATCTGACTTTGATAGTTTAAATTTGTTACTTTTAGCTGTTAGTATGTAACAAAGGGTTCCGAATATTCAATTTATCAATTACTATTTATTAATTAATAAACTCCTACTACCGCCAATTTTTTCATAATTTTAGTTTCAGTCGATTTGGATATAGCATACTTTCGACGCTATCTCTGAAAATGTAATACCTAAAATTAAAACAAATATATTTTTGAGTTCGATGTTACGAGATCCCTACACGATTATATAATAAATATATTTTTTTCAAGTACCTTAATATCTCGGCAGTAGTAAGCAGGGGGACAATAGAAGTGGGCGTGGCCACATGTCAATCAAAAAGGGGAAGACGGGGGTAATTTGGTCAGGAGGTCGTTGCAGGAGTGGGGTATTGAGGATTGTGATTTATTCATGCATTTACGCATAAGAGTGCAACAGCTGTTGCTAGAGGTCTGCACGGGCCGAAATTTCCAGGCCCGACCCATACAAAGAAAATTCGGCCCGGCCCGACACAAAAATTAAAAGTTCGGCCTGAGCCCGGCCCGAGTGAATTTCTACAAAACATTGATTATTACGTCGATTTGGTTAAAAATTTGCCTCGTAGAAGGAGATCTAACCAAAAATTCCTATCTTAGCCTTTTTTTCATGTTTATAATCTTTATTTTTATAGAGGTGCCGCAACCTGGAATATTTATTTTTTAAATAAATCTCTATTTGTTGTATGTATGTGTCTAAGTTATCATTAATATTGTAATCCATATTCCATTTATTGAAGTGTTAAAAATCAGAAAAAGGCTATACAGTAAAATCTTCTAAGATGGAATTGCATAGGGAATAAAAAAAAAAGAGTTATGGACAATTTGCCCTCTTAGCAGGTGTAAATGTATTATATATTCTTTTCTTACGTATTAGTATGAACATGGATCAACACATTTTTCAGTTTAAGACAGGATTCCGTCATAAGGAGGTTCTTTTTCACACGTTTTACTATATTTTAATTTATAGCCATATTTTAATAAGTGTATAAATCTAATATTCTTTAAAAAGAATAAATTTTAATGTTTAATTGTAGAATAATGGCGATTTAAAAATGTATGCATGTTTTGCAAAAATTTTTGTGCCAGGTCTTATTTCACTGACTTTAGAACGGACCAGGCCACGCCGAGACAATGATTTTCATACGGGTCAAAACCAGGACTGAAAATTTTGGGGCGAGAAGACTAGGAAGAATGAAATCAGTCCCGGCTCTGTACGGAAAAAATAATTTAAGGCACGGCCTTATCCTTCAGAAAAAAGTAAAGCCCGGCCCGTAAAGAGTAATCACTAGGCCCGGCCCGAGCCTTCAGAATGAAGTATGGCCCGGGACCGGACCGGCCCGAGTGCCGTGAAGGAAAATAGGCCCGAGGCCAGCCACGGTCCGGGCCGGACTCGGGCCTTGCCCCGCCCCGTGCAGATCTCTAGCTATTGCACCAAGATCTGAATATTTGTAAAACTAGTTATATGACGAGCTCACCTCATTTGTCTCGTTTGACGTACAATTTCGAACTTGTTTCTTATCGCTAAGAGATTTGTGAATGAGTGAATTTCATTTCCTGCACATAAATATGAGTTTATAAAATTTCGAGCCTTTTATTTATCTTTCAATCGGTCTCAGAGACAGCATCACAGTAGATGTCAAATTGTATTTCGCTAATGTTAAACCCATCACGCCCATGATGACCAATGGGCGTGTGACGTATTCGTGTTTCTAAAATATCACTCCAGGATATTAATATAAACTTTTTTTTTCTTCTCCTGGGTACTGTCGTCTTCTTTTTTTATGTTGCAAAAATATTTTTTAAATGTGTACTTAATTTAAAATTTTAGGTACAATCTCTGGGAAACTGAGCAAGATTTTAACACTTCAAATAAAATTAAGCAATTATTTTTGAAATATTTTGACAGCTAAATAAAAAAACTTTATGAACAGTGTGCAGACAAAAACAGTTAAAAATAGAAGAAATTGTTTCAAAATATATGACACCTATGGCCAGGGGAAGATGAGATCTTATACTATCCACTTTTATTATTGGTTAACTCAAGAAATCCAATGTTAACTCATTTTGGAAATTTTTTTGGTCAGTTATCGCATATCTGTAATGAAAAAAAAAAAAGATTCAAATAATGTTTTCAGTTTTTTGTTATGGACTCGACCCGTCGAAGGATGTATACCTAGAAGCGATATCTGTTCCATCATAACCAGGGCTTAATTTGCGCTGGAGCCCACCGAAGCTCAGCTCCGGTACTTCTTTGTTTTTAGTAAATATTGGCCAGAATTCACCGGAGCTCATAAACATTGCGCTCCGGAGCCCTAGTGTCATAACACTTCCGAAAAACGAATCCTAAAATGGCCCTTTCCAATTCCCATCTCCAATCTTTTGTATCAAAACACTTATAAGTGACGTAATGTGTCATCTGTCATTCACGTAAGAGATGGTGATGAAACGGGCTCGATTTTTATATGAGTCTTCGGGTTTTGGCAGGCTCGAGCTCCATCTGTCTTAAATTCAAAATTTTATTTATTTCCATTTCAAGTCATTTTAATGTTATTTTGATCAGAATAAAGAATAGACAGAAATAGTCTTTTTCTATTCTACATAACTGTGAACTATTTATTTTTTATGTTAACACTCTTTCCGAATCCTAATCCTGAGTTTATTGAATCGCAGGATTCTGCGATTCATTAACATTAAGATGAGGCAAAGGTTTCTACTTGGAAGTAAGTCATAACTAGAAAGTGGAATAGTGGTATATACGCAGATCGATGTATTTGATTTTTTTATTTTGCTCAATAAAAAAACAATGCTTTAAATTTTGAAAATAATGTATATGACATATAAATAGGCAGATTGGAGTGACGGCGGAGATGGGTAGGGGTGTTAGTACTGCAGAATAGGAGGGCTCCGGTACATCTTTTCTTAGAAATTAAGCACTGATCATAACGGAATTTATACCATTTGATTGGATAACAAGAAAGGATAGAGGAGTGCATTGCACGCATGCAGATACAGATAGACGGTTCCAAGATACGATCACCAGATTTTAATGAGATTCCTTCACATGTTACATGCGGCTACCGTTTCGAGATAAAAAGACGAATTAGTATTTAAAAAAAAAAAAAAGAAACCTAAATCAGAAAAATCTTAACATTACAAAGTGGCTATTTCCACCGAATTTTCAGATCACCATGTTAACAACGGCTCCCAATTTCATTTCTTAATTGTTTCATTTCCGATAGGATAACGTCTTCATAGAAGCAGGTATGCAAGATTAAGATAAAGTGTACGCTAATGACGTCTGTCACGATAAGGATATACGCTTTTAGAAAATAGACGTGCTCATTAAAAAAAAGGGAGATGTAAAAAATATGGAAATGTCAGAAATTTGAAATATGAAAATCTCTTCGGGTATTCGGACCATGTCTGGAAACATGTCGCATTTTTAAACATCGCTAATGAAGTTTTATATTATCCCTTTCGAATGCAGATCTCTCCGTTCGTGTACAGCAAGGTGTTTCTTTTTTCTTTTTTTTTTTTTTGAAGAATCCGTAACATAGGCCTCATGTAGGATAGTCGACTCTGCCATCACAAATTCACTTAGAACAGCATGGTTCTCAAACTTTTATTGGCCACGCCCCATCGAAGCACCTGTAAAACCCCGGTATATCTGTAACCTTCCCTCTGTAATATGCATCTTTCTTATTATTTTTAACTCTATCACATGGAAATACAAATAAAAATAACTATTCATTTCTCATTTTTAGGTCGGTTCGTAATTATCGTGTATAAATCGACCCCCCTTCCCCAATTCTTACGCAAAAAATTGAATTTTCGTGTATAACTCAAACCTCATTTCTTGTAGTAAATTGAAAAATGATTTGTGATCGATGATTTAAAAAAAAAAAAAAATTAATTAATTTTCATTAAATTAGTAAACTGTTTTTTTTTTCATTCAACGTTTTAAAACTGTATAATTATTTAAAACGGAAGAAGCTTAAGCTATTTTGAAACATTATTCACATCCATTGAAGAATACTTAAAGAGAAAAAAATTCTTTGAAAAATCTATTCAAGCCTTATTGACAAAGGGTACACAACTTCTTAGACTACTAAATAGAGTACTTGTTTGTAGTGTAGAACTTTTAGGAGAGAAATCTAGAAGCATCCTCAAGTTGAACTCTTTTTAAAAAAGGGGATTCAAATGTTGAAAGGAATGCCCCTGTATTGAAGGGAATTCTATCTGAAGAGTTAAAATTTAAGCTAGTTAACATTTTTGGATTTCACGATGAACAACATTATTTTTTACTCACTCGTATATAAGTTGACCCCATTTTCAACTCCCACATTTTGTCTAAAATTATTCGACTTATACACAAGTATATACGGTATATAAATACGTAGCACCTACTACGTCGGTCCGTCTGTCCGCATATAACAGCGCAAAAACTACCCAATGGAATAGTTTGAAATTTTATATAGAAACGTTGCCGAATTTTGTCGAGTCATTTCAAATTGTATGAAAATCGAATGAAAACTTAAAAATATATTAATAAAAGTTTTCTTCATTCTATTCAATCGTATCGTACGTAAATTAATTGAATGATATGTAATGATTCTAGGTTGCCATGGCGATGATGTCTTATTTAAGATGGAGTCCCATTATTCCCGTACACTCTCAGAAATAATACACTCACTTTGACGATTTGGCAATCCTTAAGCCCCATTTCGTTATTTCTGACAATCATTTCGTCACAGAGTCACGTGGTTTTTGACGAAACGCGAATCCTCAAATATCTGACGAAACTGTTTTCTTGCTGTAAAAAAAAAAAAAAAAAAAAAAAAAAACTCACTTTTGACGATTCCGCAATTCTTGGCTATATTTCGTCATTTTTGACAATCATTTCGTCTCAAAATGAAGTGATTTTTAATGAAATGCAAAATCTCAAACATTTGACAAAATTCCCTTCCAGATTATTTTTGTTGTTAGCAAAAAAAAATTAAAAAAAAAAACGCGAAAGTACCAAATTTACAATAGAGTAGAGTCCCGCTATTCCGAAAATCCACCTATTCCGAACAGAGATCAGAAAATTACCGATTTTTTTTTAACTTAAAAAAAGGAAAAATTAAAAAGACGTTCGTGAAAAAATGTACATTTATTGTTATACAAAGAAGTTAAATAGAGACATATATAGAGCAAAAGCTTGAGGAAAACGCCTGAAACCAAATTGAATTGAAAGCTCGTTATTTACAGTACATGTCGGCCCCATTTATACAATTCTGTAGAATCATTTTTAATCCCTGCTAAACACAAAAAATAACTAATTGACACACACTTAAGAAGTAAAGTGAGTGATTTTTTTCAAAAGAAGAGCACTTGAGGATGCTATGTTCCGCCATCGCCGAATAAACATAACATCATTTGGTATTGATTAAGCGACGTAGCGTAAGGCGAGGTCAAGAGCATTTGCCGCGTCTGTGTGTGATATGAGTTCAGTTTGAGCGTGGACCTCCTCCGAGTCTATCTCAGCTTATGAGTCCTGGACCATTGCTACAATGTCTTCGTCTCCGTACTGCTGTGGCCATTCTCGTCAATAACAGTACACAGCTTTCTTCTGCGTCTTCACAGACAGGGATTTTCTTGACTAGTAGAAGAAGGTGACAGTGTTTCACTGGGGTAAAAGTTGTTTCAACATATTCCAATGTAAGCCAGAGTGATAGCTAGTATGTGTGGGTTGATGAGTCGTCGAAGGTTACTGCCCTTCCGTTCCCACTTTCACTGAACCTGTTCACCACGAGCCGATCAACGCTGCATAGAGGTGACATGCCCCCGCACTTAATTTACGCCTTAAGAAGTCAATACTTTGATTATTATTAATGGAACTCCGAATTCCCACTAAACCGAACAGTGTAATAACAGTGTGTAATTATACTGTATATTAAACCATTTTTCCAATAGTTTAAAAAAAATCAAAATTTTAGGAGCTCTTTTTTATTTAAGAAATATATTCATATAACAATCAAATTTAAATTATGCATAACTGATCCATTTCCCCTCTATAAACAGTAACGTGTTCAAATCTTATCTCAAATTGATGAAATTTCCTCCAATATGCACTTCAAAATTTATAATTTCTGACCAACTGGACCCTATTCTAATCATTCATTGAACAAAGGAAATTTCTCTAATAAATTATATTAATCAAGCCCTATTCTAATTATTTATTAACCATATAAAAACCATAATAATAATCTAGCCTTATTGATTAAACATGCAGAAATTATAACAGCACCGCGATAAAAATACCGAATATACTCGTGTATAAGTCGAAGAATTTTAGACAAAATTTGGGAGCAAAAAAGAGGGGGTCGACTTATACACGAGTAAGTAAAAAAAAAAAAAAAGCGGAGTACCGGAGTCATATTTTTTTCGCAGATAATTGGTGAATGTGCAAGTCTTTTAATTAATCACATATGGGTCTAGGTTGAAGAGACAGAATGACAATTGGATTGATAAAAAAAAGCTCAACAATAATGTCTCTCTAATTGTTCTGCACTCATTTTCTCGTAGGATAGAATTCCCTTTAATACAGGGGTATTCCTTTCAACATTTTAATCCCCTTTTTAAAAAGAGTTCATCTTGAGAGTGTTTCTAGATTTCTCTCCTAAAAGTCCTACAATACAAAGAAGTACTCTATTTTAGCAGTTTAAGAAGTTGTTTACCCTTGTAAATAAAACTAGAATAAATTTTTCAAAGAATTCTTTTCATTCAACTTTCATTAAATTGATGTGAATAGGTTTCAAGATAGTTTAAGCTTCTTCAGTTTTACATAATTATACAGTTTTAAAACGTTGAATTAAAAAAAATGTCTGATTAAAAAAAAAGTTTACTAATATAATGAATGTTTTTTTTTAATCCTCGATTACAAATCATTTTTCAACATACTACCAGAAATGTAGTTCGTCTTATACACGAAAAATCTATTTTTTCCAAACTTTTGCGTAAGAATTAGGGGGGGTCGACTTATACACGATTATATACGGTACTTCTAAAAATATAAACACACATAAACATCCCATAGATACATTTAAAATCAAATTCATGTAAGGCAATCCTGGCGTAGGACGCAGCACAGTCATCTCCCACACCAAAGGTCGCGCGTTCAAATCCCGTTGAAGACTTGAGAAAAGTCTCGTACTTTTAGCCCCCTGTCAATTATTGATACTTCTAAAATTGGCACCACCAACCATTTATTTATTTATTTATTTTATTTTTATTTTTATTTTTTTGCACTTTCGAACAAGCAATTTGACGAAATATCTACCGACAGTTGTTTGGATAGATGTTTCCGGAGAAATAGATAGTAAATAGAAAAATAGTCTAAATATAGATTTCAAGTTTTGAAATTTTCAAAGATAGGCCATTGGAATTTTCAATTTGCCATTGGAATTTTCAGTCAATGTCGACAAAAAATAAACTTAAAATGTACTCAGTGTTGCCAACTTAAAATGTACTTACTTTATCACGGAAATGAATCCTATCCTAATAACAGACGATAGAATCCATTTCACTGAAACTAGTTATAGTACGAACGCACCTCATTTGTCACGCTTGACGTACAATTTCCAACTTGTAAAATATAATTCAAATATGGGAAATGCCATTTTATGATAATTAAACCATAATGAATATATATATATATTGCGTGTGTGTGCGTGCACTCTAAAAAAAATCCGTTAAAATACAAGAGATTTTCCGTAAAATTTTACGGAGAAGTTTCATTTTTCTAAAACAACAGTACAATTTCCGTAAATGACATTAGTTCCGTAAAGGAGATTTCAAATCCGTAGATATGCAGAAAGTTTTCCTTAAATTTCATGGATTTTTTTTTTTTTTTTTTCAAAACAGTACAATGTCCGTATTTCCCCATTGCCGTAAATAACGGTCAGAGGTTTGCATACAGATATCGTCTTGTTTGAAATGCGAATTAAGATTGTTGTATTTACTAGGGTCCAGGGTCTTCTAGGATCCAGCTCTGGACCGGTCCTACCCGTGGGCCTATTTTCTGTCATTAGACTCGGGCCTGGAGCTCATTCTAACCGGACCCGTGTCTGGACGGTAATTTTTGTGAAAATAATAATGACATTTTTTATTTTTAGTGAAATCTTTAGAAATTTACTTTATATAAATTACAGAAAAATATTTTTTTTTAATCTACTTTTTTTTCTTTACAGTGCTTCAAATTATGAATTTTTTCACTGACATTTTAAAATTTTATTTTAATTTTATTAATGTCAGGCAATATTAGGTTATTAAAGGTTTCGTAAAATAATATCTTTGCAAATTATTGGTATTGAACAAAACTGATTTGCCTTATAAATTTGTGAATTAAACTAAAATGTATTATTTTATATATTATAATTTTAGAAAGTTTATATTTTTTTTTCTTTAAATTTATAAAAATAATTAATGATTTTTTCCTTACTTTTATAAAAATGAAGTTTATAATTTTATTAAGCTTATAATATATTTAGTTTATAATTTTATAAATTAAACTAACTAAATTTAAACTAAATTAACAAATCCAAATTTAAACATACCTATCCCAAGGTCATTAATTTCAAAATTTTCGCTAAAAATCTATTTTTTTTTTAAAAATATTTTTAAGGTTTCATAAAATAATATTTTTGCAAATTATCGGTATATAGGTTGTGACATTTTCCCAATATCTCAGCGTAGGTAACTTGTGACCGATCGACCCCCGGAGTTGTCGGGTCAGATCAAAAGGAACGATCAATCTCCTATGCTGAATGGAGTGGACATTTTATGAACAATACTCGAGACGGCATGGCGACTATCCGACGTTAACTAATTATTTATCCTACTTGTGAGGTCGCAGATGGAGAGGTTTTCCCAGAGACTATCGGACGCCAAGGGAAGTCCTTTAAAATATGCGAATGAGAACCAGATATCCACAACGATAGGCTGCCGTAAGTTTAAGAGGCCGGGATGAACCTTCCCCGCCCCCCTTTTTTCGGAGGCGAGAGGAAGAAGAGAAGACGAGAAGGAGATGGTTTTTCGGAGGCAAAAGGGTAGGACGTGACCCTGAAAAGCGGAGTCTTGCAGTGAAGCGAGAGCGAAGTGAAACGGAGGGAGACAGACGGCCAGGTCTGTGAGAGGAAAACTCGGAGGAGCTATCCGTCTCGATCACCCAAGGACACCCTGTCCTGTTTAAATAGTATCACCGAATACAGAGAACGGAAATTAAGTTTAGAACGAGACTGTCTGGTGTAGAGACCTAAGGAGAAATTAGAGGACTTTATGGAACTTGTTTATAATCACCTGCACCTACGCATTTCATCTTATTTTATTTTGTTCTATTTTATTTAAATAATGAAACCTGTAGAAGGAATGCTCTGTACTTCGAGCTTCGAATAAAGAAACTTTTCTTTCTACAAATCAACTTGAGTAATTACTCCGGTTAGCCACAGCTACCAGTTCGAATTTTATAAATCCCGTCGGAGTTTTTACAGATGGTGGCAGCTTCAAGGGATTTAAAGTGGTGAAAGAAACGTGCGTGACAAAGTTTTATGAATTCGGGGCAGAGTAGAACAACTCGCCGAATTTCTTCAGAATCTACACCAGCCGTTGGGAACCTGAATCTACACACCGAATCGGGGCAGAGCAGGACAACTCGCCGAATTCGTACAGAATCCTGTGATAGAGAGACAGATTCCGCTGAATCGAGGTAGATCCACCGACCCCAAAGTGACCCGCCAAAGCCAAGGCAGAGACCCGAGCTGATCTGAAACTGCATCCGCTGAACCAGAAACCAGAAGCATCCGAACTTTGCTGACAGTGTGGAGAGAAAAGAAAGCAGAATCACCGCCGAGAATCGCAGACAGAGCTATACCCAGGTGAGCACTTGTTTTATTCTCAGTGGAGGCTTAGTGTGTATATTTTTAAATTTTGGACAGGAAGCAATTTTTCTTTAATTATTTGTGTTCGGTAATATAGGTAAAAATCTTAAATATTAATTACCAACAGATGTTTTTTGTGTGTTGAAGGTAAATGAAAAGTGTAACAAACTTTAAAATCATCTTGTTTCTAGTAATTGAAAAATTCTTTTAATTTTTCTTTAATTAAATTTTTTTTTTAGTAAAAAGCAAATTATGATAATTGTATTTTTCGGCCATAATTTTTAAGATGTTTGTTCTCTTATGTTGAAGATTGCTTAGGAATTAAATTTTGAATTTAAATAAATTGTTAGATAAGTTGAGGTCTGTCAGTAATTCCGTCAAATTAAGGATATATATGGGTTTTTTTTGGCAAATTGTAGCCTATATGTGGAATTGGTTTGCTTGTAATTCAAAATTTTAAAAATCTGTGACCTGCGGTCAAAATTTCATGAATTTATGTTTTTTGGTGTATTTTATTTGTTTGTAATTATTGTTTATATTGTGTGGTGGGGTCAAAATTCTGAATTTTTACAGTGCATTTATGTATGAAATAGAGTAGGGTAAATTATTGTGCCAGGATTTCAAAATTGTAAATATGGCGAATTTAGCAACGTTCAGAAGATGTGATTTGCAGTCTCTAGCTGCGGAATTAGAAATAGAAGTCTTACCTAAAGATACGATTCCGAAATTAGTAAAAAAAATAACGGAGGCGCCTTACTATGAAGAACAAATGGCCCTAAGCCAGTTGAAAATTTTTGAGGAGGATCGGCTAGAGAAGGCTTGTCTTGATAAAGACAAGGCCGATAAAGAATTTGAATTGGCTAAAATCAGAGCAGAACGTGAAAGTGATACAATTACATTATCTTCTAGCCAGATAGAGAAAGAACCAAAAATTATCTTAAAAAATGTTTTACCGAAATTTGAATTAGGAAAAACGGAAATTTCTTTATATTTGGACTTGTTTGAGCGACAAGCTTTGAGAGCCCGAATTGAGAAAAGTCAATGGGTTACAAATTTGATGGGGATGTTACCTTTTGAATTATCAGAAGTAATCTTGAGAGAACCTACAGAGCAGGCAGATAACTTCGAATTCGTAAAGAGGAAACTATTGGAAAAATTCCGAATTAGCGCGGAAGATTTTCGAATTAAATTCGTAACGACGAATAGAGCGTCGGAAAAAAGCTGGAAAGATTTCGCTTACGAAATAAGTAATTATTTCGACCAGTGGTTAGAAGGGATTCAGGTGACAGAATTTAGTCAACTGAGAGATCTGATAATATCCGACCAGATCAAGCGAAAAGTCCCTAGTGAAATGAGACAACATTTCATAGATTCCTGGAGTGATTTAGTTACGCCCGTGGAATTAACCCAAAAACTAGATCATTATGAGGCGGTTAGAAGAACAGAGATGAAACAGTCTCCGCCTAGATATTCAAATAACGGCAAACAGGCTGAGGGAAACAGATTGGTTGATAGACCAGAGACAGAACCCCAAAACGCGGAAATGAAAAGAAATTGGAGGAAGAGGGAAGATAAAAAAGATAGAGATGTAATTTTTGATAAGCGAAAAGACAGGTCTTGTTTCCATTGTGGTAGTTTTTCTCATATCCGCAAATTTTGCCCCGAACTAAAATGGAGTAGTGAAATACCTGAAGTGGTTAATCGGTTGGCTGACCTCGATGAGTTAAACGAAATGTTCCAGCCCTATTTAACACAAGGGATTATAAATGGGAAAGAAATGAAAATTTTTAGAGACACGGCTACATCGCTAGATTTAATTAGTGCCAACCAGGTGACCCGAGAACAATACACAGGGAGAGTCGTGTGGGTAAAGCAAAATTACAAAATGATTTAAAATGCACTGTAAAAAAAAATCTGTAAGGTTACTAAGAATTTTCTAGGAAACTGGGATGCCTAGAACTTTTCATGTAACTGCAACAAAAAAAATTCATGTAAAATTACTAAAGTTGTTCTAGTAACTGTTACTAAATAATGTTCAGTAAACTTACTAACGATTTTTTAGGAAGTTTACTAAAGGATTTTTTGTAAATTTACTAAGGATTATTTAGTAAACTTACTAACGATTTTTTAGTTAGTTTACTAAAGAATTTTTTGTAAATTTACTAAGGATTATTTAGTAAACTTACTAACGATTTTTTAGGGAGTTTCCTAAAGAATTTTTAGTAAATTTACTAAGGATTATTTAGTAAACTTACTAACGATTTTTTAGGGAGTTTCCTAAAGAATTTTTAGTAAATTTACTAAGGATTATTTAGTACACTTACAAAAGATTTTTTTGTACATTTACTAAAAATTGTTTTGTAAATTTGTGAGGGACTTTATAGTACATTTACTACGATTTATTTAGTATTGTACTTAAGGGGGGAGTTCAGGTTCAGCAGCCGGAAAATGTCATTAATTTGATTACTAAAAGCTCTGTAGTTTCAAAACCAATTAATGAAATACAATTTTTTTTCTATACTTTCATAAAATAGTAACGGTTTTCAAAAACATTCAAATATCTATATAGTTAATTATATGCCATATTAATTAGTTAAATTTTAATGACAAAATTAACGTTTTTAAAATATGAATTTTCAAATATGCATTTTGCGCACAAGATTTAAAAAATTCTACTGCAGATATATATTTAATATTGCATTTATATTGACTCATACTACTATATTTTACACTGAAACTAAATTTAAAAGTACATTCAAATTCATTTGCATAATTAATGGCTTTAAAAATCATTTTTAGTAAATTTAGTAAAAAAAAAAAAATGCGCTTATTTATTCAATAAAAAATTTTCTATGACAAAACTCAGGCTAAATTGAGGTTCAGTGTAAAATATAGTAATATAAGTAAATATAAATGCAATATTAAATATATATCTGCAGTAGAATTTTTTTAATCTTGCACGCAAAATGCATATCTGAAAATTCATATTTTTAAAACATTAATTTTGTCATTAAAATTTAACTAATTAATATTGCTAAATATATATATTTGAATGTTTTTTAAAAAACATTAGTATTTTATGAAAGTATAGAAAAAAATTGTTGTATTTCATTAATTGGTTTTGAAACTACAGAACTTTTAATAATGGTCAAATTATTGTCATTTTCCAGCTGCTCAATCTGAACCCCCCCCCCCCCCTTAAGTACAATACTAAATAAATCGTAGTAAATGTACTATAAAGTCCCTCACAAATTTACAAAACAATTCTTAGTAAATGTACAAAAAAATCTTTTGTAAGTGTATCTCCCCCCCCCCCCCTAAAACATTTAATGTACTTTAGCAAAAAAGTTTTTGGTAATTTTATTAAAGTAATGTCAGAAAAATTACCAGTGATTTTGTAGTAATTGTATCTGAAACAGTTTTTGTATTCTCGCCAGAAAGTTCTTTGCCACTTTAGAAGAATTATTATTGTCAATTTGCTAATAATTTTTTAGTCTTGTATCGAAAATATTTTATTTACACTCACCAAAATGTATTTGTAACTGTACAAAATTTTTGCAGTAGTTTACTAATGGCTTTTCAATATTATGCAGAAAAAAATTTACGTAAATATTTTTGTATATTGGAGTTGTTGTTATGGTATTCTTTTAATATGAAATCGAATTTTTACAGTTTTAAATATCTAGAATAGAGTTTTCCTCACATATATCAAAATACTTCGATGCAAAATAAGCAATAAGTCCTAACGTGTTTCAATATTACCACAGCAATCGCCATAAGTCTTTGTATGTTATGGATAAGAAAATTGACTTAAGTTTCACTATAGATATTTAAATATGTAGAAATTCAATTCGATATTAAATGAGCAGAAGCTGATTTTATGATTTTTAGGTAAACTAAAAAAAGATTTTAATACAGCAATATAAATAAAATATCCTTACTGAGTTTATAAATAAAACAACTGGTGATATGTGCCCTGTGAAAAAATGCATATGGCCCATAAAATTAGAAATTAGCTTCATACGTTAAAAAGTATAATTCCCCGTAAAATTAGAAATCTGTTTAATATATTAAAAAAGTACGATTGCCCGTAAATTTTAAACTGGTGTCATCAGGCAATATTACTTTTATGGGTTCATTCTGTGAGGAAGAAAAAGGGGATAATTGCAGTGTTATCATATGGGAAGGGAAGGATTTTTTTTTTCTGATTGCTACCACTATTTTCAAATAGCAATATTTGACGCATTTGATTTGTCATTATTATATATTATTTCTACTATCATTTATCTGGCAAATATTACTGTTTGGAAACGCAGTAGCATTTTAAATTAAAAAAACTGCCTAACTGGCAATCATAATATTAAATGTGCTTATCCTTACAAAATTATTTAATATTTTATTGACCAGCAATCTCAAATAAAATATATATATTTTTAATAATGCTTTTATGTAACCATTATATTTTAAAAATAATCTTCACTTTATTTAGTTGCAGATTTCTGCAAATAAATATGGTGATTTTTTTTTCCAAAGTGTTTTGTAACAAAATATACATACATACATACATGTTGCAGCTATGAAAACATAGGTATACTCACCACTAAATGTAACAACAATCCTTTTGACTATGAATGATGCTCTGTAAAAATTGCCCCTTTTTTCCATTAATAAAGTATGTTTATGTAACACTTAACATTTTGGTCAAAATATTAGTCAGACTTGCTTTTTTTACATTAATATAGTATGTTTATGTAACATTTAACATTTTGGTCAAAATGTTTACTAGTCCTTATTCAAATCTAGGATAGTGTGATTTCATAAAATCTGTTCAAAAATAAAATAAACAGTCAAATATCAGTGATAATAGAATTTGATTAAAAGAAGAAAAAGGAGAATTAGAAAAAGGAAATTAGAAAAAAAGAAAAAGGAATATTTGAATCTTAATATACATTTATTAAACATATTTTTACAAACAATATTTATTTTTATATACATATTTAGTAAAATTATTGAATATATATAAACATGTACAATTTGCATTAGTATCAATCAGGTTCTGAATATTTAGTTTGCACATCTGCTTCTTGTGGGGAGGGGCTTTGATCTTTTGTATTACCTATAACCAAGTATTCCCTATTAAAAGATAAAACACATATTACATAAATATTTTAAATATTACAAAAAAATAAACACACAAACTGAGTAATAAAAAAAATATATATTTATTTGTAATTCTCACTGAGTAATCCCTTTTAACTGATAAAATTAATTTTGACTCTCCTCCTGCATGCCTGTCAACGTCTATTACCAAAAAAAGCAGCAGCTTTACAAAATAAAACAGAAGATTTTATGAGACACTATTTTATGATATAAAAATTAAAATTACTAAGTAAATTGAAAAAAAAATTTTTTTTATCTGAATCATTACCTATATAAAATGAAAACAGAGCAAGAACTATTTAAATCTGAATATATATATATATATTTCTTCACAACCAGATTTTTTTTTTTTTGGGGGGGGGGGAGGAGTAGGACAATACATGCCAACTTTATGAAACATCAGAGTTCCAAAATAAATTCATAAAATTTTCTGAGGCATTGTTTTGTAACATAAAAATTAAAGTACTAACAAGGATGGTGCATAGCAATTTTGCACAGATGATTTTAAAGTATGTTGTAGGGGTGGACTTAGCCCCTGCCGCACTCGTCGACCTAACCGGGTAACTATTGGCGGGGCGAAATGGGGGGGGGCAACTGGAGATACATAATATGATTAAGCTGTCACAGACCTTTTCAACGATATATGACATGAGGAGTGTCAATAAATTTAGAAAATGGCCATCCTTGGGGGGCAAAAGTGGGGGGAGGGACACCGGATATGCATAATATGATTAAGCTGACACAGACATTTTCAACGATATATGACATGAGGAGTTTCAACAAAACTTTAAAAAGTGCCCCCCTTGGGGGGGGATGGAGGAGAGGGACACCGGAGATACATAATATGATTAAGTTGTCACAGACCTTTTCAACGATATATGACATGAAGCGTGTCAACAAAATTTAGAAAAGTGCCTCTTGGGGGGGGGGTAAAGTGGTGGGGGGGTGGGACACTGGCTATACATAATACGAATAAGCGGTCATAGACCTTTCCAACGATATATGACATGAGGGGTGTCAACAAAATTTAGAAAAGTGCCTCTTGGGGGGCAAAGGGGGGGAGGGACACTGGTCATACATAATATGATTAAGTGGTCACAGACCTTTCCAACGATATATGACATGAGGGGTGTCAACAAAATTTAGAAAAGTGCCTCTTGGGGGCAAAGTGGGGGGGGGGGACACTGGCTATACATAATACGATTAAGCGGTCATAGACCTTTTCAACGATATATGACATGAGGGGTGTCAACAAAATTTAGAAAAGTGCTTCTTGGGAGGCAAAGTGGGGGGGGGACATTGGCTATACATAATACGATTAAGCGGTCATAGACCTTTCCAACAATATATGACATGAGGGGTGTCAACAAAATTTAGAAAAGTGCCTCTTGGGGGGGGAAAAGGGGGGGAGGGGACACTGGTCATACATAATATGATTAAGTGGTCACAGACCTTTCCAACGATATATGACATGAGGGGTGTCAACAAAATTTAGAAAAGTGCCTCTTGGGGGGGCAAAGTGGGGGGGGAGGGACACTGGTCATACATAATATGATTAAGTGGTCACAGACCTTTCCAACGAAATATGACATGAGGGGTGTCAACAAAATTTAGAAAAGTGCCTCTTGGGGGGCAAAGTGGGGGGGGGCACACTGGCTATACATAATACGATTAAGCGGTCATAGACCTTTCCAACAATATATGACATGAGGGGTGTCAACAAAATTTAGAAAAGTGCCTCTTGGGGGGCAAAGGGGGGGGGAGGGACACTGGTCATACATAATATGATTAAGTGGTCACAGACCTTTCCAACGATATATGACATGAGGGGTGTCAACAAAATTTAGAAAAGTGCCTCTTGGGGGGCAAAGTGGGGGGGGGGCACATTGGCTATACATAATACGATTAAGCGGTCATAGACCTTTCAACGATATATGACATGAGGGGTGTCAACAAAATTTAGAAAAGTGCCTCTTGGGGGGCAAAGTGGGGGGGGGCACACTGGCTATACATAATACGATTAAGCGGTCATAGACCTTTCCAACAATATATGACATGAGGGGTGTCAACAAAATTTAGAAAAGTGCCTCTTGGGGGGCAAAGGGGGGGGGGAGGGACACTGGTCATACATAATATGATTAAGTGGTCACAGACCTTTCCAACGATATATGACATGAGGGGTGTCAACAAAATTTAGAAAAGTGCCTCTTGGGGGGCAAAGTGGGGGGGGGCACATTGGCTATACATAATACGATTAAGCGGTCATAGACCTTTCAACGATATATGACATGAGGGGTGTCAACAAAATTTAGAATAGTGCCTCTTGGGGGGTCAAAGTGGGGGGGGGGGAAGGGGACCTGGTGATACATAATACGATTAAGTGCTCACAGACCTTTCCAACGATATGATATGAGGGGTGTCAACAAAATTTAGAAAAGTGCCTCTTGGGGGGAGGGACACTGGCGATACATAGTATGATTAAGCGGTCACAGATCTTTCCAACGATATATGACATGAGGGGTGTCAACAAAATTTAGAAAAGTGCCCCACTTGAGGGAGGAAAAGTGGAGAACGGGACACAGTAGATGCATAATATGATTAAATAAAATTTCTTCAATCAGGCATGTAAAAATCATGTGTTTTGTTCATCAATCACATAAAATTCACAAAATTTGTCAAACAGGCACATAAGAATCAAGAAAATAGTTCATCATGCATGTAAAAATCATTCATTTCATCTATCGGCATACAAAAATCATGGATTTCATGTATCGGTTGCATAAGAATCCTTAATTTCATCGGTCAGGTGCAATAAAAAAAATGTCGTCAATCAGGTATGTAAAAATCATGTGTTTTGTTCACCAATCACATAAAATTCACAAAATTTGTCAAACAGGCACATAAGAATCAAGAAAATAGTTCATCATGCATGTAAAAATCATTCATTTCATCTATTGGCATACAAAAATCATGGATTTCATGTATCGGTTGCATAAGAATCCTTAATTTCATCGGTCAGGTGCAATAAAAAAAATGTCGTCAATCAGGCATGTAAAAATCATGTGTTTCGTTTATCAATCACATAAAATTCACAAAATTTGTCAAACGGGCATATAAGAATAAAGAAAATAGTTGATTGTGCACATCATAACACAAACTATGTACATATATGCATGCGAGTTATCGACACCATTGAAAATGAAGGACTTTTTCTAAGATTATTTTTCAAATGTAAAAATTTAAGAAGCATAGTAAGTTCAGATTGCTTGCAACACTTAAAATAAGATCTAATTTATGCAAGAGACACTGCTTTATATAAAATTTAGGTATTTTGAAGAATATTTTCAATTTTTACTTTCCGACATTTTTTGCATTTTTACAATTTTTAATATGAAAACAAAAGTGAATTTTTATAAACATATTTAAATTTTGTTTTGGATGACAAATACAATTTTGGATAAACAATGATGTTTTGGACTTATACTGTGAGTAATAAACAGAAAATCAAGGAGCTTCTCAGAAGTTGCAAGTTGAAACTCGATAAAATCTGAATTTTCCCTTAAAAAAAATTCATGTTTATTACTCATTAATGTAAGAAAAATATAACTTTTTTGCATTAAACTTCACCTGATTTACTACACGCAGTTAAAATATGATCTAGAATTTCACAAAACATGTAAACAAACTGTATTTTCATAACACAAACTATGTACATATATGCATGCGAGTTATCGACACCATTGAAAATGAAGGACTTTTTCTAAGATTATTTTTCAAATGTAAAAATTTAAGAACCATAGTATGTTCAGATTGCTTGCAACACTTAAAATAAGATATAATTTATGCAAGAGACACTGCTTTATATAAAATTTAGGTATTTTGAACAATATTTTCAATTTTTACTTTTCGACATTTTTTACATTTTTACAATTTTCAATATGAAAACAAAGGGGAATTTTTATAAACATATTTAAATTTTGTTTTGGATGACAAATACAATTTTGGGTAAACAATGATGTTTTAGACTTATACTGTGAGTAATAAACAGAAAATCAAGGAGCTTTTCAGAAGTTGCAAGTTGAAACTCGATAAAATCCGAATTTTCCCTTAAAAAAAATTCATGTTTATTTCTCATTAATGTAAGAAAAATATAACTTTTTTGCATTAAACTTCACCTGATTTACTACAAGCAGTTAAAATATAATCTAGCAACATAAAAAATTTCAGAAACATGTAAACAAACTGTAAATACATAAATATGCATGCGAGTGATCAGACACCATTGAAAATGAAAACTGCATAAAATCAAGACTTTTTCTAAGATTGCTTCTTAATTTTTTAAAATTTGAAAAATAAAATATGTTCAGATTGCTTGCAACACTTTAAATAAGATATAATTTATGTTATGCAAGAGACACTGCTTTATATAAAATTAGGTGAGTCACATAATAATAAAGTTTGGGAACCGCTGACCCAGACAACAAAATAAGATAGCTATACTTACATCTTGAAATGTCCACTTCTTGTCAAGATTGCGATAGATATCTGATTCATTTCGGCAGGATTACAAACCCACTTCATAAAATAGAGGAGAAAAAAAATAAAAATTAGATATGATGAAAGTATAATTTTAATTAATAGTGTGTGTGTATATATATATATATATATATATATATACACAACAAGGGTCGATCCGGACAAAATTTGGGGCCTATTTAGGGCCCCTTCACAAAAATCAATTTAATAAAATGGGCCCCTTCACAAAATTCAATTTAATAAAATAAGTCCCTTCACAAAAATCAGTTTGATAAAAGGGGGCACTTCACAAAATTCTTGATAATAAAACAGTGCCTTCACAAAATTCATTTTAACAGAAATAGGCCCTTTCACAAAATTCCATTTCATAAAAACTTACTATTTATCATTTATTTATTATTTTATGACTTTTAAAATGTGTAATTTGTAAACAAACAAATTCATCAGAGAGGAAAACTTCAGCAAAAGTATTTAAAAAAGTTTTTGTTAATAAACGTTTGGTTCGAATTTGAGTAGCTGGATTTCGACTTTCATTACAAAATGTTATTTTTCATAAAATGGGCCCCAAGAAAAAAACCTGTATAGACCCCTGCACAAGTAGACTTACAGTTAGGATGTAGGTGTAAAATTGAAGTTTTTTTTTAAAATTATTATATCATTCCATACACATTTTAATATGTAATTTAGTTTGATATGAATCAATTTATGTTTTCTCTAATTTATGTAGGTAAGATTTTTTGGTTACTAGGTATGGTTAAACATGAAAGAAAACTTTGTTATTTTACGACTTTTACGTGAATTATTAGTGTACATTTATAAGGCGTGTTTCACTAAATAATTCAAGAAAAAAATATCTCATCATTACACATATTCAGTTATGCATTATTTATTATTTACTTGACCTTTACTTTTAATATTTTAAAATGTTTTTTAAATTTTCTTAATTTTTTTTATTTTACTTTGTTATAAACATTCATTATAATAATTTTGAGTGCATTTGTAAATTCAAATTATTGTATAGAAAATGTAAACAAAACAGTGACCAGAAATCCGAAAAATTCTAAAATCTGCATAACCTCTGGTTTTAAGCTAGGAAGATTTAAGGGAGTCTATTCAATACTAATTAATAGTAACGTAACTGCAAATCAAGATAAAAAATCTTCCTTCCTTCTTCGTTTAGTTCCTACATAAAACATTAAAAATGGCACACACGTAATCCAACGTAACATCGAAATAAAGACTAGTGATTTGATTGAATAATAAATAATTAATAAAAAATAATAGAAAGATTAACAAAATATAACGAAATTTAGCTAATAAAGAATAAATATTTACTTACTTCGTAACTGGAAGTCAAATCCAAGATGGATGCCATATAGACGCTACTTATCTACTTATGCACTCCTTGTCCTTACTGTCTGTGCGACTGCGTCAGCAGCCATTACGTCCCCACAGAAAGCCTTCTCATTGGCTGATACGAGTTACAAAGATATTTCATGTAAGAATTCTAAAGCAATTGGCTTACGTTGCACACTTGTTACAGATAAAATGTTAGTAAACATACAGATTTCTGTAGCTTTACAAAAACAATTTTTGTAGACTTACAGATTTTTTTTTACAGTGTGTCTACCCCTCGCAGAAATAGAGCTTAATCTGTGTGATTTAGGAAAAAGAGTTAGGACTTACGCAGGTATTGTCGATGCAGACATAGAAATGGATTATTATTTATTGGGAAGCAAAACACAAAATTTGCTAGACAGAACGAAACCGAAACCGCCTGTTAGCTTTGGGAGTGCAGCACCGAAAAAAAGGCACAGGAGTGACCGCCCAATTCCCCCAACCCCACAAACCGCTTAGTTTCGGCTTATCAAAAGAATGAAGTGAGAAAACCGGACAGGAAGGAAAAGAAAGGCTTTGTTCCCTTTCCCCTTAGCCAACGTGCAGGAGTAACTCATTGTGAATCTTCCATTAAAACGAAATTCGCGACGACCCCGATCCGCGCGACACCCAAATCAAGGATGAAGGAAGAGGGTTATAAAGAAAGAGCGAGGGTGTTTTATTTAAGGAATGAAATCCGGGAAAGTAAGCATGGGGAAAAAAATAAAGACACAGTCTTAAAACGAAAGGAAGATTTTAGTTTTAAATCTTCGGGACAGAAAACAACAAAAGGGGTAAACAGTTATTGTGCGTTAGGAAGGAAGCGAAAAACGGTATTCAGTTCTGATTGTTTAGAAACCCCAGGATACATATCGCCGCATAACGAAATAAAAGGCAGCGAGGTTAAACAGTCGAAAAACGACGCCGGAAATGATTTCCGACTAATTAGAGATTGTGGAAAAAGGCAGGATATTCGCAGATCGTTAGGTTATCGGCCAGGTATACCAAATTCCACATGTAGACTGTTTAAGTAGAATGGAATAAATAATATTCCACTCAGTAATTTTGTATATAGTTTTTCATTTTGTAACTGAAATAATTGTGTATTTGAATCATGCAATGAATATTGAAATTTAATTTAACGATGTGAGTCTGTAAGGTGTATTGTAAACTTGTGAATAATAAGGTTTAAGGTAAGCCTCTGTTGAGAATTAACATGTGTGTTGGGTATGTATGGAAGGCTAGCGCACCAGTAATGATGTAAGATTTTCCAAATGCTTGAAAAATCTCATCTGCTCGAGGGGGTAATGCTGTGACATTTTCCCAATATCTCAGCGTAGGTAACTTGTGACCGATCGACCCCCGGAGTTGTCGGGTCAGATCAAAAGGAACGATCAATCTCCTATGCTGAATGGAGTGGACATTTTATGAACAATACTCGAGACGGCATGGCGACTATCCGACGTTAACTAATTATTTATCCTACTTGTGAGGTCGCAGATGGAGAGGTTTTCCCAGAGACTATCGGACGCCAAGGGAAGTCCTTTAAAATATGCGAATGAGAACCAGATATCCACAACGATAGGCTGCCGTAAGTTTAAGAGGCCGGGATGAACCTTCCCCGCCCCCCTTTTTTCGGAGGCGAGAGGAAGAAGAGAAGACGAGAAGGAGATGGTTTTTCGGAGGCAAAAGGGTAGGACGTGACCCTGAAAAGCGGAGTCTTGCAGTGAAGCGAGAGCGAAGTGAAACGGAGGGAGACAGACGGCCAGGTCTGTGAGAGGAAAACTCGGAGGAGCTATCCGTCTCGATCACCCAAGGACACCCTGTCCTGTTTAAATAGTATCACCGAATACAGAGAACGGAAATTAAGTTTAGAACGAGACTGTCTGGTGTAGAGACCTAAGGAGAAATTAGAGGACTTTATGGAACTTGTTTATAATCACCTGCACCTACGCATTTCATCTTATTTTATTTTGTTCTATTTTATTTAAATAATGAAACCTGTAGAAGGAATGCTCTGTACTTCGAGCTTCGAATAAAGAAACTTTTCTTTCTACAAATCAACTTGAGTAATTACTCCGGTTAGCCACAGCTACCAGTTCGAATTTTATAAATCCCGCCGGAGTTTTTACAAGGTGTTAAACTAAGCTGATTTGTCTTATAAATTAATGAATTAAACTAAAATTTATTATTTTATAAATTATAATTTTACGAAGTTCATATTTTTTTTTTCTTTAGATTTATAAAAAAATGATTAATAACTTTTGTTTACTTTTATAAAAATGAAGTTCATAATTTTATAAAGTTTATAATTTATTTCGTTAGTTTATAATTTTATAAATTAAACTAAATTAATTTAAACTTAATTATCAAGTCCAAATTTAAACTTACTTAAGGTCATTAATTTCAAAATTTTCTCGAAAAATCTAATTTTTTTTATTTTGATTTTTTAAAATTATTCAGTTTAACAGAATCGTACACAAAAGCTCTCAGCAAAGATTAAATATAATAATTTAATTTATTATAAAATTGTTTATTCACATAAGTTTTTAAAATAAGAGATAAAGAAAATTTACTTACATAGCATGTAATAAATACGTCTACTTAAGATCATTATTGTTTTTACTGGAATTGATAAATAGATCATCAGACAAATAATTTTAAAAAGTATATGTACTATTGCAAAAAGAAACAATCATTAGTCTTAATACAATGTTTTACGCATATAATACATAAAAAGTTAAAATTTATCTGTTATAAAGCATCAAATAATAAAGCAAGATATTAAAAATTATGAAAATAAAATATTGAAAAAATCCATCTAACTATGAAACCTTTAAGTTTTTGCATCATTAAAAGCATGTAAAATAAATAACATTTGAGGGAACGAAGTGTCCGGTCTTAGCGTAATGGTACAACAGGCCGCCAGTTTACTACACAGAAGTTTCCGCGTTCGAACCCCATCGTGGGAAGTGTTGGTTATTTACTGAAAACTGGCACAGAAATGAAAGAAAATAAAAAGTGTGCTATAAGATGTTCCTTGAGAAATATTTTTTTTTGGTCCTAATTAATTGGTCCTAAAATTTATTTTAACGAGATAAAAACTAGTCGTTGGGGGCCACCGTAATACTTACCCATCATGGATATGCATAATGTAAAATATTAAAATAAAAATGTGTAAACTACTTATAAAATGCATTGCAATTCAAATAAAATCGTGGCTTGATGACGTCACAAACTTTAAAGGCTCGATTACTGAATTGCTTGAAAGAGGTTTTTCCTTATAACTCCAAAAATAATAATCCTATTAACTAGCGGTTTATTGCATCTGATTAAGCGTCAAATTTCCAATTAAAATATATCTTTGAAGTGAAATTTGGATGAAATACAGGGTCATGAAAAATCGAAGAGTGTGGAAAATAGGATTCCAAATTTCTCGGCAACTAATTATCCGATCGACTTCATGCTTTATTCAAAATTTATGTTTTTTTATTGTCTTTTATATTCATTTCTTAAAATAAACAATTTCGAAAATTTTTATATACCTTTCATCAGAACGAATATTTCGAGAGTCCGAAAAAAATTGTTCCGGTTAATCGAGGTTATTGAAATGAAATAGGCTTCTTCCTATTATTACATACTAAGTACATACCAAATTGCAAGTCTCTATCTCAATTTTTTCGGGAGATAGAGCGTTTACAGACACACACACAGACACACACACAGACACACAGACGGACGGCAAAATTTTTTTTCTAAAAATATGTTTTTCGGAATCTCCAGTGTCTGAAACGTGTAAATCCGTCAAAAAAAAAAATTTCGATTTTCAAAACGATTACAAGACTTACCCTATACTACGTATGATGGGTAAGTAATATCTAAAAAATAAGGAAGATATCTGTTAAAAACGGATATTTCAGAAATCACCGAAAATTTCCGGGAATTTACGATATTTTTAAAATATCGGTTAAAATACGGAAATAGTACTGGCGTCTCGATTTCCAGTACAATTTCTGTTTTTTTTTTCAGGAAATTTGTTTTTAAAGTGTGCTTGTGCAATGATTTTGCTTGAGATGTTTGAATGAGATGCTTTCCAAGACGATTCTAAATTTTCATAAAGTACAATTTCTTACAAATATATATGAAATGGCCTAAAATTTTCTGTTTTGAAAGTGCAATAAAAATAAGTTTGTTTCGCTGAAGTCCCCGCCATTTTTCTCTTTACCTTGTGACAAAAGTAAGTAAAAATGGTTATTCATTTATCGGTACATCGCTAACGTGTAAGTTCTAAATATCGTATCTACTTTTGAAGACCAACATTTAGATAGAAGAAAGAATCCAAGTGTCTAAATTGCTTTCAAAGTTACATGTGTAAATATGGATCTTTTCTGGACGAACCTTTTTTGGCCAAGTTTTCAGAGCATGGGGTGGTTCTTGGATTTATGAATGGTATGACAGATGTGTTGGGAATTACGAAACGTAAGAAAATAAGTAGAAGTTCAATTAAAAAAATATTGAATGATCACTTTTTTATAGTAGCAGTTTCACGATTCTAAATACATTTGCTTCAAATGAAATGACTGATTATACTTGTAACTTGATCCATAACTTCACCATTCTGAATGAACAAATAGAGCAAAAAAAAAAATTCCTGTAAATTCGACGAAGGAATCACGCTTATCATTTTTTATGAGTTTAGTCAGATATGTTTTTAAGGAAATATTTCTATGTATACTTCTTTTGATTGCTAAGAGGCACAAAATAAAAATATTATAAACAGTAAAATGAGTTTTATTTGAATGTTGACATGTTTTACCTCAATCTAAGTCATTATCAAAACAAACAAGGATATTCTATAATTGCGAATTCATAATCAAAAATACGAATTTTTTTTCACCATGGAGATCGTACTTTGCGAATGATGACCTCCATGGGTTTATTATTTTTATGACTCATCATGAACGAATCTCCTGTGTTTGTTTATTCTAATGGATTGAGATATTCGGTTAACCTCATTTCCCCTGAAGTTATCTCAGAATCATACATTGTTGAATGTCACTCAAACCCTTGTTTTTCAACGATCTCTCTAAAAATGTAACTTTTAGGACAAAAATAATTTTGAATAACAAGTGGCCGCTTGGCCTATGAAAAAAGATGGGGTTAGCCCGTACTTGTTTTCTTCAGTCACATGACTGGCGCTTTTATTATACGTAGGATATGATTTAACAGAATGAAGAAAACTTTCATTAATATATTTTTGTTTTGTTTCGATGTTCATTAAACTTGAAATAACTCGACAAAATTCTGCAACATTTCTACATATTAAATTACAAAAATTGGGTTGGGTAGTTTTTGGGTTGTTCTATGTGCACGGACGGACGGACCAGACGACGTCTCTAGGTGCTACCTATTTATATAATTACGAACGCACCTGAAAATGGGAAAACGCGGCGGTCTATTATACAGCAAATTATTTTATAGCTCTATTCATATGTTACAGTAATATAGGATCTCGTTGTTTCAAATTATTTGTGTTGGACACCTTTTCAAATGTGTCATTTATAATTTATATTAATTCTTCTTTAAAAACAGGAAAAACCCTCTCTTGAATAGAATTAAGAGTCCGTCATCACTTATGCCAGACCACGCGTCACCATAATAGTTTTTGCCAACTTTCAAGCGTTTATTTTTTCGATTATTTTGGCAAAAACTTTCTCCTAAAAAAAGAAAAAAAAAAAAAAATGTCACTCTGTTTGACACGAGACCTGAAAATGGCTTTTTGACAGGAAAAGACATTTTCTCCTCCAAAAATAGCGTCTTTTCGATGAATTTCCGATTAACTTTTCACACGACAAAATTAATATGAAAAGCGCGTCCGGCGAACCGAAACGCGAAACTCACGCCTTTATCCCAGTAATTGGTTATTGTATGCACAGGTGAGGACTTCCCATTGGCTAGAACGCGATAGGTGAGGTCACGCCTCCGCAGACAGTTCGGCAACTTACCTGGGGTAGGTGTAGCCACGCCCTGCTCGCTCCCACGGTGGTCCGGTGTTGCGAGATAGAAAGGGGGCTGGGGGATGGGGGTAGTCGTTATTATGATTGTAATTTCTGGGTAAGTGGCCAGTGCATTGGCCAGAAACACACGCCTTTTATTTTAAGAAGGTTGTTAAAATTCTTGGAACGGTGTGGTTGGGATTAGGAGAGCATGCTTGATGCTATGGTCAGAGGTGAGAGAGTGATTACAAAGATTGTCTTACGCTTAAATTTCTTCTTTTAGGAGTAGCGGAGGAGGGGGAAGGGAGGGGAAGAACCACTTTAGAAGAACGAAGTGAATGGAGGATGTTTCGTAACAGAGCCCTGAGCTAAAACCTATTTGGAAGCCTTTTGCAAGGTTCCATTCAAGTATTCTAGAAAACGTGTTTCAATTACAAAATTTCTGAATAACAACACTTGCCCAGGCTCTGAAATTCGCACGGGCACCCGGGTGCCCTGGGCACAAAATTTCTGAAGGGCACGAAAATTTTCATAATTTCATCTAAATTTCCATTTACAAAAATCATAATTGTGCCAACGTTTTTATTTCTTTTAGGAATTTTGTTTGAACTCAGTATCAGTTTGGTCTTCTCATTTTGTATCAATAACATCATTAATAAGTAGACTTCTTACCATTATTTTCTAGTAATGGGTGTACTGTTTTTATCAAGTCATTCCATTTTATCCTATTGCATATTTATTCGAAAAGTGACACAACTGAAAAAATGTGACATTTCAGATATTAATACGAAAAAATGACACAAATATATCTTAATCTGCAGTTAAAAGTACATTTCAATAAATAATAGAAAAAAAATAGTTTTATTTTTATTCCTGGAACCGTTTTTTAATTTTCCGGAAAACGTGATTTTTTGAGTTGACACTTTTTGAATAAGCTTGCAATCTGTAAAAAAAAAAAAAAAAAAAAAAAAAAAAAACTTGTATCGGTAAATCAACCAATTTAAGAGGGAACGAAAAATTGAAAGTGCGCTTGGCACAAAAACATGCTAGTCGGGCCCTGCATCGCCCATTTCATGCGTTTCTGAACAAAATTGAATTAAAAATGTGTCTCAAAGTAGCCCCTTTGGATTTGAGAACAGCCTAAAAAAATATGAAAATTGAACGGTATCACGATTCCAACATCATAATTGATACTTTTTCCTGCTTTAAAAAAAAAAAAAAAAAAAAAAAAAAAAAATTAGTTATTTAATGCATAAAAATATTTTTACAACTTCGTAGTATTTTCAAACTTTTTTTTTTCTTTTTAAATGCTTGAAACATATTTACATTTAAAATTAAATTGTCTGCAAAATGACAAAGGCAAATTCTGAAAAGTTTGTTTACTTGCATGTAAAACTTTACAATTTACATGTTTACAAAATATATTATATTCATTTCTCTTCATGGATAATTTTTTTTAATCAGAAAATTCTATATACTTTTTTATGAAAAAGCGCCAAACAGTATGATAAAGTCCGGAAATAGTATGATAAGGAAAGACAGGGCTTAATTTCTAAGGAAAAAAAGTACCGGAGCCCTAATATTCTGCAGTACCAGCACCCGTAGCGTACCTCCCCCCCCCCCCCCCCCCCCACCCATACACACACACCGGACAGTGTGAATCCTCCAATCCAATCTGCATATTTATATTTCATGCAATATTTTCAAAATTCAAAGCATCGTTTTTTTTTTATTTAGCGAAATAGAAATTTTAAATACATCTATCTGCGTATACTTAGCTATCAACTAACTAATCCACTTTTTTAGTTATTGCTACTTCCAAATCGAAATCTTTGCCTCATCTTAATGTTAATGAATCGCAGAATTCTGCGATCAATAAACTCAGGATTAGGATTCGGAAACAGTGTAACACAAAAAATGAATAGTTCGTAGTTATGCAGAACAAAAAAAGACTATTTCTGTCTACTCTTTATTCAAAATATAGCATTAAAATGATTTGAAATGGAAATAAATAAAATTTTGAATTGAACACAAATACTCGAGCTCGTTTCATTTGCATATCTTACGTGGGCGACACATTACGTCACTTATAAGTGCTTTGATAGAAAATAAGGCGAAATATTGGAGATGGGAGGGAAAGGAAAGGGTCATTTAGGATTCGTTTTTCGAAAGCGTTATGTGGCACTGGGTTCGGCACGCAGTGTTTATGAGTTCCGGTAAATTCTGGACAATATTTAAATTTTTACTAAAAACTTCTCATTTTGTATCAATAACATCATTAATAAGTAGACTTCTTACCATTATTTTCTAGTAATGGGTGTACTGTTTTTATCAAGTCATTCCATTTTATCCTATTGCATATTTATTCGAAAAGTGACACAACTGAAAAAATGTGTCAACTAACTAATCCACTTTTTTAGTTATTACTACTTCCAAATCGAAACCTTTGCCTCATCTTAATGTTAATGAATCGCAGAATTCTGCGATTCAATAAACTCAGGATTAGGATTCGGAAACAGTGTAACACAAAAAATGAATAGTTCGTAGTTATGCAGAACAAAAAAACAACTGTTTATCCGGTGCAAATTAACCCCTGAGGGAAGAGGTAGTTAAGAATTTCGTGGGAGTTTCTCTTTACTCTTCACCTTTTGTTACCAGTAAGTTTGGGGGGAAATTCTCATCTATCTTTCCTTGTCAACGCTTAATAGGTAACGTATTTAGCTGTCGAATGGGTGGAGTCAAGCGCCCTAACATCATGACATCGCTCAACAACGCGAAACTTTCTGACTCATTTTTAAACACAAAGGCATAAAATTCGTAAGGCCCTGACTATGGAAGCGATTTGGAATCAAAGTGAGTTTTCCATTTTTTTTTTTTTTTTTTTTTTTTTTTATAAAAAATTACTTATCGAGTTATGAGAATTCGTGAACGTGACAATAAGTTTTTCTCCTTGCACGAAGCCACCGCGGCAGGAATTCCGTTCAAAACGGCGACTTTGATAGTATTTTCTGAAAGATATTCTGCCTTTAACAAAAAATGGAAAACGTCTTTCGATTACAAAGTTTGCAAAATACGTACCTGCTAGTTTCATCCGTTTCTGAACAAAAATGAATTAAAAAATATATGTCATAAAGCCAAAATTCATATGGACTTCAAATCTGTATTTAAAATTAAGAAAAAAAAAAACTGCATTGATTTATTTATGTTGCAAGTTGTGAATGCTAGATCATCAAAATATTTTTTTCTAGTACTTTTATGTTACACAGGAACAAATTTCAACAATAGTGTTTTTTTCATAACAAACTTTTTTCTTTTGCGCATGGAAATTAGAAAGAATGTTTTGAAATAGAAATAAAATGTTTTCGATTTACGATATCATTTCTTCTTATTACTTTCTTCTATCTATAATAGAAGAAAGTATTGTAATCGAAATTTTTTCGACTTCCGGTTTTCGACGGATTTACACGTTTTAGGAGTCAGAGATTCCGAAAAACACGTTTTTACAAAATGTCTGTCTGTCCGTCTGTGTGTCTTCATTGTATCATCGAAAAGTGTATGAAGTTATTGCTTCAAATTGAACCTAATTTTTTTTTCTATGTTTTTGGCTATGGCAAGCAGATTCTATCAGAATTTGGGGATATTTCGACGAAAGGGGGCGCTGTGATCGATATTTTTGTTTATTATATCATCGAAAAGTGTATGAAGTTATACAGATAATTGAACCAATTTTTTTTTCTATGTTTTTGACCATAGCCTGCAGGTCCAGGTTGAATTCGGGGATATTTCGACGAAAGGGGGCGCTGCCATCGCGATTTTTGTTCGATTTTCACTATTGTATCATCGTAAAGTGTATGATGTTATGCAGATAATTAAACTAAAATTTTTTAATGTTTTTGGTTGTAGCCAGCAGGTCCTACTAGAATGTGGGGATATTCCGCCGGAAGGGGAATATCTGCTGTGATAGCCATTTAAAGAATTCAAATTCAAAAAGATGTATAAAAAAAATTAGAAATCCTAAAAGTTTTTCCGTTAAATGTTCGGCCTTGATCCGGAGAATCCGGAGCTGTTTTTGTTTTGTCTCTATATTAAAAAATGGCGGAGATAGAGCGGTTTGAAATTTTAGGGTGGTTGACATTTTCAAACAAGACAGCAGAATTCAATCCATAAACGGGTTTAATTTATGAGTTTTAGTTAACAGGGTTTCAGCAAATTTTGTTTCATTGTTGTAACCATTGTTCCTATTCTTAAATGCTTAACACTATATATTTATATTCGCCAACGTCAAATTCTCGCCAAGCTTGGCGGCAATTGACGAAATATCGCCAAATTTGGCGACAAAAATAGGTTGCCACACATGAAGACAACTTGGCTATATTGATTGATAAGACTAATTTGGCGATATTCTCATTCAAATTCAATGTTGACAAGAACTGGGAATGAATCTTCTTCAATTGGGTTCCACGCATTTGAGCTTCGTGTTTTCCAGTCAAATTAGCTAAAATCGTAAAACCAAGGAATAGGGAGGCTGTCTGTTCCGGTCGGTACAGGCCAAAAGGGCTTTTCGTAGTTTAGTATACATCAGTTGATTGCATCCCGGTAACCCGACGATTCGCAAGCAGCTGACGTACAACAGAATGACGAAAAATATTGATTTTATGGGCGATGTGAGGACGAAATTAGAAGTATTAACATGATTGAGATAGAAGAAAGTTTTGGAATTGGCACATCCGACTAGTTTATATATGTAATCCTAAATTAAATGAGTGAAATGATTGTATTTTAAATGTATGAAACATATGTATTTTACATGGGAGTTATGTACATATTAAAAGAAATGAAGGAAAATGCAATATTTTAAATGAAATGAATGGAAAGCAAATAACGACAATGGGAAAAATATTTGGCGATTTATATATATACACTGCATCCGGCTAACATAAAAAATACTTTTTTTTTTTAAATCAAGAGTGCGATCCCATTTGCAATCTTATCATTTTAAAAAGACATCTTATCATCTAAAATACATTTACTCCGCTTTCAATGTTATTATTAATATAGCCTATTCTTGTGTTATTTATAAATCTGACGTTCTGCTGTTAAAAATCAGGATATGTAAGAGATATATGAATGAAAATTATTTATCTTTATTATACTTCATGGCCCTGGTCAAACCTGACTCCCCAAAGTCATAGTCGGTCCCTGTTTATAAATACAGTGGAATCTGTCTAAGCCGGAATCTGTCTAAGCCGGAAATCTGTCTAAGCCGGAAACATTTCAGAGTCCCACACTTTTAAACATAGAAATTTCCGGGAAATCTGCCTAAGACGGAAACAATCTGTGTAACGCGGAACCGGGCATTTATTTTGGGATCGTATGTAGAAAATTTACCGTTTAAGACGGAAGAAAATTCCGCTGCGAAATATAAATGGAAAGAAACCTTATCTTTTCATAATAACATGTATTGTCCAGTATCCCAGAGGTCAGAAGAAGGCCTCGCTGATTGCTGAAGTGGTTTGGGGATATTAGCATGATTCTATTATTGTATATGACTGTGAATTGTTGAACAAAGGTCACAGGATTTCTGACAAGTTGATTCTTCGGTTTCTGTAATGTAAGAAGATCTGTTTAAAAAGAAAGGGCTGCCACATTGGCACCTTATGGGGGATTTCAGCACACTTTCAACATTTCCTGAAGTATTTTCGCCCCTGGTCAATTGTTAACTTTCGTTTGTAGTATAATATACAAAAAGGGCTGATTTCTTCGTTGAATTTCAGACAAAAAGGATATTGCCACAACTTTTCGAAATATCTACTAGCTCGAATAATTTCAGACAAAATTTGGGAGTTGAAAAATGGGGGTAGACTTATATACGAATGAGTAAAATAAATAAATAAATGCTTTACCCAATTGCCGATATTCGGGATCTTTTAAAAAACTTTTATTGTTTTGATTTCAAGATTATCAAAATGTAAGTTTATTGTTCAGAATCTGAATATCCATACAGCTCAGTTAATTGGGTATCTGATATTTCATTGTAATACACATCCTCGGATTCAACGACTCATCGAAATCTGAAAAGAAAAATCTTCTGAATAGATAATGATTTTGAATATATTTTTTAAAGAATTTTAAGTATCCTTCATAGGTTTCAAAAATATTCTTCCGTTTGACATAATTATACAGTTTTAAAACGTTGAATTAAAAAAAAAAGTCTTATTAGAAACTAAAATTTACTAATTTAATGATTTTTTTTTTTTCTTTTATCCTCGATTACCAATCATTTTTCAACATACTACCAGAAATGGGGTTCGACTTATACACGCAAATTCAATTTTTTTTTTCAAAATTTTACATAGGAATTGGTGTGTGTGTGTGTGGGGGGGGGGGAATGGGGGGGTCGACTTATACACGATTATATACGGTATTTTAGTATTATATAGTGTGATCGTTTCGTTGAGAGTTTATCCGCCCAGAACTCCACTAGCTTACATCATGGATGTATTATAAATACATCCATTTACCCATACCACATTTATGATACATACATGAGCTACATTATTTATTTTATTTTATTTTACTTTTCGGACGTTTCTGAAATTGACTACAAGGAATTTTCGAGGGTTTAACGAATCCTGTATTCATCCTCCAGGGGTCGATGCAGGTTTTTTTTTTCTTTGGGCCCGTTTTGTGAAAAGTAAAAGTTGTTTTTATTAAACTTATCATATTTTGTGAAAAATAACATTTCGTAGCGAAAGATGAAATCCAGTGACTTCAATTTGAATCAAAAGTTTTCCCTTTGTAGAGAACTTGTTTTATTTGAAAATTTCACATTTTAAAACCTTACAAAATAAAAATAAATAATGAAGAGTGTGTTTTTATGGAACGGAATATTGTGAAGAAACCTATTTTATTAAGAGGATTTTTGTGAAGGGTCCTGTTCCAGTAAGAGGAATTTTGTGAAGGGTTCTGTTTTAGCAAGAGGATTTTTGTGAAGGGGACCTAAATAGGCCAAACATTTTGACTGGATAAACGCCTGCCTTCTAAAAATTAAATAAATTCTAGCTTAATTTTTATGTGTTAAAGAACTGACACTTACCCAGAAAATAACATAAATATTTTAATGACGACTCAATTAGATAGGGAATCCCTTACTCCTTATGCTACCCCATCATTAGAGATTATCGTGATTATAGTGTTTATTTTATAGTGTAAAAAGGAATAATTTGATTGTCCAAAATAGTTAGGGAAAACATACGTAAATTATTATAGATATGTCATTAGACATAACTTGATAGGATTATGGTCGATTTCTGTAATATAGCTGTATACGTATAAGATAAAGAATAAAAAATGACTTCTCATAGCTTAAATAAACAAGAACTATCATAATTTTTACTTTTAATAAATTCGATTTCAGACAACTTTTATTTTATACATCGGTAACTCTTTATATATAGATAAAAAGAACATATTTTTTTCTATAAAGCAGCGCATTTTAAGACATTTTCTTTTTGCTGTTTCGGAGGGGATCTGAACTCCATGGACTTTTGTTTCTCCAACAAGTTTCTTCAATTATCCCGATTTTTATCAAAGCTCCCCCCTCCCCTCCCTCCCCAATTAATTAATTGTTCCGATTTCTACATAATCTACTTTGATTGAACAAGCTTCAATTCTTTGAAAAAATTTATAGCAAATACGACAAATTCCACTGTTGATATTGTGGAAAAAAAAACTCCGCTCTTTGAAAAATAAAATATTTCGGCAGAAAAATAGGAAAGGGAAAATGAGTATATTTGTCTTTATTTATATTTAATTTAAGAATGTGTAACGAAGAAAATGAAGAAGAGGTTTTTCGGAATTCATTGACTATCACTTACTAAATTTGTTTCAGAATTTGAAAAGACTCCAAAAAAGAATGTCAGCTCATATGGGCCATTTTTACCACATTTAGGTATGTGGGGAAAAGAGGAAAAAAATAATCTGCAACTGTGAGGGAAGGAGTCGACATATCAACCTTGCGTCCGATTTCTCTTCTTTGAAATCAACTAAACATGCGTTTTGCCGAAGTATATACACTGTAAAAAAAAAAAAAAAAATCTGTTGATTGACAGTACAATTTCTGTATTTTTACGGTTTTTTTCCCGATCAATGCGTGCATGAGACAAAGTATTGCGGAAGTGGATTCATTTTTATTTTCTCTAAATCTGCGGTGTTTATTTTTATCATTATACTGCAAAAGAAAGAAATCCGTAAAAAAACGGAAATTGAACATGCAAAATACAGAAATTTTATCTAAAGTGTAAAAATATTTAAAAAATCCCAAAGCCTTAAGTAAAATTACAAATTAAATAGCATTTATCAAGGATATTCCTAAATCCATATTCGCATCCTGACAAATTCACAAATTTCATCGGGACAAACAATATCCGTAAAACATTTTATTGGCAATCGATGATTTTTTACAGCATAGGTGAAGTCTTATTTCGCAAGCCTGTGAATGCGTGAATAGCTACCAACGGAAGTCTATCCAGGCAAATTTTGGGGCCTATTTACGCGCCCTTTACTAAAATCTATTTAACAAAACAGGCTTCCTTCACAAAAATCAATTTAATAAAATAGGCTATTCACAAAATTCTATTCCATAAAAACTTAATATTTATTAATTATTTATTATTTTGTGATGTTTTAAAATGGGTCATTTGTAAACAAACAAAAGTTCACCAGAGAGGAAAACTTCAACAAAGGGATTTTTACAAGTTTTTGTTAATAAATGCTGGGTTCGAATTGGAGTAACTGGATTTCAACTTTCGTTACAAAATGTTATTTTTCGCAAAAATATAATACATTTCACAAAAATCACCTACTTTTCACAAAATGGTGATGCACAAGGAAAAAAAAAAAAAAAACCTGCATCAACTCCTGGCTACGCCACTCTTTGGTAATAAGTGAGAAAAAAAAAAAGGTCAGGTAAACGTTTCACAAGTAATAAAAAAGGAGACAAGATTTGCACTGTCATTATCACCGGGAGAAGTTTCTTACATTGAAATGTGTGGGAGAAATCCCGGTAATTCATTGAAAAAATTCTGAAACAAAAACGGAGGTCGAGTACTTTCATATAAGAAAGGTTATCTAGAATGAATCGCTTTCTAGGAAAAGGATGGATAAAGAATTCGGGTCCAACCCAATGACACAGTGACAGGCGTCGACGTCGATGTGTCGCGAATGCGACCATTAACAGCTCATTAAAATCGTCACCTTGAACACCTTATCCCAGTTATTTTATGAAAGGCGTAGGAAGTAAGAATTAAATAAATAAAATGAAAAAAGTCTTGTTTGATTGAAAGCGGTACTTGAATTGCGGGACAATAAAAAAATAAATAAATAAATAAATAAAAAAAAATAATGTAATTTAACAAATTACAACACTCATTGGGGAAATGTTCCGAAAACTTAAATTCAAATTAATTAAAAATATTAATTGTTCAAAAATAGTCATCGTAACCACCTACCAATAAACGCATTTTCCATGACTACAGTTCCACTGCTATACAGTTGAAGAGATCCTGCCTGGCAAAAATAGTCGTCTGAACCCTCGCCGCAGTGATTGAAACGCATTTTCCTTATATCCTTATATCCTTATATCCTTACCAATACCTTATATCCTTAATATTTTGTCGGATCCTTCCTACCATAACTTAAACTCTTGTTTAGATGGATGTCTGAACTAAGGGTGTTTTGAGGAAATTAAAGTGGAAGACCCCGTTTTTAGCTCACAGGCTATCAAAGCCTGAGAGCTAATGTACCCGCCCGTTCTGTATGTACGTATGTATGTATGTACGTATGTACGTAACGCGATAACTCTTGATAGAATTAACCGTTTTGCTTTAAATTTTGTTTATAGTTTCCTTCTGATAAGGCGCTTCTCTGATTAGTTTTGGGGGTTCATTGGTTAAGTATAAAGGGGGGGGGGGACAGGGGGCTAACCCCCCTTAATTTAGATAAATGGGTTTTTCATGCAGAATTATCCGATTTTCTTCAAATTTTGTATATAGGTTCATTGTGATAAGGTGCTTCCCTGATTAGTCTTGGGGGTTCATTGGTTAAGTATAAAGGGGGAAGGGGGGCTAATACCCCCCTTAATTTAGATAAATGGGTTTTTCATGCAGAATTATCAGAATTTCTTCAAATTTTGTATATAGGTTCATTGTGATAAGGTGCTTTCCTGATTAGTTTTGGGGATTCATTGGTTAAGTATGAAGGAGGAAAGGGGGACTAACCCGCCCCCTTAATTTAAATAAATGGGTTTTTCATGCAGAATTATGCGATTTGCTTCAAATTTTGTATATATGTTCATTGTAATAAGGCGCTTCAAGATTTTAATATTACAATTAGTGTGAATAGCCTGTGAGCTCAGTGCCCTCAGTTTAACTGGGCAGCTTTCTCTTTATTTGCTTTATCAGACGATTTCTCATCGGACGTCCCTTTTTGAATTCGGCTTTTTTTTTTTTTTTTTTCATATCTGATCATTTGCATCTCTCCTTTTTGTAACCTTAACATTTTTGTAACGATTTTATGCCTTTCTATTGCCTGTTCAAAGAAAAATTCTTCTAAAGTTATAGAATGTCATTAAAAACGCTTTAAACAAATAAAGTGACGACGCCAAGAGATCCAATTTCGACCGAAAACAACAACCCTTTTCCCAATGGTTAATAATTTTTGTATAGAAGTATTTTGAATTCTGTTTTATTGGAAATAATAAATTACAAAATTAAATAAATAATTACACATAAAGAAAAATAAAAAACTATTTCTAATTTTAATTTTTTATTATAGCATGTTTGTGACTATGATTTTAGTATATAGGAATTAATCCAATTATTCGTAAATAGTGGTAACCGCTACTCATAAATTTAGTTTAATGTTATAAAGAGTGACAATTAAGTTAATTATAATGTTTGGAATCACTAGCGTTGAAATCGGAAAGATAGTTGCTGAGATATGGAAACGGAGCAGAGTTAGAGAAAAAACCTTAAAGGACGGGTCGGGAGGGGGGGGGGTTGTTCAAGTGGCCTTCAGCAAATAACTAATTAGGAGGATCACAATACATCTTTAATGATTGATTCATTTGGTTAAGCTAGGAACTTAATTTGAAATTTGGCTTACACTATTATTCGGAAATTCTGGTAACTGCTTTCTAGAAATACACGTTGAAACTTAAATGTAATTAGACCCTTGCCCCTCTTCATTCCCGCAAATATAAAAAAGAATCTGTTAAATAAAGTTTTCTGTATTAACAATCTCCATCATAATAATAAATGTCATGTAAAAAAAAAAAAAAAAAAAAAAAAAAAAAAGACTAATTGTCAGGAAGAAAAATGTGCCTGGAAAATATTTCAATCAGTGGGATGTATGTGTAATTTGTCATGTACAGGTGGCGCGGCATTCGCATGGCTCTACGCTGATAACTTCAATCCATATTGACACTATCCTTATTTATGCATCGCTACTCTGTTTTATTTAATTACTTCTGTGAAGAATCGATGCAACCAACCAGTGAACCAACCAACCCAAGAGAATAAAAGCGTATTTTGTATGAGAGTTCTTTGTGGGTATTAATTAATATTTCAGTAAATAATTAAAATATTAAAATTCTGAAGTAATGGTGCACCAGGAGACGGTTTGGACTACCTAAATCTAAATTTCCAGCCTTCTAGGTAGGCTAGATTTTCCTAGCCATCGCCAACAGACACACACACAGAGCGAAACTTTCTTTTATTAGTGTAGATTATTGATTTAAGGTCAAAAAAGAAAAAGGATAAAAGGAAAAGAATATTTATGATTTTTCTTTTTTGTTTGGGTACCTTGAACTTGAAATCGAACGAGAATCTTTTAAAGAGACGGGAAAGGATGTGTGTGTGTGTGAAAGGGGGGGGGGAGAGAAACATACAATTACATAAAGAAATATAGAATTTCATTTTCCATGTTGATAAGTTACATGAAAAAGAAAACGTATGCAAATAGTACTTGGTTTTTTTCTTACTTTTCCCTATTTCTTTAGAACTTTTTTTTTCCCAAGAATTGTTTTCCCGTCCTCTAAAAGTATCAAAATACTCTGAAAAAAAAAAAAATCAATATCAACAGGACTTTTGTTTATCGGACTTTTATAGGGCATACGAAATCACTGATACCTTTAGTATAAAACGCTGAAGTTGTATTAGCTATGCCTACCCATCATTTCATTCTGCGTTTATCCTGCATTGGGAATCTACTTGTTACAAAAGTGGATGTACAGGCGTCAGAAAGAATCGGAAATGTCATTTTCAGGAATTAAACATATTTCTGGGAGAGGATTGTTTTTGCTTTCATGGATCTACTCCAGTGTTTACCAACCATAAGTGTTCACATTCTGTGGTGGTACAGAAAAATAGATCATTATTTAAAAAACACGATTTATTTATTTGATTGTTATCGTTTTATTACTTTTTTTATTACTTATTGTATATTATTATTGTATATTATTATTATATATTATTGTATATTATTAATATATTATTGTATATTATTATTATATATTATTGTATATTATTATTATTTATTAATAATTATATGATTATTAGTGATTTTTAATTATTATTATTAATTACTATTATTTATTCATTAATAATTCTGATTTTTAGTTATTACTAATTACTATATACATTTTTATTATTATTAATTACTATTTATTCCTTTTTATTATTAATTATTTATATATTTTTATTATTATTTTATGATTATTAATTATTATTATCAATTACTATTTATTCATTATTATTATTAATTACTATTATTTATTCCTTAATTCTATGATTATTAGAGATTTTTAATTATTATTAATTACTATTTATTCCTTTTTACTATTATTTACTATTTATTCATTTTTACTATTATTTACTATTTATTCATTTTTATTATTATTACTTTATGAGTATTAATTATTATTCATTGTTATTACTTTATGATTATTATTACTATATTATTATTATTAATAACTATTATTACTTTACGAATATTAATATTTATTAATAATTATCGTTATTACTTTATGATTATTATTTTTCGTTTATTAGATTTATTAAATATTTTGTTATTTATTATTGTAAAATATTTTTCATTCACACTTATGTTGTGCACTATTTATTCATTAAAATCATTGAAATTCACAATGAAATCCCCACTGCTATTTTTTGACAAAATTAACAGATCACTTATTACATACACTATTCCAAATGTATTGAAATTGGTATACATCCTAGAGGTTTACTATAAGATGCTTATTTTATAAGTTATTTTTAGAATGTGGTTTTCATAGCATTTTACTTTATTGCATTTGAGCAATAATGGCTGGAAGGTGAGTTTACAATTTTCGTATGCGTTTTTAAATTTTAACTAATATTTTGCATGTAACTGGACGGGCATAAATTCTATACAAAATTCCAAGTACATTTCATGCTTATTGCCGGAAATTGCTGTAGGTGAATTTTAAACTGTGTTTCCTAACTGAACTCAATTTTTACGTATATAATACAAATCTATAGATCCTATACTGGTATGCACAAAAGATTTCGGATATTTTTCCGACTGTAGAGGGAAATTGTTTAAATTCTGTTATGCGTTTTCTAATCTGTATAATTAGACATATCCTATTTCACTATAATTAAACTCTGAAATTTGGTCACATTATTTAGTTAGAAAGTGCTTCTATGTTTTCTCATTTTTGTTTATTTTTAGAACAATTTTAAAAACACAAAGCAAAAGATATTCAAGTCAATTTTTCCCCATTTACCGCGGAAAAAGCAGTGGGGCTAAGTTGCGGATTTTTTTTTCTTTTATTTATTTTATTTTTTTAATTTACAATTTCAGAATAAAAATCTTCGCTCTGTTGAATCAGACATTCCGTGATTCAATGAAGCAAGATGACTCGTCAGAAAAAAGTGGTAGACATTTTGTATTTAAAAAAACAAAAACATTTCCCAAATGACAAGAAGTAAAAATCATGCGTCAAGCATAGATTATGCAACACATTCAGAACACTGTAACAGAAGTTAACTGATGTTTAGAAAAGGTGAAAGATGATCTGTAAGGAAACAATTTGGAAAACGCATAACACTTTTGAAAATACAATTTCACGAAATAGCAACAATGTTCGTAAAAATATCAAATTCTTTTGGAACAATTTGGAAAACGTATACCATAATTGAAAACGCACTTCCAGCAATTATTAGTCATAGACAGTACTGTAGCCGAATTCTCTTGTGTGTCCCTGTAAATGAACGATCAATGCTATACACACTCGATTCTGCAATAAGCATCTTGTCGTAACCTCCATGATGTATAGCAATTTCAATATACGTACTTGTACATCATTGAAATCCACTGCAAATAATCCTCCTCCCCCCCCCCCCCCCCCATAGTCCACAATGTAACGGCATTCTTTTGAGTGCCTTTGTAAATGAGCTATACATGCTAAACATTTCATTTTGGTAAATCTCAATGACAATTATATGGTAACTAGCTAACCCGCCCGGCGTTGCCCGGGCCCGATATAATTACAATCTCAGAGAAAGGCGTTAACCCCCCTCCCTCCCCATACCCGCAACTATAATGAATAATTTGTTCAAGAAAACCACCGTCACCTACATTCACGCGATCATTAAAAAAATAATTACATTTTTCTGATAATTAGAACGTAACGAATACGCTACGCTAAAATAGCCGGCAGATGACACCCCTTCCCGACCTCAATTTCAAATCTAATATCTTAATTAGTTACCTAATTTTTTGTTCATTAGTAAAAATTGGCAATTATTTACTCATCATACGTAAGTATAGGGTAAGTCTTGTAATCGTTTTGAAAATCGAAAAAAAAATTTTTGACGGATTTACACGTTTCAGACACTGGAGATTCCGAAAAACATATTTGTAGAGGAAAAATTTTTTTGCCGTCCATCTGTGTGTCTGTAAACGCTCTATTTCCCGAAAAAATTGAGATAGAGACTTGCAATTGGATATGTACTTAGTAATATGTCATCATGGGAAGAAGCCTATTTCATTTCATTAACCTCGATTAACCGGAACTATTTTTCGAAATATTCGTTCTGATAAATGTATATAAAAATTTTCGAAATGGTTTATTTTAAGAAATGAATATAAAAGACAATAAAAAAACATAAATTTTGTATACAGCATGAAGTCGATCGGATCATGAGTGGCCGAGATGTTTGGAATCCTATTTTCCACACTCTTCGATTTTTCGTGACCCTTTATTTCATCTGAATTTCACTTCAAAGATATATTTTAATTGAAAATTTGACGCTTAATCAGATGCAATAAACCGCTAGTGAATAGGATTATTATTTTTGGAGGTTACTTTCAAGCAATTCCGTAATCCAGCCTTTAAAGTTTAGGACGTCATCAAGCCACGATTTTATTTGAATGGCAATGCATTTTACAAGTAGTTTACACATTTTTTATTTTAATATTTTACATTATGCATATCCATGATGGGTAAGTCGACTAGTTTCGTTTCATTTTCGCAAACTAAATGGAGGGATCGGTACGAGAAACAGATCTCTTTGTAGTTCAGTTTTTAATGAAAGCAGATTCCTGTCTGAAACTTTCTCGGATTGTTTTCACTGGCGCTGGCAGTTTTTTGCATCAATTAAGAAAAATGAACGACCGAATTTTTCATATGCTCAGAAATTTTCAAATTGATATCTCAATTAGTTTTCTTAAAATTCGCCAATTAGTTAAATAATTTCGAATTCGTTCATTTCCGGTTGCAAATCCAATGCGCCAGTCCGTTTCTTTCGCCATTTTGATTTAAAAGATGACATTTTAGAAGCGATGTGGTTAACGAGAATCTAATTAATATCTAGGCTAATTATCAAAATATTAAAATTCTGAGGATCAGGTGCACATGGCCAGACCTTGGACTATCCACACCTAAATTTCCAGACTTTTAGTTGGGCTAGATTTTGCTAGCCATCGCCAACAGACACACACACACAGAGCGAAACTTTCTTTTATTAATATAGATTTGACTCTATTGACGTGAGTTAGAGCACGAACAGACAAACCGAATTCATAAACCCTTTTCAACCCTGTTGGAAAGTGTTCAAAAGACCTGTTCTCTGTGAGTTCAAAAGCATTCCTCTAACTCTGGTTACGTTCATAAATGACATATGAACAAATTGAATCTCCCGACACCTTGAGGACACATTATGAAAAAATTGTCACCACACCATCCCACTCCACATGCCGATAACAATATCAATCTATTGGGTGATGTTCAATTCATAGCGTTTATCAAATATATACAAGGGACGAACAATGCTTACCAATAAGTGTATAGAATTGGATATGTTGTGAAACTACCCCTACACTGTGTGGGGGCAGAGGGGGTATTCAGGACATTAGCAGGAGGGGGAGTCGGATAAAAAAGAAGTAGGAATACACAAAAAACCCGCGAACTTGTATTTGTGAAATGGGCTCCAACACTGTAAAAAAAAATATGTAAGTCTACAAAACTAGTTTTTGTAAAGCTACAGAAATCTGTATGCTTACTAACATTTTATTTGTAACGCGGGTAAAATGTTATTCATCGCTTTGTAAACGTACATGAAATATTCATGTTTCTCATATCAGCCAATTAGAATGCTTTCTGTGGTGACGTAACGACTATTGACGCAGTCGCAGAAGCGTAAAAGCCCAGGCAGCAATACCCACAGACAATAGAATCCTAACAGACAAGCTTGCGGCGTGAAGAAATCAGGTTTCAGCACGTGTTTGTAATGTCCTAAGTTTTTGAAAGGTAAGTTATTTTCTCTTATTTATTGTATTATTTCTCTTTCAATTTCAATGTTTATAAATTTTTTGTACTAGTATTTGTTATATTTTTTTCAGTTCTGAAAAAATGTTTTCTAAACGAGCCAGAAAGATCTCGATGCCGCTGAAATAAGTAGAAAATTTCAACAGACTCGTCGTTTCGTCTTTACAAAGATGTCTGCAATGGAGAAAGAAAAATCCGCGTCTCTTATTTAACCATCGGAGTGTGAAAAGTAGGCTATTTATAGATTTTTTCTTTTATTAAACAATTTTACACGCTAATAATAAAAAAAAATGTATACGTGTAGAAATATCATCATCAACATGTTTAAAAAAAAAAAAAAATTAATATGGATTTTTTTCTGCATTAAAAGCTTTAAAATAAATAGTAATTGCTTTTGAGGTAAATATTAAGTTTTAGATCTAGCAAATTTGAGTTTTAAAACATTAAAAACTACAAAATTTCTTGTAAAACACAGGCATTGAAAGTTTTTAGCTTTTTCACTGAAATCAGATTTTTCTTAATCTTAATGTCATTTTGTCTCTTTCTGAGACATACAAAATCATGAAAAAAATCATGATCTAAAATAGGGGGGGGGAGGGGGAGGTAAATGGATAAAATTATAATGGTGTACAAATTCTATGCTTTAAGTTTTCCTTGTAACATTTTCAACATTGTAAATGTATGAGTAACAATATAAGCTTAATTTTTTTTTTCTAGTTTTCCCAGTTTCACAAAATATTCTTTGAAATGTAAAATGAAGCGGTGGGGGGGGGGGGGGGGGGGGACTAAAGAAAAAAAAGAACTAGATTTTAAAAAAATATATTTCTTTAAAAAGCACTAAACTAAAATACATAATAAATTACCTCTATTTTGTGCTCCTAATGCCTGCACATGTAAATTTTATGACATTATCTCTGATTTTTGTTTTAATGCATGTTTGCTGCATGTTGTAGCTGCATGTAATGCATGTTGTAGCGTGGACAGATATAATACTGGTTTTAACACCTAAATTAATACTAGAACTATGTTAGTGAAGAACTGCTCAGTAAATCGACAAAGAAATTGCATATGAAAGTATATATATATATTTATTTATTTATTTTTGACAGTGTAAAATTTGAAATTGAGTGGTGTTTAAAAGTTAATAAGTTTGATAAAAATGAAATTGTTCGCCCAGGTCATTGCCCCTGTTGATATGATGTCAGTGTTACATGTTTTTAGTTTATAATATAGATTCTTAATTTAGAAAATTCGGCAAACTTGTTACTTTTGAATTCCAAATTAAATTTAAAATTAAAATGTTTCTTCTGTTTATTGGGATTTGTTTTCATTCACTTTCTATGTAAAATTAAATTATTTAAATATTTTAATAATTGTTTTGACCGCTTGGTCAAAACATATCTTCATATTTATCAGGATGTTTAAAACTACCTTTTTTACATAGTTGAAACCAATACAACCCTGGTCTGTAAGCTGTTTACATTCTTTTGTGAGTACTTGTTTTTTAAATTATTCAAAATATTTCCAAACGACAAAAAAGCAGAAAAAGGAAATTTGTTTTTAATGTAACATTCTCATTTCATATATCATTCAAGATCTCTAAAATTACTTTTTGTTCAGTATTAATAGCTTTAGTTTAAATAATATAATACCACAATCTTAGGCACTTAATTAATAAAATGTATTATGACAGGGTGCACTTACCTGCTAATTCTGTCTATTTATAAATAGTTAAATTAATTTATATGAGTTGAAGTTTTCATAGCAATCAAGGGTCTGTCCAGACTTTTTCCCCTGGGTCCTGTTTTTATGAAATTGGAAACAACTTTTTATATTCGTGAAAAATCTAATCCTAATTTTGTGAATTTGAAATGATCGTTATATTCAGGTTCTTGTTTATACATTTTTACAGAGATATATGGATGTAAAATACATGTATTTTCTTTATATATGTAAAAGTGACATGTCAGATTTTATTTTTAAATGATTAATTTGGGAAATGTTTGGTTTAAAGATGGAAAAATTTTGTGAAAAGCCTATTTTTAAGACAAAGAATTTTGTGAAGGGTCCTGTTTTGAAATGAAAAATTTTGTGAAGAGTCCTTTAAAGGACCCAATTTTTTCCTAAACAGATCCCTGGCAATAGGTATTCAAATGTCTGTTTTTATCAGTATTGAAAGGTTATATATCATTAAGTATATCACATTTCAAGAGGAGGAGGCGAGGGATGTGAAAGAGAGAGGGTGTTTACACATTTTGTGACATTGAATCAAAAATTGAATTGAAATATACCAACAGAAAGACAGATTTTCATATGTTGAACATACAAATTATATAAAGCTAAATTGGGTAAAAGATGTGTTGCATCAGAATGCTTAATTTCTAATTGTATGATTATCATTTGCGGAATTGTTAGAGAAAGAATTGGAACTTAAAAACGTAAACGAATTTTCTTAAGATCTCTGAATTCGGTTTGCGGTAAATTTCAGTGCTTCAAAAGTTTTACAGATATTTTTATGAATTTTTTTTTTACATATATATATATATAGATATATATATAGATATGCTGTGAACTGAAAGTTAAAATGTATGTTGTATTTTTTTTAGACATTTATATATATATTTAAAAGTTACCTGCATTTTGTGCTCCTAATGCCTGCACATGTACATTTTATGACATTATCTCTGATTTTTGCTTTAATGCATTTTGTTGCTGCAATGTTTGCTTCAGTTTGAGTATCTGCTAATATAGTACAGAAAATTTAACACAAGGATGTGCTTGAACTCATAATATAGTATAAATAAAGGAAATTTGTGTGGACTGAAATAATACTGGTTTTGGTTTTAACGCCTAAATTAATAGTACTAGAACTATGTTAGTGAAGAACTATTCAGTAAATCATCGACAAAGAAATTGCATATGAAAGTGTGTATATATATATATATATATATATGGATATTAGATAAATAAATGATACTTTAGAACTCATAGACTGTAAATTCTTTATTAAAAGAATAACTAACAGTGTTTTTGCATGATAAAAATTGGTTTTTATGCATATTATTTTTATAAATTTTTATTTTCTATTCATGTTTGCGATTTCAACTAAGTTTTACAATTAGGTCTGAAAGGTATCTCAGGAATAAAAATTACCATATTATATGTGAAAAAAATACGCATGGAGCATTTTTGCTTTTTGATCAACCAAAGCGCAGCGTTACTGCGAAAGTATCTCGTAAAACGGTGGATATTATTTTAGTAAAAATGTAGGTTTTTTACATATTTATTGTTAAAATTTTATTGTATGCATATATACATATATATTATAAGTAATATTCATTTATTTTATGTTATTTAATGTTCATTAATATTGAAATACTAATGTTTCTGACTTAAAAGTTGATTTTCTCAAAATGAAAATTTTCGAATAACGTCAATTTTCAAAATGTTCCATGCGCCTTCCTAATTTTCAGAGTTCTTCAAAATTTGTTATGTATTTACCTTATGGTACATAAAATGGATATTAGATAAATAAATAGTACTTTAGAACTCATAGGCTGTAAATTCTTTATTGGAAGAATAATTAACAGTATTTTTGCACGCTAAAAATTGGTTTTTACACTTATTATTATTTTATTAATTATATTTTCTATTCATTTTTACGATTCCAACTAAGTTTTAATCTTAGATATGAAAGGTATCTCATAAATAAAAATCAGTGTATTATATGTAAAAGAACTGCGCATAGAGCATTTTCAATTAATTATTTCAATAATTAATAATTACCAAAATAATTAATATTTTTCCTTAAAATTTTAGTTATTTTTACATAACTACATTTGCAATCACATATTTAATTTTCAAGCAAATCGGTTAAATTTTTTTTTTTTTTTTTTTTTTTTTTTTTTTTTTTTTTTTTTTTAAGTCCACCTTTGCCTTAAACTGATTTAGTTAAATCAGAATTTTCGATGATGGCTTGAAATCTGTTTAGTTAAATCGGAATTTTCGATGATAGCTTGAAATCGATTTAGTTAAATATGTTTTACGATGTTTGCTTTAAATCTATTTAAGCCAATAGATAAATACGATTTCCGGTGTTAATTTTAAATCTATTTAAAACCTATTTGTTCGACTGCAAGAACACCAATCGTTCTACATTTTCAAGAGATAAGGCATTTCTTTTATTATTGTAAATACCTTAGGAAAAGTGTGTTTGCTTCACATGTGTTTTAAAATTTTAATATGTTTAAATAAAATGCATCTTAAATTATGTCATAATTCATAAAAAAAGCTTGTGTATTTTCTGAAAATTAGCTGATACTGATAATTTTGCATAGTAGTAAGACTCTAAAGACTTTTTTTTTTTTATCTAGTTAAAGCAAAATTTTGTCTTCCTGATTCTGCATGCTTCAACTTGATATATTAGACCTGGATACCATGGATAAATCCAATGTAAGTAAATATTTATATTATATAAATTAAATTTTGTCATGGTTTTAAAAATTTTGTGGTTTATTCAGAGTTTTCCCAAGGAAGTTTCAGAAGAGTGCTGCACACTGCCTACCCTTTCATTTAAAAAAAAAAAAAACCCTTTCTACCCAGGGCTGGATTTTTGTCGGCAGAAAGGGGTTTCTTCTGTGCCATTGGTAGAAAGTCGTTATAACCAGTTTTAACTGGCAAACGCATTTCGTTACATATTCTGAGGCTTTTTAATAGTATTAAATTCCTTAAGTTAATTTTATTCAGGATAAATAACAAATAAAATACAGTAGACTCTCAAAATCCACAACCCTAAAATCCACACATTGTTTCAGATGTAAACAGTGAAACTTACAGTTAAGATATAGGGAGGAAATTCAAGCTTGTTTATTTTTATCATTCTGTACTCATTTTATTATGTAATTCTGGCATTTCATAAAGTTGGCTGGTATTGTCCTCCCCCACAAAAAATAAACCTGGTTGTGAAGAAATATATATATATATATATATATATATATTCGGATTTAAATAGTTCTTGCTCTGTTTTCATTTTATATAGGTAATGATTTAGATAACAATTTTTTTTTTTTTCAATTTACTTAGTAATTTTAGTTTTTATATCATGATAAAATAGTGTCTCATAAAATCTCCTGCTTTTTTTGTAAATCTCCTGCTTTTTTTGGTAATAGACGTTGACAGGCATGCAGGAGGAGAGTCAAAATTAATTTTATCAGTTAAAAGGGGTTACTCGGTGAAAATTACAAATAAATCAAAATATTTCTTTTTTTTCACTCAGTTTGTGTGTTTATTTTTTTATAATATTTAAAATATTTATGTAATATGTGTTTTATCTTTTAATAGGCAATACTTGGTTATATGTAATACAAAAGATCAAAGCCCCTCCCCACAAGAAGCAGATGTGCAAACTAAATATTCAGAGCCTGATTGATAAATGCAAATTTTTATTGTACATGTTTATATACCTGTTTATATATTATAATTTTACTAAATATGTATATAAAAATAAATATTGTTTGTAAAAATATGTTTAATAAATGTATATTAAGATTCTAATATTCTTTTTTTTTTTTTTTTTTTTTTTTTTTTTTTAATGATATCGCAGTAATAATAACAAATGCAGGGTGTGTACAGCCCTTAAAAAAAACTTATTTCTGATGAAGAATTTCTAAAAAAAAATTATTTTCTCATTGTTGCTGTACCTAGTTTATTATAGAAATAACATTCAAGAATTTTTTCCGTCAAATTCTATTATCACTGATATTTGACTGTTTATTTTATGTTTGAACAGATTTTATGAAATCACAGTATCCTAGATTTTTGCAGCATCAGAAACCTATATTTTCTGAGTTTACAAATTTAGGTGAAAACTGAATAAGGACTAGTGAACATTTTGACCAAAATGTTAAATGTTACATAAAGATACTTTATTAATGTAAAAAAAGGGCAAGTTTTACAGAGCATCATTCATAGTCAAAAGGATTGTTGTTACATTTAGTTGTGAGTATACCTATGTTTTCATATAGCTACAAAACACGTTGAAAAAAAAAATCACCTTATTTATTTGCAGAAATCTGCAACTAAATAAAGTGAAGATTATTTTTAAAATATAATGGTTACATAAAAGCATTATTAAAAAATATATATTTTATTTGAGATTGCTGGTCAATAAAATATTAAATCATTTTGTAAGGATAAGCACATTTAATATTATGATTGCCAGTTAGGCAGTTTTTTTTATTTAAAATTCTACTGCGTTTCCAAACAGCAATATTTGCCAGATAAATGATAGTAGAAATAATATATAATAATGACAGATCAAATGCGTCAAATATTGCTATTTGAAAATAGTGGTAGCAATCAGAAAAAAAAAATCCTTCCCTTCCCATATGATAACACTGCAATTATCCCATTTTTCTTCCTCACAGAATGAACCCATAAAAGTAATATTGCCTGAAGACACCAGTTTAAAATTTACGGGCAATCGTACTTTTTTAACATATTAAACAGATTTCTAATTTTACGGGGAATTATACTTTTTAACATATTAAGCTAATTTTATAGGCCATATCCATTTTTTCACAAGGCACATATCACCAGTTGTTTTATTTATAAACTCAGTAAGGATATTTTATTTATATTGCTGTATTAAAATCTTTTTTTTAGTTTACCTAAAAATCGTAAAATCAGCTTCTGCTCATTTAGTGCTGTTGTTATAATGCTCATTTAATATCGAATTGAATTTCTACATATTTAAATATCTATAGTAAAACTTAAGTCAATTTTCTTATCCATAACATACAAAGACTTATGGCGATTGCTGTGGTAATATTGAAACACGTTAGGACTTATTGCTTATTTTGAATCCAAGTATTTTGATATATGTGAGGAAAACTCCATTCTAGATATTTAAAACTGAAAAATTCGATTTCATATTAAAAGAATACCATTACAAAAACTCCAATATACAAAAATATTTACGTAAAATTTTTTCTGTATAATATTGAAAAGCCATTAGTAAACTACTGCAAAAATTTTGTACAGTTACAAATACTTTTTGGTGAGTGTAAATAAAATATTTTCGATACAATACTAAAAAATTATTAGCAAATTTACAATAATAATTCTTCTAAAGTGGCAATGAACTTTCTGGCGAGAATACAAAAACTGTTTCAGATACAATACTACAAAATCACTGGTAATTTTTCTGACATTACTTTTAATAAAATTACCAAAAACTGTTTTGCTAAAGTACATTAAATGTTTTAAGGGGGGGGGGGGGGGAGATACACTTTGTCGGATTCCACTTCTCAGTCCACACAACTTCGAAATAGATCCGGTCTTTTGATATGCTGCCACCACCGATATGAATGCGTGATATCGGACACGATACTTGATGTATATTCAAGAAAAACTTAACTCTTTCAATTAAAGTTAAACAAACACTTTATTAACAATATTTACACTTAAACTCGGAGGTAAAGTATCCGGTTTAATATTAAATCAAAAATATTTATAGAAACGCTTTACGTGTACCGTTAGACTACGTTGCTTCACTCAGAACCGAGATTTCTCTTAATCTCACACACGCTATCTCTCTTCCTTTAGAGAGATGCCGTTCCATACACGTGCTCAGAGCTGCTCTCTGAAAAACCAACCTTCACACTTCGCTGCCACGCTAGCACTCAACACCGGTCTCAGAGCTCAACTCTGAACGACCTTACACCTTCGCTTCCTACGTTAGAACTAACTTACTCTCTGGTCATTATCCAGAGCACCCCCCTCTCTACGGGGTTCGTCGCTTTGTTCCCAAGGGTATCTTGACAACACTTCCTCCCCTCTTGATGGATCGGTCCTCCTAGAATCCAAGGGTGCAATATCTTTGTTATCTATCCAAGACCACCTTGCCATGGAATTACTGCTTTCATTCTGTTCCACCTTCCTTCCTCTTGTATTCTGAGTAGCTCCCCTTCGGATTAAGATTTTCTAAAGGACGCCTCTAACGGTACACAATAGATACAATATGCTAATCCCTTAAGAATAGCTTTCAACTCTTGCAACTGTAAGAGAAGAACCTGACACCCCCCACCTTAGCGGAAAATATGCCTTTTAGGGGCTAATTTTCCTCAAACTATGTAATGTCTGAGAAGAGTTCAACAGTTCCTTGATAGGTTTCTTCATTACTACAATTACATAAATATTTCAAGGTGTCTGAAAATTTAACTACTGACATCTCTAATGAACCATATACTAATGTGATAAATACAGAAAAAAATACACAATATGCTAATACACTTTTATAAACACATGATGCAAATACAATTATAAATACACAAAAAAAATAAAGTTACACTAGTATTATGTCATTTCAATGTCAGTCCTTAGGCTGAGATTGCTGGAGGCGGAACTTTTTCCTTCCAGTGCTTCCTCGTTAACTTAATTGGTACATCCCTTTTCGTAATGCACCCGCTTGAATGGCTAACTTCTGCCTCTGATGTCCCAATTAAATCTTCCTCTAACCAATCAGGCACTTGCCTGTCCAAGTCCTCTTTGTACGTAATAAAGACATTGTACAATTTCTGCCTTATCTTATCCCTCTCCGGCTTACGACCAATCCTATTTTTCTCCATTTCTACCAGTTCGATAGGACTCATAAATAATTCCTTATTTTTCCTTAAGATTGATTTTATGTCCCCAACTTGAATATTTGTTAATCCTTTTATCTCAAATCCCTTCCTGTCTTTATTTTCCGGTTGTTCTCTGTCTAACAACAGATCTTTCCTACAGTCTTCAAACTCCCCGTCACTATCCAAGACAATATCGACTACTTTATTTTTAGCCATAAATGCTCTCATTTCATCTTGATACACCAGTTTCTTACTCCCGTCCCCTAACTCAACTATAACTGCAGGTCGACATATTTCCTCTTTCTCCTTATTACTCACATTCATTTCCCTCGTTAATCGACATTCTACATATGATTCACCATATATTTTAGCTTCCTTCGCCATATTTTCCCAATAAAATGAATGCTCGATTCTTTCTAACATTTTCTTAACCGTCTGATGTTCTCCATATAAGGAAGTATGCGCTAATTTTAGAATTTCCTCCCTTCTAACTTTAGGTATTACTAATTGAGCTACCGTTTCATCTCCTAATTTCTCTTTATGATATAACATCCCATTCACAATATAATAAGACTCTCTCTCATCTTCAGCCAATTCCCAAGCTTTCTCTAAATCTTTACAACTCATTTGGGATTCCTGAAATACATTTAAACTACTTTCCGTAACTTGATTAATCTTACCTTTATCTACCTCGGCTTTTTCCTTCTCCTGACTTTGTAAATTTTCCGATCTCGCGTCTACGACATAACGATTTTTATTACCATTTCTAATCCTTTCCCCTTCTTTCACTTTATTCCTACTATCTTCCTTACATTCCCTTTCTACCGATTCTCTTAATGATTTCTCGTTGTCTAACCCTGACAATTCATTAGCCACGTCAGGATGTAAAATTACCTGTTCCTTACTATTATCAATTATCGCGCAAAGTACATCCTGATGAATTACATTAGTTTCTCCGCGTTTTGGAATAGCTAAAGGTAACTGAATTAATGGCGATTTCACTGCCTTACCAAATATCCCTTGTAAATATATGCTACCAGCCCCTCTTAATTTTTCTGCTGGTACTAAATCTTTATGAACGACGCTAATTTGGCAACCAGAATCCACCAATCCTTTTGTTATTTTCCCATTTACACTAACTTCTACTTTCTCGAGATTATTTAACTTATCTCCAATAACTTTAGCTCTCCAATTCCCCCTTGCTCCGACTCTTGCCATACTCGCTCCCCTTGGTAATTCTTTAATTCCTCGCACTGAGACATTATTGATACTAGCCCTTGGTTCTTGTCGGTTATTAATTTGATTACTTCCCTCATTATTTCCTTTTGTACAAAATCGCTGAACATGTCCTCGTTGACCACACTTGAAGCAGGTAGGCATCGCATCGTTAGGCTTCTTATATTCCGGTTTTCTACCCAAAAATGGACTAACTTCATTATTCCCATTTTGTCTCCAATTACTACTATTTCCCTCATCTTTTGCCCTTCTAGAATCTTCATTATTTACGTACCTTTCTTTACCTTTATAACCCTTATAAGTTACCGCATAAGATTTTTGTTTAGCATCAAAGAAATTATCACATTCCTTAGCAATTTTAGAAACTTCTAACCAATTACTGTGCTGAGTTAATCCAACATGCGTCGCGGTTTCCTCATCTAACGTAGCTAACAACTTATCTGTGACAATTAACTGATTAACCTTCTCATACGTATCTGCACCTCTAATCTTACAGTAATTTTCCCACGTTGCTATTAAACGTGACACAAATAATACATGAGTTTCATTTTGATTCCTTCTAGCCTTCTTGAAATTTTCCAAACACGCCTTCGGCGTCGGCTCGTGTTCCCTTAGAACTAATTCCTTTAACTTCTCATAACTCTCAATTTGTTCCCTAGTCGTGTATATTAGCAAATTATCGGCCTTATCCCCTAGCATATTTAGTAAAATTTCGGCCTGCTGGGTTTCCGGTACATTTTTTGTTTGGAATGCTCGTTCTAAACTGCTAAAAAACAGATTCCATCCCTCAGTCCCTTCTGGAACTTTGATAGACAAAGTTTTAACACTTTTAATCAATTTCTCTAGGCTACTCTCATGATTAGATTCTCTAGTCCCATTAGCGTTATTAGCCGAACTTTGAATCTTTATCCTTTCCAACTCTAACTCATGTTCCAATCTCAATTTTTCAGCCCTTTCTTCTCTATCGAACTTTTCTCGTTGTAACTTTTCCTCCCTTTCTAAAGTTTCTCGTTGTAACTTTTCCTCCCTTTCTAAAGTTTCTCGTTGTAACTTTTCCTCCCTTTCTAACTTTTCTCGTTGTGACTTTACCTCCCTTTCTAAAGTTTCTTGTTCTAACCGCTCCGTAACAATAGTGTTAGATAATTCCATAACGGCCCCCTCTTCATATTCGTCACTCTCCACTATCTTTTTCTTAAGCTTAAACCTGGTATCATCTTCCGAGACCTCAATTCCTAACTCTTCACATATCGCCTGAAGATCCACCCTTTTTAATTTTAGTAAGAAAGCCATACTTTCTACTGATAACTATTACCACCCTACAATAATACTTAATCACAATATCAAATTAATACTTCCTCAAATCCTACCCTCATAAGTTACCTCCACATATTATACTATTTAACATATTTCAAATAAGTAATAATACAATAATAAATTTCCTTAAACAATGATACCCCACAATTTGCTTCCAATAACAAAGTAACAATAATCTCAATTTTACTATTATGCAATACAGATTTTAAATTTATACCATTAAATAATAAAATACAATTTACACAATAATACTGATACGTTGCAATTTGAATAAAACACTGATGCCAATCACTACATAAAAATATCCACCTAACAAAAATTTGCATGAAATACACATAAATTCCTAAATTTAATTTCAATAAAATATTTCAATTTCAAAATTAGTTCTCACATTAAAAAGTAAATCACAGCACTTTTTTTTTCTCTGGGCATTCAGTTCTTCCTTGAAGGTTATTTCAATTTAATTTAACTTCTACACAAATTTGCTTTCCTCATTTACTATCAATATTTCAAACTTAAAGAAACAATATCACTTAATTTAAATATTACTTTAATAATAATTTAAATTTAAGAAATTTCAATTATTCCTTCCCACTATTAACACAATGCATTAATTTTAATCATTAATCTTATCCGTTTAAAACAATTAGAAAATCACTTCTAGTAATTAATATAAGATCCTTTTCTTAAAACAATAGTGTAAAATGGTTGTTAATATCTCATTTGATTTAGATCAATTATTATATTGCACATAAATTAACATAAATTATACACAATAAAAAACAGTAGGTTCGAGAATGTCAGTAGAGTAAAATGATCAAAACACCTTACCTCGTACTTTATTCGCTGGGCAATTCTCTGCTCACTTTTCCACAGGGTAAATCTTGCACTCTCGGGCCACAATCACTGCACCTTGCTTCACAATGCACAAAAAACACTACGCACAACACTACACTAACACAGCACCACCACTAATTCACTTCACTGTAATGACGAGAGGCTAGCTGGCACTGGTCTACGACGATAGAGCACAAACACTTCCACTAGACGATCCGGCATAAACTGACTTAATACGGCTAACTGGCGCTGGTCTTCGACGATAGAGCACAAACACTTCCTCTAGACGATCCGGCACAAACTCTCAGTAACACGGCTAACTGGCACTGGTCTTCGGTGATTCAATCCCGTCGCTGCCAACATTGTCGGATTCCACTTCTCAGTCCACACAACTTCGAAATAGATCCGGTCTTTTGATATGCTGCCACCACCGATATGAATGCGTGATATCGGACACGATACTTGATGTATATTCAAGAAAAACTTAACTCTTTCAATTAAAGTTAAACAAACACTTTATTAACAATATTTACACTTAAACTCGGAGGTAAAGTATCCGGTTTAATATTAAATCAAAATATTTATAGAAACGCTTTACGTGTACCGTTAGACCGTTCTTCCTTTAGAGAGATGCCGTTCCATACACGTGCTCAGAGCTGCTCTCTGAAAAACCAACCTTCACACTTCGCTGCCACGCTAGCACTCAACACCGGTCTCAGAGCTCAACTCTGAACGACCTTACACCTTCGCTTCCTACGTTAGAACTAACTTACTCTCTGGTCATTATCCAGAGCACCCCCCTCTCTACGGGGTTCGTCGCTTTGTTCCCAAGGGTATCTTGACAACACTTCCTCCCCTCTTGATGGATCGGTCCTCCTAGAATCCAAGGGTGCAATATCTTTGTTATCTATCCAAGACCACCTTGCCATGGAATTACTGCTTTCATTCTGTTCCACCTTCCTTCCTCTTGTATTCTGAGTAGCTCCCCTTCGGATTAAGATTTTCTAAAGGACGCCTCTAACGGTACACAATAGATACAATATGCTAATCCCTTAAGAATAGCTTTCAACTCTTGCAACTGTAAGGGAAGAACCTGACACACTTACAAAAGATTTTTTTGTACATTTACTAAGAATTGTTTTGTAAATTTGTGAGGGACTTTATAGTACATTTACTACGATTTATTTAGTATTGTACTTAAGGGGGAAGTTCAGGTTGAGCAGCCGGAAAATGACAATAATTTGACCATTACTAAAAGTTCTGTAGTTTCAAAACCAATTAATGAAATACAACAATTTTTTTCTATACTTTCATAAAATACTAATGGTTTTTAAAAAACATTCAAATATATATATTTAGCAACATTAATTAGTTAAATTTTAATGACAAAATTAATGTTTTAAAAATATATTTTCAGATATGCATTTTGCGCGCAAGATTTTAAAAATTCTACTGCAGATACATATTTAATATTGTATTTATATTTACTTATACTACTATATTTTACACTGAACCTCAATTTAGCCTGAGTTTTGTCATAGAAAATTTTTTATTGAATAAATAAGCACTTTTTTTTTCTTTTACTAAATTTAATAAATATGATTTTTAAAGCCATTAATTATGCAAATGAATTTGAATGTACTTTTAAATTTAGGTTCAGTGTAAAATATAGTAGTATAAGTAAATATAAATGCAATATTAAATATATATCTGCAGTAGAATTTTTAAAATCTTGTGCGCAAAATGCATATTTGAAAATTTATATTTTAAAAACGTTAATTTTGTCATTAAAATTTAACTAATTAATATTGCTAAATTTATAGATATTTGAATGTTTTTGAAAACCATTAGTATTTTATGAAAGTATAAAAAAAATTATATTTCATTAATTGGTTTTGAAACTACAGAGCTTTTAGTAATGATCAAATTAATGACATTAATGACTCAACCTGAACTCCACCCTTAAGTACAATACTAAATAAATCGTAGTAAATGTACTGTAAAGTTCCTCACAAATTTACAAAACAATTCTTAGTAAATGTACAAAAAAATCTTTTGTAAGTGTACTAAATAATCCTTAGTAAATTTACTAAAAATTCTTTAGAAAACACTTTAAAAAAGGTTAGTACGTTTACTAAATAATCCTTAGTAAATTTACTAAAAATTCTTTAGGAAACTTCCTGAAAAAACGTTAGTACGTTTACTAAATAATCCTTAGTAAATTTACTAAAAATTCTTTAGGAAACTTCCTGAAAAAACGTTAGTACGTTTACTAAATAATCCTTAGTAAATTTCCTAAAAATTCTTTAGGAAACTCCTTAAAAAACGTTAGTACGTTTACTAAATAATCCTTAGTAAATTTACTAAAAACACTTTAGGAAACTCCCTAAAAAATCGTTAGTAAGTTTACTAAATAATCCTTAGTAAATTTACTAAAAACTCTTTAGGAAACTCTCTAAAAAATCGTTAGTAAATTTACTAAATAATCCTTAGTAAATTTACTAAAAATTCTTTAGGAAACTCCCTAAAAAATCGTTAGTAAGTTTACTGAACATTATTTAGTAACAGTTACTAAAACAACTTTAGTAATTTTACATGAATTTTTTTTGTTACAGTTACATGAAAAGTTCTAGGCATCCCAGTTTCCTAGAAAATTCTTAGTAACCTTACAGATTTTTTTTTACAGTGAATGAGAGCAGTTTTTGGCGATTTGCTGATTTGGAAATATGGGTAATGGAAACAGTTTATCGCTCATGTTTATGCTCAAATCTAAAGGAGCTACTTTCCGACACATTCATGTTTGTTCGGAAACGCATGAAATGGGCATGCGATATTATTCAGGAACTATGTAATCGAAGGGTGTGCTCCATTTTTCGGTAAAAATGGACGATATTTAAAAATACTGTCAAAGTGGGCTTTTCAAACTAATTTCTGGACGCGACAGCGCAAGGAAACGAGGAAAAACCTGTTGTCACGTGGCAACAATTACATATCACTCGATAAGTAATTTTTCTTTTTTTAATAAATAAAAGCACCATTTGATTTTAAATCGCTTCAATAGTCATCCAGCCAATTTTATGGTTTTGGGTTTTAAAGCGAGTCAGAAAATTGGGCATTGTTGAACAAGGAATTTGAGAAACGCCTTAAGTCTGTTCTAAAATCCAATGTGGCTGTTTTCTGTCACATTTCTGAATTTATTTTTCATCGCAAATGCATCTAATTGGAACCTGCTATGTTATTCAGGAACTATGTCATCGAACAGTTTTTTTTTTTCATTTTTTGATAAAGGCAGAGGATCATTCAGAAAATGCTGTCCAGCTGGACCTTTTGAACACATTTCAGCGCGGAAAAGGAGAAAAAACTGCCGTCATGACACACTGAGAAACGTACATACACCGTACATTTATTGAAGAATGAAAAGTGTTCGATTAAAAATCGCTTCAATAGTCTGCCTGCAAGTGCCCTGTTCTTACGTTTAAAAATGATTATGGGAAATATCTCAGAAGGCTTCGCGTTGTTCAGCGGGAAAAATTTAATTTTAAAGAACAAACTTTAATGTCATGCCGATACTGTACCACCATCAAACCCTTATTTTTCCTAATATTGGACGATTTGACTAATGGAGAATGTGAGGGTAGAGTAAAAGGGGTGTGGAGGGCAGGTGGTATTTATTATATTTTTACAAAACACTGTGCGTGTTACAATCCCCCGCATATCTCCCATTAAAGGAACGAAAAATCTCGTTAGGATTATGTGTACCTACTTTTTTTTCTGCTCACTCCCCCCCTCCCTCCTCGCCTTACCCTGGATCATTAAACCTCCCACACCCGTTATTAATCGCAGATATTTTTCATCACGTGACCGCGGAAACCGAAGAGGGGGGTGGTGTATCGAGAACGTGTTATTCCCGCCGCTCATACATTACTCATCGCCTTCCATTACAGAACACACCATCGAACGATTTTCTTCCAAACAACCGATACACAAACACAACAAAAAAACAAGCAAGGAAAAGTGGGGGGGGAGGGGGATTCTCTGTTATTAATCTCCTTCGGTGGCACTTTTCCCTCGTACATAGCTTGGGAAAAAAAATGGCAACGTTCGATATTTTCCACCAAACTTACCTCCCGATAAAGTTCAGGAGGAAAAAGAGAACGTCCCCTTCCCCAACCTCCCCCGGAATCGATACCTTTTCCGGAAAAGATAAAAAAAAGGGAGCTTTTCCTGGAACTGACAACCCATCCAACACCGCAACAGCGCACCCTGTCGGCGGAGAAACGAGAAATTCCATCAACCGAACTGTTTTGTATGGGGGAGGGGGGGTGTTTAAAAGACAGCGTGGTATAAGTCAGTCATTTTGGAAAATTGAGCTGAGAGGACACTTCACCCATATAGTTTATTCCTAAATTTAAAAAGGTGGTGACGGATTGCTTGATATACCGTATATACTCGTGTATAAGTCGAAGAATTTTAGACAAAATTTGGGAGTTGAAAATGGGGGGGGGGGGGGTCGACTTGTATACGAGTTAGTAAAACAATAAATAAATAAAAAATATTTCACACTACGGAATAAGAATTGTGAAATAGCGGAGTGACATACCAGAGTCACCGGCTCTAGGTTGGAGAAAGAGATAAAAGCGGACAAGGGTCATTTCCCTGTGATTGAACAAAAAAAGCTCAATGTCCCTGTAATTGTTCTACAGCCATTTTCGGATAGAATTCTCTTCCATACAGGGACATTTCTTTCAACATTTGAATCCCCTTTTTAAAAAGAGTTCGACTTGAGAATGCGTCTTGATTTCTATCCTAAAAGTCCTAGAATAAATACAAAGAAGTACTCTCTTTTAGCAGTCTAAGAAGTTGATTACCCTCGTTAATAAGGCTTGAATAGATTTTTCAAATACGTTTTTTTCTTTTTAAGTAATCATTAAATGGATATGAATAGCTTTCGAAATAGTTTAAGCTTCTTCAATTTTACATAATTATACAATTTTAAAACTTTGAGTTAAAAAAAAAATCTGATTAGAAACGTGAAAAAAAAAATTACTAATTTAAAGAAAATTTATTAATTTTTTTTTTATCCTCGATTACAAATCATTTTTCAACATACTACCAGAAATGGGGTTCGACTTATACACGAAAATTCATTTTTTTTTTCAAAATTTTACGTAAGAATTGGGAGGAGGGGTGTCGACTTATACACGAGTATATACGGTAGTTATTAAAATACGTTTTCACCGATTCATGTTGAGAAGGTGTTTTTTAATGTCTCTTTTAAACTCTAAACACTTACAAATAAAACGTATAAATTTTTACAGTTTTTTGGATAGATGTTTCTGGAAAATTAGATATTAAATGGAAAAAGAGTCTCAATGTGGATTTCAAGTTCTGAAATTTTCAAAGCTAGGCTTAAGTTTCCCATTTGAATTTTCAGTCAACGTCGATAAATTTAGAAAATTGTACATGAGGAAAATTTTTCAAACAAATTCTTGAAAATACTTAAAATTTATCCCTGACATTAACACCCTTTTAAGGCGCGTATATCAACACGTCGGCTGGTCTTCCGCATAGAACAGCCAAAAACGACCCAATCGAAGGGTTTGAAATTTAATATATAGAATAATTGCAGAATTTTGTCGAGTCACTTCAAATTTTATGAAATCTTAAAAAGATTTTAATAAAAAAATTCTTCATTCTATTAAATTCTATCATTCGTCATTAATTCAATGATATCCCATGATAGGTCATGATTCTAGGTTGCCGTAGTAATTACGTTCTCATTTAAGATGGAGTCTTATTATTTCCGTATGACTGAATTTAAAACCGGATTTGTATACTAAAATGGTTTAATAATAACCATCCATTAATTTACCGACAGTTTTTTGGATAGATGAAACATCTATCCAAAAAACTGGAAACCAAACGGAGAAATAGATATTAAATGGAAAAAGAGTCTAAATAGGGATTTCAAGTTCTGAAATCTTCAAAACTAGGCTTACCATTGGAGTTTTCACTCAACGTTAACAAAATATAAAATGTTGACAACTTAAACTGTACTCATTTTATTATGGAAAGGAAACTTATCATAATAACAGACGATAAATAAATTAGACGATTAGTGGGTCATTTTGGTCATGGGTCATGATGGGTCAAGCTATTTTTAACTTAAAAACGGCTCAGACGATTTGAACTAAATTTTGTACCCTAAGGGTTTGGGGCACGAGAAAATCATTGGGCTAGGTCACATGCTCGAGAAAATCCGATGAGTGGATCATTTTTGGGTCACTGTGGGTCCAGTTAATTTTATCTAAAAAACGGCTCAGACTATGTTGACTCAATGTTATATCCTACGGGTTTTGGGCAAGAGACCACAATTGGACTTGGCCACATGTTCGAGAAAATTTGATTAGTGGGTCATTTTGGTCATGGGTCATCCTATTTGAATTCAAAGCTAATTTTTACCGAGCAGAGCCCGGTCTTCCCTGCTCGTTTGATATAAAACAAAAATCCGGGAAGGTTCGAAACTAATGGAACAACCTTAAGGCGGTTCTCAAAAAAATATTTTCATCTTTAAACATAAAAATCTGCTACTTGAAGGCGTGATTATTGAAATGATCTGTAATCGTACAGTTTATTTCATTTTCCGTTAAATGAATTACACATTGAGTTATAAGCGATTATTGTCTCAAGACGACAGTTTTTTTCTATTCCTGTGCTGTCGTCCAGAAATTCGGTCTAAAATGACCCCTTCGACAGCATTTTCAGAAAAATCTTCGGCCTTGCCGATAAACGGAAAGAACAGTTCGATGACATAGTTTCGGAGTAAGAGAGCCAGCCCAACAAACATGAATTCAACAAGTTGAAATTGTACGTTAAACGCGTAACAAATGAGGTGCGTTCGTACTACAACTAGTTTTACAAAGTAAAAAATTCATTGTTATTATTTTAGTGAAATGAAATATCGTATGTTATGAGCGAAATGAGAATGCCTTTTTATGTATTATTATTACTTAAGCCACATTTACGGATGCGAATTTTTTTTCGACACCAGACATGCAGCGCTACAAAATCCTCTATGGAGATCTTGCTTTGCGAATGATTATTTCCATGGTTTAATATTTCTATGATTCACAATGAACGGATCTCTCGTGTTTATTTACTTTAATGGATTGAGATATTCGGCTGTTAACCTCATTTCCACTGAAATTATCTCAAAATCCATACATTTTTTTAATGTAACTCATCTCTCTCAAAGAAACCAACTTTTTGTTCGATCTTTCTAAAAATGTGCCATTTTATTCGAAAAAATAATTTTGAATAAAAATGCCGCTTAGCATATGAAAAAAGAAGGATTTGTATCCCTCAATCACATGACTTGCGCTTTTTACGTAGATTACGTATGATGGGATTTAGTGGAATAAAGAAAACTTTTGTTAATATCTTTTTAAGTTTGGATTCGATTTTCATAAAATTTGAAATGACACGTCAAAATTTTACAACAGTTTATAATATTAAATTTCAAACCTTTTCGGTTGGGTATTTTTTGCGTTGTTCTTTGCGGATGCACAGACGGACGGCCATACGTATTTATATAATTCCGAACGCACCTAAAAATGTGTCATTAAGTATTACCCTTAGTTGAGCAACTCTACGAAAATCTGACTTACCCAACTGTGCCGCTGAACGCGAACGATTTTGAGTCTAAGGAATGTCACGCTGAAGCTCACGAAAAGGTCGCATTATCCCCGCCCGGAGAGGGATGAGAAAGGCTCCACGTGTTCCTTCTTGGAGAATGTGCATCACAGAGTGGGGAGGGGGTGGGTGGTGTTGTTTGAGTGGAGATTCGTTTCGTAACCCCTGATGAAGCATCTCCCGATGTGAGATGAGTTTGTTGTCTGGCATCACGCGATACGATCATTTAACGGAATTTCCGAGCTTAAGCCTAACAGGACATCAATAATATCTCTCGTGGAATACACATAGGAGAGAGAAAGGAGGGGGGTGTTGCACACCCTCTTATCGTCTGCACGCGTTTGGGTTCAAAGGGTGGAGGAGGTTGTTTGTCACGGAAGCAGGGTGGTGTAACGAGAGATGGAGATTCATCCATCTTTGGATGACGGAAGACCACAAATTTTATCCCTGTTTCAGATGGAGCACGTCATTGGACAATCATCACATTTCGAATCAGAAACGAGAATGAAAAATCATGCGCCAAACATAGATTATGACATACTTTCAAACACTTCCAGAATACTAAACTTTCGCAGTTTAACCCGGGAGAAGTCGCGCCTAACCCGCAGAGCCCGCTTAAGACTTAGAAGTAGGGGAAGCCCGACGTCACACAAGGGGCCCCCCTTTTACTCTACCAGGGCTCAACAATTTTAAATTTTACCATCAAAATTTCAAGTAAACAACACTTTTAATATTAAACTAAAACTAACTACCTATACACATATAAAAAATATTTTATTTGTACATAATTATACACAACTTAATTTTGTAAATGAATTTACAAATAGGGAACAGGAGCAAATATCTGAACTTTAAAATATATTTTATGCTTTGAAAATTGCAGGATTTGCCAGTGTTAAGAACAGTGCAGGGACAACAAATATTGGACATAAATTTATGCTTAGCTGTAATACAATTTTGCTTCCATTTTATAAACAGAAATTTGATATCACCTGAATGCTCATTACTTTCCCTTATATTTAAATAACCTATTCTTCATATTTTATATATATCATTTCTCCACACTTTATGAATATAAACAATATATAATTATACAAATTAAATTTTCTGTTATTTTTAGCATGTTACAGTCTTAAACATTTGAAATTAAAATGTAAAACACAAGAAAACTGAAAATAAGCTGCATTTAATCAGTTTTTATACCATTTATTATATCAACAGAAAAAAAAAAAACAAGAACGAAAAATCATGCGTCAAGCATAGATTATGTAGCACTTTCCAACGCTTCTAAAATAATTTTACAAATCATTACCGTTTAATAAGCTGAAAGATGACATCTAAGTAAACAATTTGGAAAACGCATAACATATTTAAAAACGTAATTTCAGGAATTTTCAATATATACAATATTCGGAAAAATATCCGAATACTTTTATGTAGCCCTGTATATGATCTATAGATTTGTATATATACAAAGGATGCTAAATTTTAGGTTAGTTAGGAAACGCGTAGCACAGTTTAAATTCTCCTTCTGGAGTTTCTGTCAATAAACGGAAATGTGTTCGCGAACTTTTGTGCTGCCCTGTATAGGATCTACAGAATTTATACACACCACGTAATAGACAAAAAGCTAGTTAAGATTAAAATCGCTTTCAGTAACTTAAAACGCACTTCCAGGAATTATTTATTGTTAACAGACAGTAGAGAATTCTTTTGTGTGTCCCTGTAAATGAACGATGACTGCTATACACACACTATTCTGTAGTAAGCCTCTTGTAATGCACCTTAGTAATATATATAAACTTCAATGCGTTTAAAATAGTGGAACATTATTTAAATAAGCCGCAGACGATTTTTCTTCATAGACGTAATGTAACGGAATTATTTTGACTGTCCCTGTAAAGTAACTCTAAGTGCTATACACCTACTATTCCATATTAAGCTTCTTCTAATGCACCTTAGTGATATATATAAATTTCAATGCGTTTACAATAGTGAAACATTATTTAAATAAACCGCAAATGATTTTTCCCCATAGACCGCAATGTAACGGAATTCTTTTGAGTGTCCCTGTAAGAAAACTATAAGTGCTACGCACTTCAGTTGAAATAGGGAACGTGCCATAGATAACGACAATAACATATAAAAATTGCAGAGCAATCCGAGCATATTTACGGGAGTTAGAGCACGGCCAGACAAACCGAAGTCATAAGCACTTTTAAACTAGGTTGGAAAGTGCTAAAAAGAGTATAAATGTATCAGTATTAGTCTGAGGGAATATTTAGTAGCTATAATTAAGAAAAAATACATTTTTCACCCTGACTGACTTTTTTTTTCTTAAAAATTAGTTTTGAAAAGTAAATTTGGGGGCCCCTTTGAATTTCAGTGGGTAAACTCAGGCTTCACGGGCCTATTCGGTAAACAGGCCCTGCCTATCCCAGGGTATGAATGGTTTTTACGTTGTCACCAATAAATACAAATGATAGTCGTCACCTTATTGAGTCGAGGACCATTGTTACAAATTCTGAGATAAAGTAATTTGAAGATTACACTAGATAAATAAGGATCAACAAGGTTAACTGGATAAATTAGGTCCTCTAGTTTCGATCGGGATGTCTCAGTGGGTAGAGCATGGCAGCTTCAGCCAAGAGATCCCAGGTTCGAATCCTGGTCCGGACATTTTTCGGCCACGTTGAAAATTACATCTCATATATATAAGTTGAAGATTACTTTACGAAAAATAGTGGTGACAGTTGTAAAAACCGTACGCACCCTGGGTATGTGGAGGATTACTTTTAAAGCCGATTATTATTATATATTAAAATTAAAAGGATTACTTTTAAAGCCGTTTATTTTTTTATGAAAATTAAAATTTGCATTAAAAATTTCTATAAACATTAAACATTTCTTCTTCTTTTTTTTAATTACTCTCAATATTCATTCTTAAAATACACAAGTATAGGTTTAATTTTTACAGATCCATTTAATTGTACTTCTCTGCCGATTACTTTTTTATAAGGGGCCGTTCAAGTATTACGTAAGCATGTTTTTAGTCATTTTGTACCCCCTCCCCCCCTTGTAAGAAAATATAAGCAAATGCTAGACCCCCCCCCCTTGCTTACGTAAGATTTTATGACAGTTTATACATCAAGACTTCTTGACAGATAAAGAGTTACCAATAAATTACATTATTAATCATACAAATTTATATAAATAGGCATATAGGGATTGTGATATCAAAAAATACAAAATGGTTTTAATATATTGTTGTTTATTGCATTGAACAAACCATTGTTTAAACCACCAAATTCATTGTTTAATGCTTATGTAAGAACTGTCGTGACCCCCCCTCCCCCTTGTCAGAGAAAATAAGCAGACTCTGGACCACCCCCTCCCCCTTTACTGCTTACGTAATACTTGAACGGCCCCTAAGGGGAAAGAGCAGGATGTGTAAAGTAAACAATATAAAATCCCATTTTCAGTCGGAAAAATATCAGAATTTTTTCGGGCAGCCCTGTACATGTTGTAATAGATTGATAATATATATTACATAGTATGCTGATATTTAGTTCAGTTAGGAAACTCATGGAACAGTTGAAAAATATCCTTCTGGAAATTTCGTCCATAAACGAAAATGTACTTTAGAACATTTGTGCTGCTCTGCATAAACGATGTATACAATTTATACACTCCAAGTAATGGATAAAAAGTGAGTTAAATTAAAAAAAACACGCACCATAACAGAAAACGCACTTCCAGCATAATTAATGTTCAGACAGTATAATGTAAACGAATTCCTTTGTGTGTACCTGTAAATAAAAGATGAATGCTGTTTAAAATGTTATTTTTCTCTCCCCTATTAAAAAAAAAAAAAATTAAAATTTGCATTAATAATTAATATTTATTCATAATTTCTATAATAATAACAAAATAAATAAATAACATTCATTAATAATTTCTATAAACATTAAACAATACTTCTTTTTTTTATACTCGCCCTATTCATTCTTAAAATACACAAGTATAAGTTTAATTTTTACAGTTCCATTTATTTGTACTTCTCTGCTGATTACTTTTTTTTTCTTCTTCTTTACACGGAGTGGAACTTTTTAACAGTTTTTCCACAGTGGAGTGGAATTTGCTTTTTTCCTACGATTTCTTTCAAAGAATTCTAGATTAAAACTCTTTTTTATTATTTTATTTTTAGGTAAATTTGAATAAGTAGAAATATTTTAGAAGTTTCTCTAAAATCAGCGGCATTTACCTATGAAGTGTCGGGAATGCGTTAGTTTTATCGGCGATTAAGGTTCGTGCATTCCTTGTATACTAACTAAATACATGGCCCACGCAAATACAGTAAAGCACCGATTAGACGTTTTCAACGACGTATAACTGAGAAAGACGGACAATGTAAATTGTAGTCACCTAAGATGTAAAATCTTTGAGTAGAAATATAATGCTGCAATCATACAAATTTAATTTTATTACCATATGTTTGGTGGTAGTTTAATATTCACTATACATTGAAGAAAAAATAAAAATCATTTCTAAAATTTAAAAATAAAAGTGAGGATTATCAATTGCATACCTTTATTCCATTATCAAACTTACCAACCGATTTTAATTAAAATAATCTTTAATCGTCGTCTGACGTGCCGATTGACTTTGAGATTAAGCAAAGCATTATGTTCCTGGAAAGTGTGGTGTAAATGGGAACAAAATCAGAAAATGAAGCGACGTTTATTTATCTCAAACTTGCCTCGTGAGCAGACCACCCACTTTCCATTCTTTTCGTCCCATCCCTTTCACAGGTTCCACGAACTTGAAATAACCCCTGTAGCAATCACAGATGTTCTTTTGTCTTTCATCTTTCCCCAAATATTGTTACCAAAAAAGAAAAAAATACGACTCTGGGGGAGGGGAATCTGAGAAAATTGGTTACAGCATGAAAGAAACGACGTATAACCGAAGTTAGGCGTCGTATATATAAAAAAAAACAAAAAAAAAAAACATTAGAACATTCAAATACATATCACTCTAAATAAGAAAGAGTGACTATTCACTCCGGAGGAGTGGATATTCACTCTATCGCAGAGTCAAAATTTGCCCAACCTCTTTAGAGTGACTATTCACTCTAGGAAAAAGTGAAATTCTTGACTCCCTGAAAGAGTGAATACTCACTCTTTCAGGAGTGAGTTTTTTCACCCCTGATAGGAGTAAATAGTCACTCTTTCAGGAGTGACTAAAATTCTTGAATAAAAAAAGAGAAACTCATTTTACACGCTTGTTCGTAGGCGGTCACCCTCCCAAGTAGTAACCGAGCTCGTTGCTGCTTGACTTCTGCGCTCGGACGAGAACTGGTACCTACAGCTTGCTACAGCCGCTTACAATTAAAAAAGCTCTTATTACATTATTTTAGCTTTGTTTCTTTTGTGATATTCGAACACACTTATTAAATTTGTATAGAAATCATAAATATTTACGGTGTTTCTCAACTGTGTAAATAAGAAACTGAAACCTTCTTTTTGTATCATATAATACAGAGACTGTTCGCACATTTTTTAGACAAATTTGATAAATTATTTAAAAAAATGGAATTATTTTAGAGGAAAAAATTCTGACAACAACTTATTATGTGTAATTTATATTATCGTCTGATACTTTCAAATTTATTCTTATTTCAAGATTGCGCATGCTAAAAAAGCTGTGAATGGGAAGATGCGTTTGCGTTTTTTTTTTTCTTCTTCCGAACAGAAGTATGCTAATTCCACAGTCTAAAATGATTGCAAAGCGTATAATATAAAAACTTTTTAGTGCGAAATAAACATAACAATTGATTGGAAAGTGCTATTCCAAAAATCAGTACATATACATAGTAAAAAGATACCAGATGAAAAAAAAAAAAAAAAAACAGGGAAAAAAAGAGCCCATTTCAAGGCGGAAAACGAAGTTTCAAGTAAGGATTTATGACTATCGCAAATTTATCTTACATCGAAAACATCCATCGATATCCATCGAAAGCATTATGCAGAATTAGAATCAAGAAACAAGATTATCATACAGATTATTTCAGAAAGCAATATTCATATTTTAAACGTTAAAAACAACAACGCCGAAATCGTCTAAAAAATGTGCGAACACCCGTCTGTACATTTCCGCTATGACAAAAATTCCGTTACAACAAAGCAGTTATTTATTTATTCATTCATTTTTTTCTTGCTAATAATGTTTCCATATTAGAGCCCGATTAAGATTGTCCGAGGCCCAGGGCCTGTTTACCAAATAGGCCCGTGAAGCCGAAGTTTACTCACTGAAATACAAAGGGGCCCTCAAATTTACTTTTCAAAACTAATTTTTAGGGGGAAAATTTCAGTCAGGGTAAAAAACGTTTTTTTTTCTTAAATTATAGCTGTTAAATTTTTCCTAAGATTATTTCCGACACATTTATACTCTTTTTTTTTCTATAATAAATGTTATAAAATCAGTGATTAAATGCAACGTTTTTCATTTCTCTTATGTTAATTTCAAACGTGCTAAAAATAACAGAAAATTTAATCTGTATAGTTATATTTTGTTTATATTCATAAAGAGGTTAGAAATGATATAAAATATGTAGATAGGTTATTTAAATAAAGAGGAAAATAATTAGCATTCAGAGATATTAAATTTCTGTTTATAAAATAGAAGCAAAATTGTGTTGCAGCTAAGCATAAATTTACTTCAAATATTTGTTTTCCCTGCACTTTTCTTAGCATTGGCAAATCCTGCAATTTGTAAAGCATAAAATATATTTCCTATCCATAATTCTATCGATTCATTTATTATTTCAATGCCTTTTTCAGTTTTTTTAAAAATCGTGCTACTATATATAAAGGATTTCATTTTAGGCGTTTCGTTTCAATAACGGAGATTACTCGGATTCTCATCCGTGAGCTGGCGCCATCTTGTGATTTTATTGGAAAAAACTGTTTTTCCTCACTCTTCAACGGAGTGAAATATCTCACTCTTGTCAACGGAGTGAACAGTCACTCTCGACAACGGAGTGAGATATTTCACTCTTTTCTAGAGAGTGGAAAGTTCCACTCTTTAAAGAGTGCATATTTATAAAATTCACTCCTAAAAGAGTGAAAATGTCTCTCACTCTTCCAAAGAGTCAACTTCTCACTCCTTCCAATTTTAGAGTGTAGGGATGAATCAAGACCGAACTGAAATGACGTATAAATGAGAAACGTATAAACGGTGCTTTACTGTTATTACTTACCCATGATACGTAGTATAGGGAAAGTCTTGTAATCGTTTAGAAAATCGAAACAAAAATTTTGACGGATTGACACGTTTCAGACAGTTGGAGATTTAAAAAAAAAAAAAAAAATTGCCGTCCGTCTGTTTGTGTGTGTGTCTGTAAAGTAAACGCTCTATCTCCCGAACACATTGAGATAGAGACTTGAAATTGGGTAATATGTACTTAGTATGTCATCATGGGAAGAAGCTTATTCAATTTCAGCAACCTCAATGAACCGGAACTCTATTTTTCGTACTCTCGAAAGAGTCGTTCTGATAAAAGGTCTATAAATTTTTTCGAAATGGTTTATTTTAAGGAGTGATTGTAAAAGACAATAAAAGAACATAAATTTTGCATCAAGCTCAGATCAACAGGAAGTCGATCGGATCGAGTTGCCGAGATATTTGTAATAATATTTTCCACACGTTTCGATTTTTCACGACCCATTCCAATTTCAATTTAAAGATATATTTTGTATACTATCATGTTTGTAGTTATAATAAAGGATGTTTCTTTTAGGCCATTCAGTCATAATAGAGCCTATTCAAGGTTTAGGACGTCATCAAGCCGCAGAATTTTATTTATAAATATAGTTTACACATGTTTTATTTTCCTATTTTACAGTATGCCTATCCATGATGGGTCAGTATTGCGGTGGCCCACAACGACTCGTTTTTATATGAAAGCTAAAAAAAAATCTCGACCCAAATCAAGTAGTTGGGGAAGGGGTGACGTAAAAATGAACACTCTTCTAACAAGAGATCGAAAATCCTCATTACATTACGTACCACCCTCACCTAAAAACAGGCGTCGATTTCTATTCCATGAGGCGCCTACAGCCTTAGATTTTGAACACTTGTGCTCGGGCGATTTTACAAGGTAGGCGTTGCCCGGGGTGATGTGATTAACAAGGCCAGTTAGCACGAACGGGGATCCTTAACACCTCGTTGCCAAGGGCGACGAAAAAAATAGGAAAAAGGTAGAAATCTTTCATGTTTTTATTGGACGAGGTGAAATTTCCGGGGTGGGAATAAAGGTGTTCGCCTCATTAGCGGATAAGGTATGGGGGTGAATCGATCGGCAAGTGACGGGGAAAAAAATCATGCGTCGAGTATAAATTATGAAACCACTTTTCGATATATTCAGAATACCGTAACAAAGCTAACAAAGAGTATGGCCAACCAAGACCGTACAGAACACCGTAACAAAGCTCTGTTTAACAGGTTTAAAAAATGAGATCTAAAAAAAAAAACGCTTAATACCTTTTTGAAAACCCAATTTTCGCAAATACCGTCTATAGCCGGAATTGTATTCAAATTCTTTTGTGCAGCCCTGTATAGGATCTACAGATTTGTATATACGTGCTAAAAATGAGCACAGTTGAAAATTCCCGTCTACGATTTTCCGTCAGTAAACGGAAATGTACTCGAAATCTATTGTGCAGCCCTGTATAGGATTTATAGAGTTATAATAACCCTATATAGGAGTTATAGAATTTATTTATACACACCAAATAATAGGCAACAAATGAATGAATTAAATTTAAAATCACATACCGCAACTGAAAACGCACTTCCAGCAAGGAAAGCGTGCTGTAACCGAATTTTAGTGTGGCGTCCCTGTATAGGAACTATAAAAGGCCATTCACACCTATTCTACAGTAAATACCTATTCTTGTGGTGCACCTCAGTGATGTAATCAGCAAAAACTTATCTCAAAACCTGCCACCGTCTCAATGATAAAATTTTGTAAGATACAGAGAATCAGAATATAAGCACTAGATAATGGACAATCTTGTAAAGTTTCATCAGGAAGGTCGTGACAGAATCTATGCCCCCCCCCCCACCCCTTAGGGGACAAAGGGAGCCAATTTGAAAAATCATTCCATCTTATGTTAATATTCTCTGAAAACATCTTTCCCCAAAAAAATTTTAAGCCGTGATAGATTCTGAGTTACGTTTCTGCTGACACCCCCCCCCCCTCCCCCCATAAAAAAAATTAAAATAAAATAAAATAAATAAATAAATAAAAATAAATAAACAAATAAATACATAAATAACAAATAACAAATAAATAAATAACAAATAAAAAATAAATAAATAAAAATAAAAAATAAATAAAGGTTACCAGGCTGAATTTGAAAAAAAGTTATTGGTATGTGTCGTTTATATTCTGATTCTCTGTATCTTACAAAATTTTATCATTGAGGCGGTAATAGGTTTTGAGATTACTTTTCTTCACCCCTCTCCTCCCCCGTCGAATCGCGCCTGTCGGACTAATCGTTCGGAGTTTTCGTGATTTTTTCCGAACCTTGGACATTCTACCGATTAGGTTCCCTTAGAAAGACCGCCACGAAGGTCAATCCCCCTTGGCCCCATATTCTTCATGCAGATAATATGATCGACCGTCAAAATTACCCCCCCCCCCCCCCCCTCCGAAGCAAGTGTACTGAATTTCAAAAAATCATCTGAATCTGGTGTTTATATTCTTTTTTCTTTTCTTTTTTTTAACACTTTCCAACCTAGTTGAAAAGTGTTTATGACTTCGGTTTGTCTGGCCGTCTGTCCGTCTGCCGTCTGCCGTCTGGCCGTCTGTCCGTGCTCTAACTCCCGCAAATATGCTCGGATTGCTCTGCAATTTTTATATGTTATAGTCGTTATCTATAGCATGTTCCCTATTTCAACGGAAGTGTGTAGCACTTATACTTCTTCTACAGGGACACTCAAAAGAATTCCATTACATTGCGGTCTATGGGGAAAAATCACTTGAGGTTTATTTAAATAATGTTTCACTATTTTAAACGCATTGAAATTTATATATATCACTAAGGTGCATTAGAAGAAGCTTAATATGGAATAGTGTGTGCATAGCACTTATAGTTACTTTACAGGGACAGTCAAAATAATTCCATTACATTACGTCTATGGAGAAAAATCGTCTGCGGTTTATTTAAATAATGTTTCCCTATTTTAAACGCATTGAAATTTATATAAGGTGCATTACAAGAGGCTTACTACAGAATATTGTGTGTATAGCAGTCATCGTTCATTTACAGGGACACACAAAAGAATTCTCTACTGTCTGTTAACAATAATTCCTGGAAGTGCGTTTTAAGTTACTGAACGCGATTTTAATTTTAACTCGCTTTTTGTCTATTACGTGGTGTGTATAAATTCTGTAGATCCTATACAGGGAAGCACAAAAGTTCGCGAACACATTTCCGTATTATTTAACTCCAGACGGAGAATTTTAAACTGTGCTACGCGTTTCCTAACTGAACTAAAATTTAGCATCCTATGTAGTATATATACAAATCTATAGATCCTATACAGGGCTGATGAAAAGTATTCGGATTACTTAGATGTTATCTTTTAGCTCATTAAACGGTATGATTTGTAAAATTATTTTGGAAGCGTTGGAAAGTGTTACATAATCTATGCTTGACGCATGATTTTTCGTTCTTGTTTTTTTTTATCTTGATTACCATTAGATTTAACTAATATGCATGATTTGTGAATGACATAAACTATATTTTATATATAGAAAAAAATTTACGACTGGTGAAAAATTCTTCACTTGAATTATAATTTTAAATTTAGAAAAATATCACGCATTTGACAGTAAATTTAGTACACTATTTAGTTTTTTTTTTTTTTACTAAATTTAGTAAATTTATGTAATTAATTTAATAAATTTATGTTTGAAATAGTACTGCAACTGTCAGTACACGTCCGGTGGTTTTTTTGTCCGCTTCCCCTTCTATAGTGCCTTTTCCAGAAAAAGAGAAAATGCTGTTTTATTTTCTGGTACATGAATAAGAACACTGGCCAATTTCATGCATTTACGAATACAAGTGACTTCAGGAATGAGTCAGAAAGTAACCCTATGAATTTGGGAACACCCTTAATAAGTCCGTCCACAGTTAGCACGGAAAAGACTAATACTTCGTTACCATAGGCGACGAAAAAAATACCAAAAGGTAAAAATATTTTGTGTTTTTATTGGATGGGCCGAGAAGGTGAAACTTCCGGGGAGGGAACAAGGATTCGCACCTCATTAGGGAGGGGAGAAGAAAAGGAGGGGGGTAGAGTAAGAATTCGATCGATTGGGCCAGAGTGAGAAAAACATAATACGGGGAAAGAGCAGGATAATACATATTCATAATTTCTCATTCTCACGTGATTGTGGTTCTGTTATCTGAGATACAACTGCAGCTAGAACTCTGCTAACTCGAACTATTTAGGACCATTACCTGTTCGGATTTGAGAAATTTGGGATTATCCGAAATTCCGATGCTAAATAAAATTAGAAAAAGTCCTTCCGGCCTGTACCGGGAGGAAAAGTTAGCTTTCAAAGTCCATGTTTTTAAAAATTCAACTCATTTTACTCAAACAATGTGCTTGGAACCCGGTTATAGAAGATTCAATCCCGGTTTCCGGTAATACTGAATTTGAATACGAATTTTAGCCTGAGAATCACAGCATAACAAACATCAGATTGTTTCAAAATGTCAGCCACCCTAGAATTTCAAACTGTCCTATTTCAGCCATTGTTTAAGATAAAGCCAAAACAAAACATGTTCCTGAATCCTTGTATTATGATCTAACACTTAACAGAAACAACTTTTTCAATTTATAATTTTTTATACACATTTATTAATTTAAAAACAAATTTAAAAATTTTAACTTGCCGCCATTTTGAAACAAGATGGCGGATGGAGCTGGCCAACGAACTCGATCGAGACCTTGGTATGTTCTGTACACGTGATCAGTCCCATTTATATCGATTTCTAAATACGGGAGTTTACAGCATAACAAATATCAGATTGTTTCAAAATCTCAGCCACCCCAGAATTTCAAACTGCCCTATCTCAGCCATTTTTTAAGGTAAAGTCAAAACAAAAAATGTTCCAGAATCCTTGTACCACATTCTAACACTTAATGGAAACAATTTTTTTCAATTTATAATTTTTTTGTACATGTTTCTGAATTTAAAAAAAAAATTAAAAAATTAACTGGCCGCCATTTTGAAACAAGATGGCAGATGGAGTTGGCCAACGAACTCGGTCGAGACCTTGGTATGTCCTATTACACATACTCAGTCACATTCGAATCGGTTCATAAATAAAAGAGTTACAGCATGACAAATGTCATATATAAATCAACATTTGAACCAAGGGTGGTTTTGGGGTCTGATCGGTCAAAATATGTTTAGAATTGCTTTCCTCCGAACGGCTGCAATAGGTAGCTTTTTGTAATGAAACTACCTAAAAGAAAGCAAAAGATTGAAAATGCTGAGTTAACGCTATTTCTTTCTATTTTATTAACTCATAATACAGTAAAGCCGACTAACAGGCGTAATCGCAAGGAAGGGGGAAATTTGGTTGAAAACGATCATTTTGATGACGTTTTCTGCAAGGTCTTGTGCCGTTACCCAAATATGCAAAATACCATTCGATGATAGTTTCTGAACATCTGTCGATATCACGCGTTTTCGAACAAAAATTAATTTAGAAAGGTGTCAAAAAGTAACTCCTTTGGATTTGAGTAAACTGACAGGGATTAACGCATTATTTATTATTACAAGTTCCTTTTTAACCATTGGGAAAGTGCTTGTTGTTTCCGGTCGAAAATGGACCTCTTGGCATCGTCACTTTATTTTTTTAAGCGTTTTTAACGAAATTCTGTAACTTCAGAAGAATTTGTAACGAAATTTTGTAACTTTAGAAGAATTTTTTTTTTTTTTTTTTTGAATAGGCAATAGAAATGCATAAAATCGTTACAAAAAGGATAGATGCAAACTATCAAATATGAAAAAAAGCCGAATTTAAAAAGGGACGTCGGATGAGAAATCGTCTTATAAAGCAAACAAGAACGAAAAATCATGCGTCAAGCATAGATTATGTAGCACTTTCCAACGCTTCCAAAATAATTTTACAAATCATACCGTTTAATAAGCTAAAAGATAACTTCTAAGTAAACAATTTGGAAAACGCATAACATATTTAAAAACGTAATTTCAGGAATTTCCACAATATTCTGAAAAATATCCGAATACTTTTATTCAGCCCTGTATGGGATCTATAGAATTGTATATAGACTACATAGGATGCTAAATTTTAGTTCAGTTAGGAAACGCGTAGCACAGTTTAAAATTCTCCGTCTGGAGTTTGTCAATAAACAGAAATGTGTTCGCGAACTTTTGTGCTGCCCTGTATTAGGATCTACAGAATTTATACACATCACGTAATAGACAAAAAGCAAGTTAACATTAAAATCGCGTTCAGTAACTTAAAACGCACTTCCAGGAATGATTGTTAACAGACAGTAGATAATTCTTTTGCGTGTCCCTGTAAATGAACGATGACTGCTACACACAATATTCCGTAGTAAGTCTCTTGTAATGCACCTTAGTGATCTATATAAATTTCAATGCGTTTAAAATAGTGAAACATTATTTAAATAAACCGCAGACGATTTTTCTCCATAGACGTAATGTAACGGAATTATTTTTACTGTCCCTGTAAAGTAACTATAAGTGCTATGCACACCCTGTTCCATATTAAGCTTCTTCTAATGCACCTTAGTGATATATATAAATTTCAATGCGTTTAAAATAGTGAAACATTATTTAAATAAACCGCAAATGATTTTTCCCCGTAGACCGCAATGTAACGGAATTCTTTTGAGTGTCCCTGTAAAAAAACTATAAGTGCTACACACTTCCGTTGAAATAGGGAACATGCTATAGATAACGACAATACCATATAAAAATTGCAGAGCAATCCGAGCATATTTACCGGAGTTAGAGCACGGACAGACGGCAGACGGCCAGACAAACCGAAGTCATAAGCACTTTTCAACTAGGTTGGAAAGTGCTAAAAACGGGGTCTTCCACTTTAATTTCCTCAAAATACCTTTAGCCCAGACATCCATCTAAACAAGAGTTTAAGTTATTGTAGGAAGGACCCGACAAAATATTAAGGTATCTGTTAAGGATAAGGTTTGGTAATGGAAAATGTGTTTCAATCACTGCGGCGAGGGTTCGAACGACTATTTTTGCGAGGACCGAGAATACCAGGATCTTTTCAACTGTAGTCATGGAAAATGCGTTTATTGGTAGAGGGTTCCGATGAATATTTTTGAATAATTAATATTTTTAATTAATTTGAATATTTTTTTTTCTTTTAAGCTTTCGGAACATTTTCCCAATAGTTGTTGTAGTTTGCTAAATTATTATTATTATTTTCTTTTTTCTGGCTAATTTTCGTGGGCACTCTTTGCCGTTAATACACATTTATTCATACCTGCGCGTGTAAGGTATGCATTTCTGAACTAAAATACCATAAATTTAGGATATTATGAACTTATAGACTTCGAAAATATTTTATATTCAATTTACAAAAAATTATTACTTTTTACATTATTTATAACCTTTTATATTTTATTATTGTTATGTAATTATATTCATTGTTTCAAATCTAATAAACAGGCGCCTCCTGCGGTGGGGTTTGGAACGGATGGGTGCTATCGGTGTCGGGTAGCGTTTATTTTTCCCCTCGTGGACTTATTGTTCCTATACCTCACGGGTGGCTGTCCACGAGTGGGTGATTTCTGTAAGGTATGCATAAGAATGCAACCTGGCAAAATATGTGCGGCATTTCTTCCAAAATAAGTGGATAGTGTATAGCTCCATCATGCATGAATATATCTAGAAAAATTAATGTGCCAATACAGATTTATGTATGAAGGATTCCAAAAATGAACACTGCAAATTCCCAGCACACATTGGAAACACTCTGACTTAAAAAAAAAAAAGTGTTCCAGTTACTTTAATGTGCATTGAATGTGTTCCCTTAATGTGTTCCGAGTATGCTCCGGTATAAAGAAAGTGTACTGAAAGTATTCTGCTCACGATAGCTGTTAAATATAAACCTGGGAACACATTTGAGAATGGATTGGGAGCCCATTTGGGCACACTGGTGACATCATCGCTTTCGAAAAGTGCGCTAGAAAGTGTGCTGAACAAAAGAAGTGTTTTCAGAAGTATTCTAAAAACTGCGCTTCAAAGTGTTCTAAAAAAAGTGACAAAATAAGTGTTCTGAAAAGTGTATTTAGATTTGCTGTGAATCAGCTCCAAGCTTCTCAAATAAGTTCCAAGAAATTCCAAAGTGACTTGTAGAATTCTTTACATTTATTATTTAATTTCTTCCAATCCAACCTCAGCATAAGTGTCATTCCACCACATTAAATCCGTTTTTGAAATAACAAACGAGGGCCTTTTTGCCAAGACGTCGCCGCCGCGTCTCTTCCGGCCTATCGATATCCGCGATCTTTTGCCGCTTTGGCTCCCAGCTTGCCATCATTAGCGCCACGCCACTTGTTTTTGGCGGGCCACGGGTCCCCACCGAGAGCGGGCCCTTTGTGGGTCCCGTGTTTGGAGCCGTGTGCCGTAGGGGGTTCCCCGATACCGTCTGCAACTCGGCATCCATGGGTGAACATCTTTTTCTGTTAATCTCAAATCCTCGACATAAGAACTACCAGACCACCTCTGTTTCACTGAGGTTACTTTTTGTGAGGTCTTTTTTCTTTCGCTGACTTATTTATTTGGATTTAGGTGAAGAAGAGTTTCGTTCGGAACATTCGTGCAAACTCATGCACGCAAATTCTACAAAAGTGCGTTTTCCCGTTTGACTCGGACGTATTTTTGTCGCTCTCTGTGGGTGGGCCCCTGTATAGGTTTCGGAACCGCCGACTGGCGACGAGCATTCGCATTAAAAAAAGGGTTACCCAAATCGAAGGTGATCCGATAATGAGGCGGTTTATGCTTTGAGTACTCTGATGGTTGTATTGCATTTTTGTGGAGAAAATAGGCATCCATATTGTGATGAACTCTTACTTAATACGTCCGAGTTTGATTCGGACTACTCTTTATCGTCCGCTCTCTAATAATGGGTGGTCGCCTCGACACTGCAGGGCCAAAACAAAAGAGGGGGAGGGGAAGGGCAGAGGAGGCACGGAAGGATGCTAAAGTGAGCGTAACAATTACTAGTATAATGTGAAGGAAATTCAGTTATTAGAAATAGTTACGTTCATTTTAGCACGTTTAACCACGTTGCTGCATCCTAAAGTCTGTTGGTGACGTGAGGGAATGCAGTTACTTAACTCTCTATTTGTTAATAGTATTTTATTATGAGCGCATCTTTGTGCAACACTTTTATTTTTACATAGAGTGTACATTTTGATGTATTTAATACCACATGTATAACGAAGAAAGTGCTGCACTATTGCGCTCCTATAAATAACGGAGGTAAACTGAGGTGAAATTTCATAATACGAACTTTGAGCTTGTGTAAGTCCTATAAATCCGAACAAAATGCAAAAACTACTGTTGAAATCGTACAGGATAAACCTTCTAATATTTAAAAAGTGAAATAATAAAGTCAGTATAACAAAATCAAATTTTAGTCTTATTTCATGGACCAAAAACACGACTTATAGACACTGATCATTTACAGTTAAATATAAAAATGTTATTCGATTACAAATAAGCGGCCGCGTCTCTGGAAGCCGAGTGCCGCGTAGGGGGTTGTTTATTTGATTTTCTACGAAAAAAAATATTTTTAACTCGGAAGGTCTCTATGGGTGTTTCCCTCTAAATGTTTTTGAACCACCGAATGTCAACAACTGAGCTCCAAATATAGCAGCCAATCTGTCTTCAAATTCTACAGCATGATTTTCAGCGGTCAGCATGGAAGGATAACAGAGACGATAGTTTTAGTGTATGCATTCATGGCAGGAAATGCAAAAGTTTATCTTCTAAAACCATGACAGATAGTACCAGAGATACGTTTTTGTAGCCTCTATTTATCGTAATTATGCCTTGTAATGCTTGTCGTTAACTTATTTTTAAATTATTTTTAAATTTATGAAATTTAAAATAAATCATTCATCATGTTGAGTAGTGTTACGGACGATTTTAAAAACCGCTGTAATAAAGAAACAAAATATGCAGTTTCCCAGTTAAAATATCGTTTTGTCTCCTATCGTGCGATTAAAAATGGCCATAAAGGATATAATAAGTCTGGAATAATGGCCGTGTAGCCTCCCCCTAATGGTACAAGGGGTGACCGAATTACAAAAAAGTTATCCGTATCTGGAGTTTATAGTCTGACACTTTTCATTTAACACGATTTCATCGCTGATATCGTGAGAAGATTTGAGATACGTTTTTTGCGCCCCCCCCCCCCCCTCCACCATCTCCTCGTAAAGAAGCAAGAATGCCGAATTTTAAAAAATCATCCTTATAGGGTGTTATAAATTGAGAATTTGCATCTTGTAATGTGTTATCAGAAAGACCGTGATAGATTCTATGCCTCCCTCCTTAAGGGAGAGGGGAGCAAGGGGAATAAATAAAAAAAAAATTATCCGATGTGATGTTTATAGGCTTGGAAAATATCTTGGCAAAAGTTTATCTTCTAAAGTCATGACAGATAGTACCAGAGATACGTTTTTGTAGCCTCTATTTTGCCCCCACACATAGAGGTATACAAGGTGGGGCGGGCTGAATTAAAAAAAAAAAAAAGCTATCTGCTGTTTATATTCCGATTATCTGTATCTTAGAAAATTTTATTATTGAAGCTTTGGCAGGTTTTGAGATACGTTTTTGATTCCCCCCCCCCCCCCCCCCCACTCCCCTCGCCGCTTTCATGGAAGATAGAATGCCGAATTTCAAAAAATCATCTGAATCTGGTATTTATATCTTAATGTTTACCATTTGATTACTATAAATGTTAGCTAATCTTTGAATTGTAAATGAAATTAACTATTTTTTTCTATTAAAAAAAAAAAAAAAAAAAAAAATCTACGATTAATGAAGGAGTCGCGAAATTCTTCACTTGAACTCATTTAAATTTTATTACAATATTAAACATTCAACAGTAAATTTACTTTCGAAACTATTGCAACTGTTAGTCCGGTGAGGATTTTCATCCGTGGGGTTTACCCTGACTCATTAAATTTACAGGTAAATATATATATATTTTTTTACTCGACTACAAATGAGCGGTGCCTTAAGGGGGTAAGGGTGTCTATACTGACCGTCTGACGTCCGTGAAAAGTTTACCCATGGGTGAAAACCTTTTCCGTTCATTTAAAGCCTTCGGACCATGGACACTCGGGACCACCTATTTGATGATTGTGAGGTCTTTCTTCACCCGATTGTTTATTTGAATTTACCTGAAAAAAAAAAAGGTTTTTGACTCGGGCGTCTTCTTTGAGAGCCTCCCCTTCCCCATCTGTAAATCTTTTGAACCACCGACTGTCAACGAACATCCCACAAAAAGGGTTAAATGTACCGTCATCGAAGGTGATACGATGGCTCGTGCTTCGAAACTTTCTCGGCGTCGCATTTCAATTTGCGTATAAAAAAGAATTTGCACGCAGCATGAATTTGTATAAATGTTTCGATGAACTCGAAAAAAAAAGTGTACGAGTTTGACTCGGACTCTAGTTTTGTCAACCCTCCATGGGTGGCCGTCTAGGACTCGGGCTGACTGTCGACACTGCTACCAGCAAATATTTGCAGGAAAAGAAGGATTACCGTGTACCGAATTCGGTGTTGAAAGCGTAATTATAGGGTTGTTTTGAAGAGGAAGATATATTTCATTGGAGAAACGGTCAGTCTGTCTTTAAAGCTGTTCTCATTGAAACATTTTACTTACCCATCATATGTAGTATAAGGCTAAGTCTTGGAATCGTTTTAAAAATCGAAAAAAAAAATATTGACGGATTGACAAGTTTCAAACACTGGAGATTGCGAAAAACATATTTTTAGAAAAAAAAAAATGCCGTCCGTCTGTCTGTGTATCTGTATGTCTGTAAACGCTCTATCTCCGGAACAAATTGCGAAAGAGACTTGAAATTGGGTATGTACTTAATATGTCATAATGGGAAGACGCTTATTGAATTTGAGTAACCTCGATGATCCGGAACTATTTTTTTCGCACTCTCGAACTATTCGTTCTGATAAAAGGTAAAAGGCATATAAAATTTTTCGAAATGGTTTATTTTAAGGAGTGGCAATAAAAAAAACACAAATTTCGTATAAAGAATGAAGTCGATATCTGGAATCCTATTTACCACACGCTTCGATTTTTCATGACCCTGTATTTCATTCCAATTTCAATTCAAAGATGTATTTTAATTGGAAATGAGACGCTTCATCCGACTCAGTAAACCCTTAGTATACCTGCAAATATTTGCAGTTGCAGAAGAAGGATTACCGTGTACGGAATTCGTTGTTGAAAAGGTAATTATAGGGTTGAACCTCAAGATTTGAAGAGAAAGATATTTCATGGGAGAAACGGTCAATCTGTCTGTATTTCTTTTAAATGCTAAAAGGTGTAAATTAACAACATAATACATAACTTTTATTAGGTTGTTTGACATGTTTCGGCTCGCTCCGAGCCATTTTCAAAAACAAATGAGAGTATTCTATGATTGCACAGTCTTTGAAGTTATTATTTGAAATGCTATCAATTTAATTTTCATGTACTTTTTTAAAATGACGCACGTTATCTTTTATTTTTACTGGGTTGTTTATTTTCATATCTGTCACCATGGAGTCACTCGAGCCACCCTTTCGGTCAGTTAAAAGAGGCCGCATCGTTACCTATTGTATTGTTTCCCGTGTTAAGTATATCTCTATGGTTTCTATTATTATGGATGGATAATGTTATAAACTAGAGGGTAAAATTATTTTACTTTCGTTGAAATTTATTGGGATGGTTTCTTCTTGATATAATCGTGTCAGGGCTGTGGTTTTTCTATTCTCTTAATATCAGCTAATAGGCTCCTTTTTTCTGTAAGTCAGTCTGTGTTTAAAGCTGTGCTCATTGAAATGTTTTTTATTAATTTATGATTTAATATGTAAATTGTAGCTGTGTAATTGAATTTATGCATGCAAGAACAGCAATATAATACATATTAATGTTAATGCTAATAATTGTAATTGTTGAACATGAAAATCGTAAAAACTGATATTTCGGCTTGAGGAAACTGGTTAAAACACTATAAAAACAATTGAAAACGTTTCCGAGCAATTTTTGCCTTATATTAATCCAGTTTCTAAACTCGAAATATACACTGTAAAAAAAATTTCCTGCAAAAAACGGAAATTGTACTGGCAATCGAGACGCCAATTTCCGTATTTTAACGGAAAAAAAAATTCCGTAAATTCCAGGAAATTTTCCATGATTTCTGAAATATCCGTTTTTAAATTTCCGTTTTTTAACAGATATCTTCCGTATTTTTTAGATATTTTTATATCGTTAAAATAAATTTTATCGGACAAAAAAAAAAAAAAAAAAAACATTTCTCAAGGAACATCTTATAACACTTTTGATTTTTTTCTTTCATTTCTGAACGAGTTTTCAGTAAATAACCAACACTTGCCACGGAGGGGATCGAACGCGGAAACTTCTGTGTTAGTAAACTGGCGGGCTGTACCATTACGCTAAGACCGGACACTTCGTTCCCTCAAATGTTATTTATTTTACGTGCTTTTAATGATGCAAAAACTTAAAGGTTTCATAGTTAGATGGATTTTTTTCAATATTTTATTTTCATAATTTTTAATATCTTGCTTTATTATTTGATGCTTTATAACAGATAAATTTTAACTTTTTATGTACCGGGTGATCCAAAAGTCAGGACGAACTTTAAAAATGAATAATTCGAAAACGAATCAAGATACAAGGTTTGCACCAAACGGATGGAAAAGAAACCGGGTTTTGTTTGGCAACGAAATAAAAAATAGTTCTGTTGGCAACCAACAGTTGGCGCTGTTGGATTTATGATGTAGGATTATGCAAAGCAACAAACGATATAAAAATGAGCAACTGCAGCAGGTAATGGTAGTCGAAGCTTGTATGCATCGAAATGCTGTCCATAGTTGAGCACTGAAAGATGACATCCGCCAAAATGTGTCTGCCATAACGCAATAAATGCTACTAAATGCTGTGAACGGTGTGGTGCCTCGTCTCATAGCTGTACTTCTGAATGATGGACAGCACATTGAACATTTTCTGTATTACTAATTAACTGTAACTAAGTTGAGTTGTAAATTGTCAACATTTTTTCATTTGTAAATCATCTTTTGGAGCAATAAAACACTATAGCGCCATCTGTTGGTCGCCAACAGAACTATTTTTTTTTCGTTGCCACACAAAACCCGGTTTCTTTTCCATAGGTTTGGTGCAAACCGTATCTTTGTATCTTGATTCGTTTTCGAATTATTCATTTTTTAAGTTCGTCCGGACTTTTGGATCACCCGGTATTATATGCGTAAAACATTTTGTATTAAGACTAATGATTGCTTCTTTTTGCAATAGTACATATACTTTTTAAAATTATTTGTCTGATGATCTATTTATCAATTCTAAAAACAATAATGATTTTAAGTAGACGTATTTATTACATGCTATTAAAGTAAATTTTCTTTATCTCTTATTTTAAAAACTTATGTGAATAAACAATTTTATAATAAATTAAATTATTATATTTAATCTTTGCTGAGAGCTTTTGTGTACGATTCTGTTAAACTGAATAATTTTAAAAAATCAAAACAAAAAAAATTAGATTTTTCGAGAAAATTTTGAAATTAATGACCTTAAGTAAGTTTAAATTTGGACTTGATAATAAAGTTTAAATTAATTTAGTTTAATTTATAAAATTATAAACTAACGAAATAAATTATAAACTTTATAAAATTATAAACTTCATTTTTATAAAAGTAAACAAAAAGTTATTAATCATTTTTTATAAATTTAAAGAAAAAAATATGAACTTCGTAAAATTATAATTTATAAAATAATAAATTTTAGTTTAATTCACAAATTTATAAGACAAATCAGCTTAGTTTAACACCTACATACCGATAATTTGCAAAAATATTTTATAAAACCTTAAAAATATTAAAGAAAAAAAAAATAGATTTTTAGCGAAAATTTTGAAATTAATGACCTTGGGTTAGGTATGTTTAAATTTGGATTTATTAATTTAGTCTTAAATTAATTTAGTTTAATTTATAAAATTCTGAACTAACTAAATATATTATAAACTTTATAAAATTATAAACTAACTAAATATATTATAAACTTTATAAAATTATAAACTAACTAAATACCGTATTTACCCGCGTATAAGTCGAGAAATTTTGGACAAAAAAAGACTTTAAAGTTGGGGGGGTCGACTTATGCGAGGGTCCTTAATTTTTTTTTTTTTTCAAAGTGGATTTCATCCGGTTGTCCAACATTAACAAAGGGCGGTAATATTAGAAAGCTCGACATTGCATTAATTGCCCAGTGGTTTAAAGATGCGTGAAATCAAATTCCTTTCGAAATGATTATAAAATCGTTCAAGAATTGCTGCAGCATAAGCAACGAACTAGACGGCACAGAAGATGATGCCATTTTCGAAAGTGATAACGACGAGGAAGAATGTAGCGCACTGTAAAAAAAAATCCACGTTAAATTACGGACAAAGGCCGGCAGCAGAGATTCCAGACAACGTCCGTAAAATAATATTTAGACCGTAAATGAAAAATCACCCGTAATTTTACATTGAAGCAAATGCATAACCAACCCGTAAAAAAAGTAGTATTGCCCGTAAAATCACACAAATTCTGCCTGTGAAAAAAGGGGCATCGTCCGTAAAATCACCCAAATTCTGCCTGTGAAAAAAGGGGCATTGTCCGTAAAATTATACAAATTTTTTCCATGAAAAAATGGAGATTGTCCGTAAAATAATACAAATTCTGCCCCTGAAAAAAGGGCGATTGCCCGTAAAATAATACAAATTCTGCCCGTAAAAAAAAAGGGATTGCCCGTAAAATTAACCCAGTATTACCCCATTCTATTTTGGATTCGGGAAAGAAAAAAAAAAGGCACAAATCATAAAATGTCTTTTTAAATTTTCGATGGGGATTGCAAAGATACACCTTCTGAAAATCCATAGTAGATTTAACAGGGAATATGGATAATTCACAACACTAATAAAAGCCAAAAGTCTTCACAGGAGTATTTATATGTTTTCGTAATACTTGAATGAAACATTCATAAATTTTATATCACATTAAACTTGCATATTCAAAACCTAATTTTCCAAGGTTTTAAGGTATACTTAACTGGCAATTTGTAGTTGATTTTTTTTTTTTTCAAATAAAGATTTAATTTCATTAAAGGAGAGAATTCTCATCCATTTCCTATAACAAACTTAGTATTTTTATTGAATTAAAAGGTTCCCTTTTTTGGTGTTGTTGCATTAATAACTTATGTTAAAATGCTTTAAAATGTGTTCAGTGGTAGTACAGTATTTAATCTACTTAAAACATTTTTTGCTTTCCAAAATTTTCCATGACACACTTTAGCAGTAATCAATGTAATATGAAATCTCATTTTTTATAATCATTATATTTTTCAAAGAATCTTCACTTTATTTAATAGCAGATTCCTGCAATAAAATAAGGTGGAGATTATTTTTCAAATTGTTTTGTAACAAAAATCATAAAAGTTGGAAACTATGAAAATATAGGTACACACTCACCACTGATTAAAATTAACAACAGTTCTTTTAATTATGAATAATACTTTGTCATAAACTCACTGGATTTTCAAAAAAATAAAAGGTAACCTTCTGTGAACAGTCAGATTTGCCTTCTTTATTTTAGCATTAATAAAGTATGTTTATGTAATATTTTCAAAGGCTTAAAACATTTTGACCAAAATGTTCAGTACTCCTTAGTCTATAAAAGATTTGTTTTTTAATTTTCTCCTAAATTCGTAAACTTAGATAACAGAACCTTAGGGGAAAAAAATATTCTTAAATATAGTACAGAATCTATTCTTTTACCCCAGTTTTTTGCCTTATTTAATTACAAAAAAAAAAAAAAAAAAAAAAAACTAAGATAAATGAGATAACTGCGACAGTGAAAAAAGCCTTTTTTAGAAATTGTTGATTATAAAAAAAGGATTTTTTAAGGGCTGTAAACACCCTGCATTTTTATTATTATTGCTGCTAAGAAATCGTTCAACAAAGAAAAAGAATATTTGAATTTTAATACATATTTATTAAACATTTTTACACACATATTTTTTTACATATATATTTATTAAAATTAATGAACATATAAAAATATGCTGCACGTGTGCTTTTTCAACAATCTGTTCCTTTTGTATGCACGTTTGGTTCTTTTGGGGAGGGATCTTTATCCTTTTTGCAGTATTTATAACAAAGTATTCCCTATAAAAATAAAACATATATTACACAAATATTTTAAACATTATAAAAATTATAAATACACAAACTGAGTAAAAAAAGACATTTTGATTAAGTTGTAATTTCCCACTTAGAAACCCTTTTTAACAGATAAAATTAATTTTGACTCTTCCCCACCCCCTTCCATACCTGTCAACTTCTATAACAAAAAAAGGAGATTTCCAAAATAAATCAGATGATTTTATGAGATACTATTTTATAATATAAAAAAATAAAACTAAGTAAATTGGATTTTTTTTTTTTTCAAATACATTACTCTATATAAAAAAAAAATGAAACAAAGTAAAAACTATTTAAATCTGAAGAAAATAAATGAAATATTTTTTCATAGCCTTTTTTTTGTTGTTGGGTGTGTGTGTGGGAGGGGAGGGGGGTATACTTAAATTTTACAAACATTATTTGAATTCGGGTATGTTTAAAATTATACAACGTATATTGATAAAAATTGTATTCATATTTGAAAACATATCATAAGCAGACTTTTCAATTATTTTTGTTGTGAATTGTTAAACAGCTGATTTTATAAATAGTATCCCTAAAATAAGATCATTTAATGTTGGTTTGAAAGACAAACAGCAATATGCAACTAAATTGAATACTGAAACCTAGTGAATACTTGAAACCTAGTGGTGTGATAAACCACCACAAAAAAAATATTGAAAAATGAATAAAATTCGTTATTAGTTAATAGCAGTGTGTCCCTTTTCTCTATTACCTGCCAACATAACATCTATTATATTAAAAAAAAAAAAAAAAAAAAAAAAAAAAATTCCAAAATGTTAAATTTTCAAAAATTTTTAACCAACTATATATTTTTCCAAAAATCTCTAACAATGTGTTAAGTCTATTTTTGTTAGATTAAAATATTGTCTCAGTGTAAAGTTATTATTTTTTCTATCTTCCATGTTCCGATATAAAGGTGATAATCCCAAGTTTCCAATATACAAGTGAAAATACATTAAAATATTTAAATGTTGTAGAAAAATGGGTGATATCTGAAATTTAATAGTTCAAACAGCTTCCGGGTAAAAATCGTCTACACGTGTTAAAAATGGCAATTATTTTCCCAACAGACAGTTCGACACAGGTAAAAATGAGTCACTCAAACATGCATATAGCAAGCTGATAACAAGTTTAGATTGGAAACGTAGATAGACTATCTTGAAAAAATTTTATGTGAGTCAATTTTTATTATAAAACTCTTATCTCATGTTAAAATCTTTTTTTAAATTAACATTTTGTCTAAGTCATTCAAAATACACAACATCAGTTTTAACAGTGTGGGTTAAAGAAAACACTTTTTTCGCAATCAAACTATTTTATTCATCATTTAAAATAACACACATCAAATAATTCTGTCATATTAAGATGTATACAATTCTAATTTCAAAATTTTTGTAATGACCAATAAGTCACTCGTTCAGTGAAATCTTAAAATCAGTTAAACAACTTGAAAAAGGCATTCTATACATGCACGTTTTGATCTGTTAATTCCACTTCACATATTTCGCATATCATTTTGTCTTTTAATTCACTATAAGTTCGAACTAATCTATAAGCTTCACTATCAGTTCAAATAACAAATCTTTCAAACAGGGTGATTTCGCAATGTTAGGTAAAACTTTATGAAATGTATCACAATGTTGTAAAAAATCAGATTCACAATTAAATATTTCACAACACTTTGTACATGAATGTTGTTTTGCTAAGTTGTGAGTTTTCTTATCTTTCAATAAGTCTGTCTTTCTTGAAAACAATTCGTTGCAATCACTACACTTGAATTGTTTGGGCGATTTGTGAATCTTTTGCGAAAAAACTTCACCACACACCTCACAGCGAAAACACTTTTCCTTTAGATGATTTTTCATGTGAAACACTAAGTTAACTTTTCGAGGAAATGTTTTGTCACACGACTTGCAAAATAGGGTACCTTTTTAATTGTTTTAGGTGAACCGGTTTTATCACCTTCACAAGACTGCATGAATCGTTCCATATCAACTTTAATACTTAGACGAAAATCACAACCTTTTACATCAATCCCAAAGTATTGTATAGCATTAAACACTTTGTTCGTAAAATAACATTCTCATGTAGGGGGTGCTTGTTTCAAAATACTAGCATTTTATTGGTTAAAAAAAGTCACATGCAAAAAGTTTCTTTTCTTTTTTTCGATAAAGTTTATAAAACTTAGAAATGTATTAAAAAAAAAAAAGTTTTAAAATCGTAACGTATTTTCCTTAAAGCACTCTCCTTTTCTAACATTCCTAATTAATTTTTTTTAAATATTGTATACAATTTCCCTTATTTAAATATTGTGCAAAAGTAAAATTTGAATGTTCTGTCAATACTATTTTCAAATTCGAAATAAAATTAATTAAATCAGCAAAATTTATAATTGGACACTTTATATAAATAAAGTAATGTTATCTCTTAAACAAATTTCCTGTTTAAACATATGCATAACGAATCACGTTTATCAATACCTTATGTGATATTATCTTATCTTGCATCCTATTAAAAGATTTATTCTGTAATACCATGTAAAATGGTCTTAATCACACGTCTTAAATAATTTCCTGTTTCAACATATGCATAACGAATCATGTTTATCATTATCTTATTTTGCCTTCTTATATGAAAAGATTTCCTCTGTGATCACATGTCAGCAGAAAAGTTGTAGAATTCCAATGGTCTTAATCGCATGTCTATTACTGTGAATGTTGTTATGTTAAAATGCAGCATAATAATAATGTGTGAGTAGTTTATATTTCTTTAATAATAATAAAAAATATGTATTTTATTTAAAGTAACCTTCTAAAAGTTAATTTAAAGTTAGTGTCATCTACCTAACTGCTTTAAAAAATTAAAATAAAATTATGTTAGTTATTTTTCAAAAGTGAAAATCTTTCGACTGCTTTTAAAATGTTGAATTGATTTTTCAAATAAAATCACTTAAGTATCATACTTTTAACTAAAGTAGGTTAATAATTCAAACATGTGACGTTATAAAAACTAGATGTCTTTCTCTTTTTTTTAAATGTTAGTTGTATTAAGTAAAATAGGGTTAAAATTTATTATAATCGTATAACTCTAAACAAAATACCTGCTCTCAAGTTAAATTATTGCTAAATTCTTGTTAAAAATTGTAGGGAAAAAAAAATCTATAAAATTTTTTTGTGTGTTGTATATATCATATTGTATGTTTTTATATCTAATATTTTACATGTCAAATTACTTATTAACTGAATGTAACGATTATGTCTTGTGTGTTGTAACTGGTTAGTTAAATATAGGGTTGATTATCAACGTTAGGGATAAGTGTCTCTATGTAGGTCTTTCTAAGGGATCCAAACTTGTATTGACACAAAGTTCGAAAAAAAAAATTTCGAACTGTTAGGTCGACGAGCGCAAGAAGTTTAAATTTCAACGTCTAGTAGCTTTAAAATCAGAACCTTGCACCTATAGGTGAGGTTCTTATGTGTGTATAAATTCTGAAATGTTTCTAAGACACTTTGGGAAATATGTTATTTAAACTTCCCTTAAAAAAGTTAGCTATTGTAAGTTAATATATATCCGGATTTCGACGAAAACTCTGAATGGTTAGGTCGACGAACTCAAGAGAAGTTTAAACAAAATTCCGAACGGTTAGGTTGACGAGTGCGAAAGGTAAACGTCTACCAGCTTTTTTCGTGTTAGATTTTTATAAAGCAAAGTAATCACATTACTTTTATTTACATGGCTATCACAATTTTCATTTTAAATCCTTAAAAATTTAGCCATTACATCTATTTTAATCTCATTTCAGTTAATACTTAAAGAATATTTTTTTTTATATGAAACTTTTATAAAGTCAAAAATAATGGGTTCGAAGAAAATTCCGAACAGTTAGGTCGACGAACGCTAAAGATGTGAATGTCTACCTGCTTTTTAATGTTAAACTATAATAGTTAACAAATATAATCGAAACGTATGATTCCTTTTTCGATAAATAAACTTTTAGAAAAATGCTGTCAAAGTCGATCATCGCCTTTTATTTAACACAACCCTCAGTGGATTTTCATTTTAACTCTCTAAAAATTTAGCCTTCACATCTATTTTAATCTCTTTCACATTTAAGTTAATGTTTAAATAAGGCAAAAAAATTCTTTTACAGGTGAATTATAAGTAAATTTCATGTTAAACTCTGAACAGTTAGGTTGACGAGCGCAAGAAGTTTAAATTTCAATGTCTAGTAGCTTTTTTCGTGTTATATTTTTATGGTTAGTTAAATATAGGGTTGATTATATACGTTAGGGATAAGTGTCTCTATGTAGGTCTTTCTAAGGGATCCTAACTGGTATTGACACAAAATTCCGAACGGTTAGGTCGACGAGTGCGAAAGGTAAACGTCTACCAGCTTTTTTCGTGTTAGATTTTTATGAAGCAAAGTAATCGAATTACTTTCATTTACATGGCTATCACAATTTTCATTTTAAATCCTTAAAAATTTGGCCATTACATCTATTTTAATCTCATTTATATGACTATCACAATTTTCATTTTAAATCCTTATAAATTTAGCCATTACATCTATTTTAATCTCATTCACATTTAAGTTAATGTTTAAAGAAGGGGAAAAAAAAATCTTTTACAGGTGAATTATAAGTAAATTTCATGTTAAACTCTGAACAGTTAGGTCGACGAGCGCGAAATACAAAAAGTATTGTTTGTTGTATGCGAATCGAAGGCAACAATGCGTGGTGTGGTGGCCATGCGACCCCTGCTTAGTCAGATAATACAACCTATATAAAATTATTTAAAATTTTGTATAGGTTGGGGGGCCTTTAGGTATCACATATATCAAGCAAGACTTGTTTTTTTTTATTTCTAGGTTCCGTGAAGCTGAATTTCCTCATAGACACTCTACATCTTTAGCAGACGTCACACATCTGATTTTCTGTATGACACAACTCTCGCTTAAACATAATAATAATAATAATAATTAAACCCTTTTATTTCGTTACAGGTCTCTCGCAGATGACTGATGAAGCAGGATTGGCAGATTTAAAAAAAAAAATTGTGGCGTTATGAATTGTTTTCATAGCGGGTGGTTATGGTGGGTCCACAATTAAAAAAAATAATTCCCTGTCAAGAAATAACCTGTTCAGGATCATTTCCTGTCTTAACCTGTCTGTTATCCACACCTGCGACTTCCGGTGACCTTCACCGTTCGCAGAACTTCCGGTGTCCACACCTGCTACTTCCGGCTCCGGCTCACGGCTCCTGCTGGACTCTAACATACATTCCTCTACTACTCACAGCTGATTTAATATAAATTACAGTACACAATATAAGATCTAATGCTGGTTTGAAAATCAAACGGCAATATGCAATTAAATTGAATAAGAAACCACCTAACAATGTAATAAATCAGCGCAAAACAAAACATATAATAAAAATAAATAGTTTACAAATCGTTATTAAGGCTTTTCTCAAATCCAAAAAAGCTACTTTCTGGTATAATTTTGAATTTATTTTTATTCAGAAACTGATGAAAGTAGGTATGTCCTTATTCAGAAACTTCGTAATCAAAATGAGTTTTTCATTTATTTGGAAAAGGCAGAAGATCTTGCAGAAATACTATCAAAGTTGGCATTTTGAACCAAATTCCCGAGGCAGGATAGCTTTAAAGAGGAAAATCATGTCATCGCATTACACAAATCACTTATAACTCGACAAGTAATTTATGAAAAAAAGGAAAACTCATTTAGATTCCAAATCGCTTCCATATTCAGGCCTACCAATTTTATGCCTTTGTGGTTAAAAATGAATCAAAAATTTTTGCGGTGTTGAGTACCACCTTAATTAATGACATGGTACATAAATATCATGATATTTTTAATATATATATTCAATATTTTCAAAATAGTCAACTTATTGCTGCTTGTAAATATTTTCAGACACAATACAAGTATGATACAGAAAAACAGAAACATTGCACATAGCACGAGAACTACATTCTAAATACCTTTTCTTTCTTTTTATTATTTACATAACAAAATTGAAGATTAACTAATTGAAAACAGACACAATTTGCATTTTTACATTCACAATAACTATAGCATTTAATATCAAGTTAAGAAATTTTATGTTTAATACAACAATATTTATACGAACAAAATTAAATACGAAATAATTTGTTTTTATTGAAAAATTTGAACATAAATGTAAGCTTGTCTGCTTTCACATTCTCTAACATGTTGTGCAACTTAAACTGAACAAAAGCAGAAAAAAATTCTTATTAATCATGCTGTAAATGACTTAGCTAAATCAGTTTATATTTCATTAACTAAGTATGTAGTATTATTCGGTACTTTTTGGTTAGCCGGGCACCAGTGACATACGTGCATATATAAATACATGTGTATATACATATATTTGTACATATATACACACTGTAAAAAAAAATTCGGAAAAGTTTCCGGTAGGAATAGGATTTCCAGTTGCCCGTATAGTACAGGAAACTTTTCCAAACCAACACGGAAAAAAAAACGAAAAAAAACGAAAGTTTTTTCTTTCCGTCAGGAAACTTTTCCTGTTTGATTCAGAAACTAATCTTTAGACACAGAATAAATTCCTGGGTCTTACGGAAATCTTTCCATTCACATAAAGAAACGTTTTGGTAGAATAGTAGAATAGACAGAAAGTATTCCGTTTTAAAAAGGAAAACTTTCCATTCACACTAAGAAATGTCTTAGTAGAATAGTAGAATAGACAGAAAGTATTCCGTTTTAAAAAGGAAAACTTTCCATTCACACTAAGAAATGTCTTGGTAGAATGGTAGAATAGACAGAAAGTATTCCGTTTTAAAAAGGAAAACTTTCCATTCACACTAAGAAATGTCTTGGTAGTACGGTAGAATAGACAGAAAGTATTCCGTTTTAAAAAGGAAACTTTTCCGAATCAGTCAGTAAACTAATCATGAAAAAATTAAAAATTCTTGTGTACTATAGAAACTTTTTCTTTGCTTTACGGAATTTTTTTTCATTATGATCGGAAAATTTTCTGCATTGTAAAGAAACTTTTGTTTTAAAGAGTAGGAACATTAACAGATGAAAATATTGCTTTTGGACACTGTTTTGATATTAATTAAATATTATTAAGAACTTTTTTGAATACATACACACATTTTTAAGTATTTATCATCATAAAATGCATTACATGTAATGGATTTTATGATAACAAAATACTTAAAATGTATGTATGTATTCAAAAAAGTTCTTAATAATATTTAACTAAGATAAAAGGAAATCAAAATAGTGTCCAAAAGCAATATTTTCATCTGTTATTGGTCCTACTCTTTATAACAAAAGTTTCTTTACAATACAGAATCAGCTTGAAATTTTATTTATTTGTTACAAGTAATACTGATACGTTTAGCTCATGGGTATTTACATTTTTTTTAAATAAGTATTTTATACAAGGAATGCTAGAGAAGTATCTTTATAAACAAGGAGAAGTCATTCTCGTAAAAGAAAAGTGTATAAATAAATAAAAAGTACACAATGAAATGGATTTTATGTTCATAAAATACATAATATACTTTTATTTTCTTTAGAATATGTGTATATGTTTCCTAGGAAAAAAAAAAAAAAAAAAAAAATAAATATTTTTTAAGCGATATAAAAGAAAGTCCAAATAGTGTCCAAAACAAACCTTTTCATCTGTTGTCTGTATAGCAAAGTGGACTGTACAGAGATGCCAGCTTATTAGTGCCAGAATATACATAGGTGTAGCCAGTGGTGAAGTGTGTGTGGGAGATAATTGCCCCAAGCACTAAATATTTAGGTGATGCCAAAAACTGTTAAATAAGATATTAAAAACGGAACAAAATATTTTCAATTTGGACTGGATATTTAAAACCCACACTTATGTCATTGGGTGTAGCACAAGTGTATGACATGTTGCATGCGTATGAAGTGTATGCAACTAACATTGAAGTTTTATTGGTACTGGAAAGACTTTCTATTGCTGTATATCCAAAACAAAGGACATACAAAACATTTTTTAATCACAATAGTGACCGCCCCTTTTTAAAAAACTAGAACTTCTTTTAATTTACGCCTCAAAAAAAAAAAAAAAAAAAAAAAAAAAACAAGCTTATGGGGTCGTCTTCGTTCTTAAGTTGCACAGAACTCCAAACTTTTCAATATGTACATCTAACTTTGACATTATATTTGCCTCTTTCGGTAACTTTTTCTCAAAGATACCAAAAGGGAAGTCACTAGGTCAAAATGTTTAAGAATTATGAAGTTTAAAGTTTGGAACTCCTAATGTTAAACAGCTGGTGGAGTTTTTTTTATATAATTCAATACTTGACGTAATAATTTTATATTCGTATATTTTATTTGAAGCTTTTCGAAATCTATTTCGGTTAAAAAATTATAGATTATGGTTTATTTTATGGTTTAATTTATAAAAAAAAATGTATTTTTAAATTAATTAAAAAATTAATTTTAATAGAAATAGATTTCTAAAAACTTCAAATATGCAAATCAAAAATCACAGCTGATTCCGCTAAGTAGTTTTTAAGTTATGCTTAAAACACTACCCACATTACAGTCTGATTTGCAACGATTACAGATTAGGAGTTACAAACTTTAAATTTTCATAATTTCAAAACTACTTGACTGAGTGAATTCCAGTTTGTTATCATAGGGCAACATTTACTGAAAAAGCCAAACATGATGCCCCAATTAGATGTATCTATTGAATTTGCTACAATTTCGGCATGAATATGACCCTCTAAGCTTATTTTTTTCAACATTAAATTAAAAAAGACAGTTTCCAGAAGAATAACTTTGTTTTTTACAGTGACAGTTTGGAGATTAAATGTTCTTTTTTGTCCCCAAATACACCCTGCGCATATGATATTTCAAATTTATCACTTTTTATACCCAATTTGTGTCACAGAGACACTTTCCAATTAGGAACATTGCTGCACCTAACTATTATAACCCAATTTGGGTGCTTTTCTGCTCTATTACACACACACACACAAAATAATAATAATAATAAAGTAAATCTAAAAACTTTTGAAGTCATGTAAATTATAAGAATATACAGAATTCAGCTAACCCTAATAAATACGTTGATGATAAACAATTATCAGAAGCCATACAATTTGAAAATGTACAAGACTTTGAACTTGAAGCTCAACTGAAAATTACATAACAAAAAGGCTCAGTAAATGAAAATCATTTTTTGTTAAAATTTAAATCAGCTATTTTTTTTTCAAAATACAATTTTAAAATTACGCGTTTTAAAGTAAAATAACCTTTACTAAATCATTAAAATTAATAATTAGAAAAGCTCATTTAAATTTATTTGAAATTAAAAATATATAGAGAAACTCATTCACTTGTTTAATTTGAAATATTTTAATCATATATAAACAGTTAAAAATATAGTTAAAAAATGGAGCAACAGAAAATGATATAATTTGAAAATGTGAATTCTCTTTTACTTTTGAAAACAGGAAATAAAGTAAACAAATTGTCTTGTGTTATATATCACTTATTTACACTAACTGCAATTTAACAATATACTTTTTATTGACCTATTCTGTATAAAATATATACCACCTTAAATTACCCCTTTGATAAAATAAAAAGCATATAAACTCTTCATTACTAAAAGCTAAATCTTTTTGTTTTGACCAAATTTCTCGATTAAAAATCTTAAAATATAAAAGATAATGTAAGAATTTTATTCAGAAAAAAAAAAAAATGAAATTTTAAGCATTCTATTCTAGATCTGGATTATATACAGTATTCCTTTAAACATATATATTCCAGATTATATACACTACTCTGAAATACATACATTAATTCATTTAATGAAGTTGGAGCATATATAAAAAATACTTAAGATAATTATGATTATCTGGGTATAAATTTCAATGGATCTGAAAAAATTATTCTTTGTTATTAAAATGTTTGAAAAGAAACACCAATTTTCCAGCTTTATGAGTTCTTTATAAGCGATTACAGAGTTTGCAGTGAATTAAAGTTTGATTTTTTTAAAATTTAAAATAAAAGATACTTTTAAATCAGGTGTTTGATTTTTTAAAGATTTTAACACTTTAGTTGTTTATTAGTTTACATTTATAAGTAATTAAAATTATATTAAAAAATATATATAAACATTTCAGAGTATTACTAACCATGGAATCTTTATTTTCCGAGTCTTTCCATAAATAAATTACATTGGAATATCGAACCATTTGTTATTTACATGTGCACAATGAAGTCATGAGATATCAATATAAATAACAATAAATATACTTTTGATTGACCTATATTTATTTATTCTAACATTTTACAAATCCTCGCAGAAACCCTCCATGTTTTTGTATTAAAAAATTCACATAAGATTTGTACATATTTTTTTAACAAATAAATTTATGCTTTAATATTTTAACATTTCTCAGCTGAGATTCTCTATTTTTAAATTAGAATTTTTATCTTTAAGTGTGATATTTGATTTAAATAAAATTCAAAAAGCAAGGATTTTGAGTGTTGTCTCCCCCAGTCCTTAAATTTACAATGTATTGTTGTCAAAAATAATATTTATAATGAAATATCTTAACCTAAATTTGAAAAAAAAAAAAGTGTATTTAAATAAATCAGTTGATTTAAATCAGGATTGAAATCCAGTTGATTTAAATCAATGAACTCTGATTAAAAATTGTTAGACTACACAAGTGTTATTTAGCAATTATTTAATTTAAATTGAGATTATAGTGCTGAAATATAATTTCAATTCTTGATCTAAATATTTTAAGATTTCTGAACTTTCTGTATTATAACTGATTAGATAACGTTGAAGAAATTGGCAATGAAACTATGCTTAGATTTCAAAAGATACTAAAATTTACCAATTGCTGTAAAAAAAAAGTAATTAAAAAAATTTCTTTCCAAAATCATGTACTTGCATACAATATTTTAACAAAAGATTATATTGAAGTAAAAGTTATAACACCAATCTGGTGAATCAGCTAAATAAACTTATCAAAAGCCAATTTGATAACTTAAAACCTGCATTTTATTTTGAAGAAATAAATTAAAGGACTTGTGAATAATATTTATAAACTCTTTACAAATGAAAAAAGCAAAAATATGGAATATATAAGCACTTACTTACAGGGAAGTCCAGTTGCCAGTAAATATATATATATATATTAAATATAAATTAAAGTAAAGATACTTTAAAAAAATATTTAAAAAATAAGGAAATTTTAAAAAATGTACACTACCAGTATTGGACATCTGTTTCCTGCTGGTGAAAGCTATATTTTGATAATTGTATAAGGGAATTTATCACCTCTTTAAAATTTCCGTAGGTTACCATGGAATTTCACAATCAGCATTAAAGGGGAAAAAATGATGCCACAGGAATATAGTAGAAAAACGTGATAATTTTACAAAATGTAACAAATAGAGATTTAGCAGACTATCAAATATTCGGCTGAGTACTAACTTTTTAAAAAGTATATTGATTACAATTTTTTTTTATCATGATTAATAACAAAGAAATAAATGTTTGTGAGTCTTTTATTCCTCAATGGCAGATCACTTAATAGCAGAATATTAAAAATTGCAAATAATTCAGAAAAAATATCTATAAAATAGTGAATTCAATAAAAAATCGTTCTTAGCAAATATGTATGTGCTATTTTTTTTTTTTTACTTAAACTTATTAAAATAAATCAAGTGCATTTAATTTACACAAACATTAAATTGACTAAATACTATTTTTTAAAAAATTTATAAATTACTCGATTTTTTCTGGCTAACAACAAAAGACAGAAAAAATAAAACAAACATTTATACTGAAAAATAAAATTTATTTTCAACAAAACTATAAATCAAAATGTTTTAATAAAACAAATTACAGCACTGTATTTATGCTATGTATATGCTATTGGCATGTATGTATTCCTTTAGAATTGATGCAGTTAGTAAAAAAGCCTGCCTAGATTCCGGCCTGATAAGTCTTAATTAAACACCCAGTAGGATGCTAGAGCAACGAAATTGACTCAGTTGAACATTTCTCCGAAAAAAGTGTCACACCATCAACATACGAAAACACCTTGACGTCCTTTCTAACATCCTCATTCTCTAGTAGGCAAGGATGATCTGTTCTAGCTGTAAGGCGACATTGATCACTGCAGTATTATCCTGTAATAATAACAGTAATAATATTAATTTTTTTTATTGTACTAATTGCTAGTGACAATGTATATTTAAAAATATAAAAAAACAGCACAAGAGCAAAGAATGATTAAGGGGACACTTCGTCTTCAGCGATAAGTATTTTTAAGAACAAAATATTTGAAAATTTTCCTTTGAATAAAGAATTCAAAATTCATAAAATTTTTAAAAAATTTAAAAATTAAGGAAATTTTTAAAAATGTACTCTACCAGCATTGGACATCTGTTTCCTGCTGGTGAAAGCTATATTTTGATAATTGTATAACGGAATTTATCATTTCTTTAAAATTTACATAGGTTACTATATGGGATTTCACAATCAGCATTAAAAGAAAAAAAAAATGGTGCCACAGGAATATAGTAGAAAAACATAACAATAATTTTACGATATGTAACAAATAGTGATTTAGCAGATTATCAAATATTCGGCTGGATACTAACTTTTTAAAAGGTATATTAATTAAAAAAATTTATATATATTAAATTGGAAATAAAATAATAAAAATAAAAGTGCTCAGTCAAACTGATGGCATTGAGCTCACAGGCTATTCACACTATTTGCATATTATACTCTTATTTCAAAGAAAAAACACATTTATATAAATTAGAAGGGGGGGGGGGGTCATTATCCCCCCTATTTACGTCCTTTATACTTAACCAATAAACGTCCAAATCTAATCAGGGAAGCGCCTTATCAAAATAAACCGGTATACAACATTTGCATCAAATTGGATAATTCGGCATGAAAAAACTATTTATTTAAATTAAAATGGACAATTAGTCCCTGTTCCCCCTTTTTACTTAACCAAATGACCCCCCCCCCACCCAAAAAAAAAAAAAAAAAAAAAAAAAAAAAAAAAAAAAAAAAAAAAAAAAGAATCAGGGAAGCATCTTATCAGAATAAACCTATATAAAAAATTTGAAGCAAATCGGTTAATTCTGCATGAAAAACCCATTTATCTAAATTAAGGGGAGGGAATTCGTCCCCGTTCCCTCCTTTATACTTAACAAATGAACCCCCAAAACTAATGCGGGAAACGCCTTATCACAATGAATCAATATACAAAATTTGAAGCAAACTAGATAATTTTGCATAAAAAACCCATTTATCTAACTTAAGGTGGATTAGCCCCTCGTTCCATCCTTTAATCTTAACCAATAAACCCCCAAAATTAATCAGGGAAGTGCCTTATCACAATGAAAATATATACCAAATTTGAAGAAAATCGGATAATTCTGCACGAAAAACCCATTTATTTAAATTAGGGGGAGCATTAACCCCTTTTCCCCCTTTTATACTTAACCAAAGAACCCCAAAGCTAATCAGGGAAGCGCCTAATCAGAATGAACTTATATACCAAATTTGAAGCAAATCGGATAATTCTGCATGAAAAACCTATTTATCTAAATTAAGGAGGGGGGATTAGCCTCCAGTTCCCCCCCCCCTTTATACTTAACCGATGAACCCTCAAAACTAATCAGGAAAGAGACTTATCACAATGAACCTCATACAATATCTGAAGAAAATTCGATAATTCTGCATGAAAAAACCATTTATCTAAGTTAGGGGGGATTAGCTTCCATTCCCCCTTCATACTTAACCAATGAACCCCCAAAACTAATCAGGGAAGCGCCTTATCAGAATGAACCTATATTCAAAATTTGAAGCAAATTGGATAATTCTGCATGAAAAACACATTTATCTAAATTAAGGGGGGATCAGCCCCCGTTCCACCCCTTTTATACTTAGCAATTGGACCCCCAAAACTAATCAGGGAAGCGCCTTATCACAATGAACCTATATGCAAAATTTGAAGCAAATTGTATAATTCAGCATGAAAAATCAATTTATCCAAATTACGGGGGATTGGACCACGTTCCCCCCTTTATATTTAACCAATGAACCCCCAAAACTGATCCGGGGAAGCGTCTTATCACATCGAACCTATATATAAAAATTGAAACAAATCTGATAATTCTGAATAAAAAAGTCATTTATCTAAAGTAAGGGGGGGGATTAATCACCGTCCCCCTCTTTATACTTAACCAATGAACAACCAAAACTAATGAAGGAAGCGCCTTATCACAATGAAGCTAACACATGGGCTGATAAGTTCCCGGTCTAATAAAGAAAACACAACTTTTTAACAAAACATTATGAGTTTTATAACTTTAATAAATAACATAACTTTAATAATAAATAATAATAATTTAATAATAATAATTTAATAAATAAATAATAATAATAGTTTAATAATAAATAACATAATTTTATAACGAAAAAGCTCCAAACAGTGTTCTAAATCATTGACTCGTTGTTGTTTTTGGTCAAAAGTCAATACGCGCGGCAGCCACTTTGACAACAGCTTTTTCATAGACAAATGCTCATTCAAAATAAAACCTACACGTTTCTTGGATATCTTCAGAGTCTGAGCTATCGCCTGCAACTTCACTTTACGGTTCCCCAAAACGATTTTTTGGACTATTTTTATGTTTTCCGGAGTAACCACCTCTTTTGCGTGGTGCATCACTGGTGTCCGTACGACCATGTTTAAATTCAGCAAACCAGTCAATAATGTTTGATTTACCTGGTGCAATGTCCGGATAATGCTTATCAAGCCAAGCTTTTGTTTGAACGGTGTTTTTTCCCATCAAAATACAATTCTTGAAATTCTTGTTTATCCATTTTTTTTGTTTATCAACAAAGTTGTTCAAATAAAACCACTCTAACGTTTTATCCACACGGCGAATCATCATGACATCTTTTCTGCTACCTTTTAAAGGTTCGTATTTACTAAAAAAAAAACATCGGTTCGGCAATTGCAACGCCATCTGTGTGCCAGACCGGGAAATTATCAGCCCATGTGTTATATACAAAATTTGAAGGAAATTGGGTAATTTTGCATGAAAAACCCATTTATTTAATTTAGGGGGATTAGCCCTTGTCCCGCCTGTATATTTAACCATTGAACCCCCAAAACTGATCAGGGAAGCGTCTTATCAGAAACAATCTATATACAAAATTTTAAGCAAATCGGATAATTCTGCATGAAAAACCCATTTATGTAAATTAAGGGGGGGAGGAAGAATCACTGTTCCCCTCTTTATACTTTACCATTGAACTCCCAAAACTACTCAGGGAAACGACTTATCACAATGAACTTATGTACAAAATATGAAGAAAATTGGATAATTTTGCATGTAAAACCCACTTATTTAATTTAGGGGGACTAGCCCCGGTTCCCCCTTTATATTTAACCATTGAACCCCCAAAACTGATCAGGGAAGCGCCTTATCAAAAACAACCTAATACAAAATTTTAAGCAAATCGGATAATTCTGCATGAAAAACCCATTACATAAATTAAGGGGGGATTAGTCCCATTTCGCTCCCTTTATACTTTACCATTGAACCCCCAAAACTAATCAAGGAAGCACCTTATCAGAATGAACCTTTTATAAAAAAAATTTGAAACAATTGGATAATTCTGCTTTAAAAGATCATTTTTCTCAATTGAAAAGGGGGGGGGGGGAATTAGTCCCTGTTCTCCCCTTTATACTTCACCAATGTACCTACATACAAAATTTGAAGCAAGTTAGATAATTCTGCATGAAAAACCGTTTTATCTAAATTAAGGGTAGGATTGGCCCCCGTTCCCCTCGTTTATACTTTACCATTGAACTCCCAAAACTAATCAGGGAAGCGATTTATCACAATGAACTTATGTACAAAATACGAAGCAAATTGGGTAATTTTACATGAAAAAAACATTTCTTTATTTTAGATGGGGGGCTTAGCCCCTGTTCCCCCTTTATATTTAACCATTGAACCCCCAAAACTGATCCAGGGAAGCGCCTTATCACAATGAACCTACATACAAAATTTGAAGCAAATCGGATAATTCTGCATAAAAAACTTATTTATCTAAATTAAGGGGGAGGAATAATCACCGTTCCCCTCTTTATACTTAACCAATGAACCCCCAAAACTAATAAAGGAAGCGCCTTATCACAATGTAGCTCTATAAAAAATATGAAGAAAATTGGGAAATTTTGCATGAAAAACCCATTTATTTAATTTAGGGGGAGATTAGCCCCTGTTCCTCTTTTATATTTAACCATTGAACCCCCAAAACTGATCAGGGAAGCGCCTTATCGGAATGAACCTATATACAAAATTTGAAACAAATCAGATATTTCTGCATGAAAAACACATTATCTAAATTAAGGGGGGGGATTAGCCCCCAGTTCCCTCATGTAAACTTAACAAATGAACCACCAAAACTGATCAGGGAAGCGCCTTATCAGAGTGAACCTATGTATAAAATTTGAAACAAAACGGATAATTCTGCATGAAAAACCCATTTATATAAATTAAGTGGGGATCGGCCCCCGTCTCCCCTCCCCCTTTTATACTTAGCAATTTAACCCCCAAAACTAATCAAGGAATCGGATTATCAGAATGAACATATATATAAAATTTGAAAATTTAAAATCGGATAATTCTGCATGAAAAACCTATTTATGTAAATTAAGCGGGAGGGGGGGGGGATTAGCCCCCAGTTCCCTCATGTAAACTTAACAAATGAACCCCCAAAACTGATCAGGGAAGCGCCTTATCAGAATGAACCTATGTATAAAATTTGAAACAAATCGGATATTTCTGCATGAAAAACACATTATCTAAATTAAGGGGGGGGGGGGATTAGCCCCCAGTTCCCTCCTGTAAACTTAACAAATGAACCCCCAAAACTGATCAGGGAAGCGCCTTATCAGAAAGAACCTATATAGAATATTTGAAACAAATCGGATAATTCTGCATGAAAAACCCATTATCTAAATTAAGGGGGATTAGCCCCCAGTTCCGCCCTGTATACTTAATCAATTAACCCCCAAAGATAATCAGGGAAGCGCCTTATCAGAATGAACCTATATACAATATTTGAAACAAATCGGATAATTCTGCATGAAAAACCCATTTACCTAAATTAAGGGGGTGGGGGGGATTAATGACCGTTGTCCTCTTTATACTTAACCAATGAACCCCCAAAACTAATGAAGGAAACGCCTTATCACAATGAAGCTATATACAAAATTTGAGGCAAATTGTGCAATTCTGCATGAAAACCCCATTTATTTAGGGAGGGGATTCGCCCCTGTTCCCCCTTTATATTTAACCATTGAACCCCCAAAGCTGATCAGAGAAGCGCCTTATTGGAATGAACCTATATACAAAATTTGAAACAAATCGGATATTTCTGCATGAAAAACACATTATCTAAATTAAGGGGGGGGGGGATTAGCCCCCAATTCCCTCATGTAAACTTAACAAATGAACCCCCAAAACTGATCAGGGAAGCGCCTTATCAGAGTGAACCTATGTATAAAATTTGAAACAAAACGGATAATTCTGCATTAAAAACCCATTTATATAAATTAAGTGGGGATCAGCCCCCGTTCCCCCTCCCCCTTTTATACTTAGCAATTTAACCCCCAAAACTAATCAAGGAATCGGATTATCAGAATGAACATATATATAAAATTTGAAAATTTAAAATCGGATAATTGTGCATGAAAAACCTATTTATGTAAATTAAGCGGGGGGGGGGGGGGGGGGGGGGGAGGGGGGTCCGGCTTTCATAACCTGTGAGCTAAAAAAAATTCTATTACAATGATATTTCGGGTTCTGTGAACTCCAAAAATAGCAGAATTTTCAGAACATTTATGATTTATATGTTGACATTATGACTCATTTGAACATTTTTTTATTTCTTGAAATTTGCACAGTATTAACACGTGCATTTAAATACATGACAAGATTTAGTTAAAGGAAAGCACAAATATGAAATAAAATCAAATTAGATTTTTTTTTTTTTGTTAGAAACCCACATACAAGATAATTTTTATATAAATTAGGATGAAAAACAATACAGAAATGTAACAAAAGCTATTACAGGTTTTCTTTTTCTTTCTTTTTTTTATTTTTAAATGAAGAATTGAAGCTTTATATTTTTAAAATAAATCCCCCCCCCCCCGCACCTCTACTGACAAAAATTCCCTGTTTGCTTTTTTTTATTCTGTTTATATTAAATTATTAGAAAAGATTAAAAGTCATTTTTTATTTTCAAAATAATGTGAGAAAAATAAAATTTAATCAATTAAATTTGAATATACAGGGTGGGGCAGTTGAAAGCTTCTGCATGCAAGCTTTTACAGCATGAATATAGGTAAAATCAACCTCAAGGTATTAAGCATATTCTACTTTACGTTTTTCACAACTAAAATATTGTCTGATATTAAAAGACTACTGAAATTTATTTTACCATATACCATTATAAATTTCGTTATAGCACCCTGACATACATTTCTCAATTTTTTAATCAACATTATAGAATTTAATGGACATTCCTTTTTAATTGAATTTTAATACACTACAAATAATAAAATGTTAAATTGATTCTATAATAATGTAGTACCTGAAAAAAAAAGACAATATATGATTCTGATATGGCATCGAATACAGAAAAATCTCATGAATTTATTTTAAGATCATAGGTATGTTATTGATATCTTCAGTGTTGAATTCAGGCATTTTTCTCCGAGAGGGATTTCTGTGGCTCCTGGGGGCATATTATAGAGTTCTGGGGGGGGGAGGAAGAATCACCGTCCCCCCTCTTTATACTTTACCATTGAACTCCCAAAACTAATCAGGGAAACGACTTATCACAATGAACTTATGTACCAAATATGAAGAAAATTTGATAATTTTGCATGTAAAACCCACTTATTTAATTTAGGGGGACTAGCCCCGGTTCCCCCTTTATATTTAACCATTGAACCCCCAAAACTGATCAGGGAAGCGCCTTATCAGAAACAACCTAATACAAAATTTTAAGCAAATCGGATAATTCTGCATGAAAAACCCATTACATAAATTAAGGGGGGATTAGTCTCATTTCGCTCCCTTTATACTTTACCATTGAACCCCCAAAACTAATCAAGGAAGCACCTTATCAGAATGAACCTTTTATAAAAAAAATTTGAAACAATTGGATAATTCTGCTTTAAAAAATCATTTTTCTCAATTGAGAGGGGGGGGGGGAATTAGTCCCTGTTCTCCCCTTTATACTTCACCAATGTACCTACATACAAAATTTGAAGCAAGTTAGATAATTCTGCATGAAAAACCGTTTTATCTAAATTAAGGGTAGGATTGGCCCCCGTTCCCCTCGTTTATACTTTACCATTGAACTCCCAAAACTAATCAGGGAAGCGACTTATCACAATGAACTTATGTACAAAATACGAAGCAAATAGGGTAATTTTACATGAAAAAACCATTTCTTTATTTTAGAGGGGGGGGGATTAGCCCCTGTTCCCCCTTTATATTTAACCATTGAACCCCCAAAACTGATCCAGGGAAGCGCCTTATCACAATGAACCTATATACAAAATTTGAAGCAAATCGGATAATTCTGCATAAAAAACTTATTTATCTAAATTAAGGGGGAGGAATAATCACCGTTCCCCTCTTTATACTTAACCAATGAACCCCCAAAACTAATAAAGGAAGCGCCTTATCACAATGTAGCTCTATAAAAAATATGAAGAAAATTGGGAAATTTTGCATGAAAAACCCATTTATTTAATTTAGGGGGAGATTAGCCCCTGTTCCTCTTTTATATTTAACCATTGAACCCCCAAAACTGATCAGGGAAGCGCCTTATCGGAATGAACCTATATACAAAATTTGAAACAAATCGGATATTTCTGCATGAAAAACACATTATCTAAATTAAGGGGGGGATTAGCCCCCAGTTCCCTCCTGTAAACTTAACAAATGAACCCCCAAAACTGATCAGGGAAGCGCCTTATCAGAATGAACCTATATAGAATATTTGAAACAAATCGGATAATTCTGCATGAAAAACCCATTATCTAAATTAAGGGGGATTAGCCCCCAGTTCCGCCCTGTATACTTAATCAATTAATCTCCAAAGATAATCAGGGAAGCGCCTTATCAGAATGAACCTATATACAATATTTGAAACAAATCGGATAATTCTGCATGAAAAACCCATTTACCTAAATTAAGGTGGTGGGTGGATTAATGACCGTTGCCCTCTTTATACTTAACCAATGAACCCCCAAAACTAATGAAGGAAACGCCTTATCACAATGAAGCTATATACAAAATTAGAAGCAAATTGTGTAATTCTGCATGAAAACCCCATTTATTTAATTTAGGGAGGGGATTCACCCCTGTTCCCCCTTTATATTTAACCATTGAACCCCCAAAGCTTATCAAAGAAGCGCCTTATTGGAATGAACCTATATACAAAATTTGAAACAAATCGGATATTTCTGCATGAAAAACCCATTTATTTAATTTAGGGGGAGATTAGCCCCTGTTCCTCTTTTATATTTAACCATTGAACCCCCAAAACTGATCAAAGAAGCGCCTTATTGGAATGAACCTATATACAAAATTTGAAACAAATCGGATATTTCTGCATGAAAAACACATTATCTAAATTAAGGGGGGGGGATTAGCCCCCAGTTCCCGCATGTAAACTTAACAAATGAACCACCAAAACTGATCAGGGAAGCGCCTTATCCGAGTCAACCTATGTATAAAATTTGAAACAAAACGGATAATTCTGCATGAAAAACACATTTATATAAATTAAGTGGGGATCAGCCCCCGTCTCCCCTCCCCCTTTTATACTTAGCAATTTAACCCCCAAAACTAATCAAGGAATCGGATTATCAGAATGAACATATATATATAATTTGAAAATTTAAAATCGTATAATTCTGCATGAAAAACCTATTTATGTAAATTAAGCGGGGGGGGGGGGATTAGCCCCCAGTTCCCTCATGTAAACTTAACAAATGAACCCCCAAAACTGATCAGGGAAGCGCCTTATCAGAATGAACCTATGTATAAAATTTGAAACAAATCGGATATTTCTGCATGAAAAACACATTATCTAAATTAAGGGGGGGGGGGATTAGCCCCAGTTCCCTCCTGTAAACTTAGCAAATGAACCCCCAAAACTGATCAGGGAAGCGCCTTATCAGAAAGAACCTATATAGAATATTTGAAACAAATCGGATAATTCTGCATGAAAAACCCATTATCTAAATTAAGGGGGATTAGCCCCCAGTTCCGCCCTGTATACTTAATCAATTAACCCCCAAAGATAATCAGGGAAGCGCCTTATCAGAATGAACCTATATACCATATTTGAAACAAATCGGATAATTCTGCATGAAAAACCCATTTACCTAAATTAAGGGGGTGGGGGAGATTAATGACCGTTGTCCTCTTTATACTTAACCAATGAACCCCCAAAACTAATGAAGGAAACGCCTTATCACAATGAAGCTATATACAAAATTTGAAGCAAATTGTGTAATTCTGCATGAAAACCCCATTTATTTAGGGAGGGGATTCGCCCCTGTTCCCCCTTTATATTTAACCATTGAACCCCCAAAGCTGATCAGAGAAGCGCCTTATTGGAATGAACCTATATACAAAATTTGAAACAAATCGGATATTTCTGCATGAAAAACACATTATCTAAATTAAGGGGGGGGGGATTAGCCCCCAGTTCCCTCATGTAAACTTAACAAATGAACCCCCAAAACTGATCAGGGAAGCGCCTTATCAGAGTGAACCTATGTGTAAAATTTGAAACAAAACTGATAATTCTGCATTAAAAACCCATTTATATAAATTAAGTGGGGATCAGCCCCCGTTCCCCCTCCCCCTTTTATACTTAGCAATTTAACCCCCAAAACTAATCAAGGAATCGGATTATTAGAATGAACATATATATAAAATTTGAAAATTTAAAATCGGATAATTCTGCATGAAAAACCTATTTATGTAAATTAAGCGGGGGGGAGGGGGGGGTCCGGCTTTGATAACCTGTGAGCTAAAAAAAATTCTATTACAATGATATTTCGGGTTCTGTGAACTCCAAAAATAGCAGAAATTTCAGAACATTTATGATTTATATGTTGACATTATGACTCATTTGAACATTTTTTTATTTCTTGAAATTTGCACAGTATTAACACATGCATTTAAATACATGACAAGATTTAGTTAAAGGAAAGCACAAATATGAAATAAAATCAAATTAGATATTTTTTTTTTGTTAGAAACCCACATACAAGATAATTTTTATATAAATTAGGATGAAAAACAATACAGAAATGTAACAAAAGCTATTACAGGTTTTCTTTTTCTTTCTTTTTTTATTTTTAAATGAAGAATTGAAGCTTTATATTTTTAAAATAAATCCCCCCCCCCCCCTGCACCTCTACTGACAAAAATTCCCTGTTTGCTTTTTTTTATTCTGTTTATTTTAAATTATTAGAAAAGATTAAAAGTCATTTTTTATTTTCAAAATAATGTGAGAAAAATAAAATTTAATCAATTAAATTTGAATATACAGGGTGGGGCTGTTGAAAGCTTCTGCATGCAAGCTTTTACAGCATGAATATAGGTAAAATCAACCTCAAGGTATTAAGCATATTCTACTTTACGTTTTTCACAACTAAAATATTGTCTGATATTAAAAGACTACTGAAATTTATTTTACCATATACCATTATAAATTTCGTTATAGCACCCTGACATACATTTCTCAATTTTTTAATCAACATTATAGAATTTAATGGACATTCCTTTTTAACTGAATTTTAATACACTACAAATAATAAAATGTTAAATTGATTCTATAATAATGTAGTACCTGAAAAAAAAAAGACAATATATGATTCTGATATGGCATCGAATACAGAAAAATCTCATGAATTTATTTTAAGATCATAGGTATGTTATTGATATCTTCAGTGTTGAATTCAGGCATTTTTCTCCGAGAGGGATTTCTGTGGCTCCTGGGGGCATATTATAGAGTTCTGGGGGGGGAGGAAGAATCACCGTCCCCCCTCTTTATACTTTACCATTGAACTCCCAAAACTAATCAGGGAAACGACTTATCACAATGAACTTATGTACAAAATATGAAGAAAATTGGATAATTTTGCATGTAAAACCCACTTATTTAATTTAGGGGGACTAGCCCCGGTTCCCCCATTAAATCATAAAATCCGAAATCTTCAGAGGGGGTGGCCATTTCAATGCTCCGGGAGAGAGGAATGTCCCCCCCCCCCGGCTATCTCCTGAATTCAACACTGGATGCCTTACAGAATTAAACAAATAAACAAGTACCTGAATTTAGAATAAGTTAAAAACTACTTAAAAAGCAGTCTACAAAAATTGAGTTTTCATTAAGATAATATCTAAGTTAGAAATTTCTGGCACATCAAAATATTTTTTTGATTGGGGATATTTTTCTCATAAAAAATAAACTGAGCGAGAAATAAGATAACATGCATTTTATTTCAGGCTACGCAGCTCCTTAAACATGTTATTCGGTTTGATAATCATGCACTGTAAATATATGGACATATCAAATCCCAAATATTAAAAATCACATAAATTTTAGTACTTACCATTGCGAAGTTAGAACTACGTAGAACAATTGTCCAATATTTAACAACATGGCGGACATCTTCTTCATGGAAAATCTCGATTCTGTTCTGTTATCAATCACGTGACGCCACGCCTTTCATACGTCAGCAGAGAGCGAGACTGCGCAGTAAGTCCGGTGATGTTATTTTCCATCTTTTCGGAAACTAATACGATATAAAAAGATTATTTTTATGACTGTAGGAAAACTTTCTGTTGTGATTCGGAAAAAATATTTTATCGGTTGTTTTCCGTATCGTAAAGGAAATTTATCTTTTACGAAACGGAAAAGGGTTGGAAATTTTTTACAGTGCATACATATATGTATATATATGTGTACGTATATATATATGTAGATATGTGTATATATGTATGTGTGTATATATATATCACTGGCGCCCGGCTAACCGAAAAGTACCTATTATTATTCATGCTTATTGGTTGCAGATTTAAAACAGCTTCAAACCTCAACCTTGGGGAATACATATATATATATATATATATATTCGCTAAAAAAGCCCAGAAGAGAAGCCAGGTCGAAAGTTATTTATATACAGAACGGCATATAGGACAAAATTAACACTCGCCACTTGGCGAGTAATACTGAAATTTTGGCGATTGACTTTATTGCCACCACTGGTCAAATTTAATAGTCACACTCGCCAATTGTGATGATTGAATGGAAAAAGATTTTTTCGACAAATTTCGAAACCATTTGGCGAATTTCCCGATTTTTTCCCCGACATTATTTGACGAATTGTGATTTTTTTTCTCGAAACCATTCGACGATATTCGAATTTTTTTACCCCGAAACCAGTTGATGAATTTTGTGATTTTTCCACTATCGATTAATGAATTTCGCGATTTTTCTGCTATCTATTGACGAATTTCGTGATTTATCGACTATCGATTAACGAATTTCACAATTTTTTCCATGAACGAACAAATTGCGCACTTTCTTTCTGCTGATGTTCGACAAATTTCACACTTTATTTCTGTTGCTGTTCGACGAATCTTGCAATTCTGTTCCGCGATTGTTAGACGAATTTCACTATTTTCCTCCCGAGATCATTTGACGAATTTTGCGATTTTTCTCCCCGAACCTATTTGACGAATTTCTCCAATTTTTTTTTTACAACAGTTAGACAAAATTAATTTTTTTCCTGCAATGCCCGATTTCTTTCCCGAGACCATTTGACGAATGTCGCGAGTTCTTTCCTGACACCATTTGACGAATTTCGCAGTTTATTCCACAATCGTTTGACAAATTTCGCATTTTTTTAAATCAAGTATTTGTAAATTTGTTATTGGCCAGTGCTAGAAAACACTGGCGAGTAAAAAAATCCATGTACTGGCCAGTGAGTAGAAATATCAATAACACTTGAAAAATTCATTTACACTTGTTTTGTCTTAAAATATAAAAGAAATATACACAATATTTTAAAAATATGTATCAAATATATGCATATATCAAAAATGTCAAAAATCAAGATATATATCACCGAACACTGGTTAATATACTAAATGTATGGAAATAATATTGATACATTGCAGCGAAATTATTTTCATTGATGGTAGTAAGCTCGTGAATTTCTCTTATTAAACTTCAAGGACACACACAAAAAAAAAAAAAAAAATTCTTCAGAAACTAAATATTTTTTTACAGAAATCTGTTCTTAACTAAGAACTAAATTAATCACGAAATATAAAAAAAAAAACACAGTATCTTATGGGCTACGCTATATTTTTCTCTTGTTTTTTTATGTATCTTTAATGGATATCAGTACATTAAAAAAATAATAATAAACTAATGGAACTTCTTGTATAATCTGGTAAGTTTTTTTTTTTTTTTTTTTTTTTTTTTTTTGTAAAAAATAAGGTGAAATCTGTCAGAACAGTCGCAAAAAAGAATTAAAAAAAAAAAAAAAAAATTTAACACTACGATAGTTTTAATTTTATTTTTATACATAATGAATGCAAATATGTTTAATATTTTCATTAATGTCAATCAAAGGCAAAATACTACATTTTGAAAATAAAATGCTAATCCTTAGAATTTTAAAGCATCTTGTGTGTAAAGTTATGGATTAACTTTAAAAAATACAATATTTAAGCTTTCACTCACCCTAAAATTGAAAAAACATCTTTAATAACATCTTTTCTCCAAAATTCTGCTGAATACGTTGAAGAACAAACACTGAAAAAAGAAAATGTATCTTATAAACATAAAATTGTTACATTATTTATTATAAATTGAAGAATTACTTATTTTTAAAAAAATCAAATCTTTTGACAGAAGAAATTGTCATTTAAGGTGGTTCTCAAAGGACCTGCTCAACAACAAACTTTCTGACACATTTTTAAACGCAAAAGCATAAAATTGGCAGACCTGACTATGAAAGCGATTTGGAATGGAAAGAAGTTTCCTATTATTTTTTTTTCAATAAATTACTTATTGAGTCATAAGTAGTCCTTGCCATGTGACGATGCAATTTTCGTGCTTTTTGGGTTGCTGCATCAGGAATTCAGTTCAAAACACAGACTTGGACAGTATTTTCTGAAAAATCTTCTGCCTTTACCAAAAAATGCAAAAATGGTGTTTCCAGGAGTGTAAAAACTGGGCGCCAATGGGCCAATTGTCGCCACTAAATTTTTAGTATTCTTCAGGTAATAAGAATACTAATACAATTTAGGCGAAGTACACTAATAAAATTTAGTGATGACAATCGGTCCATTGGCGCCCAGTTTTTAGACCCTTGCAGGTTTTGATTACATAGTTTCTGAATAAGAACACTTGACGATTTCATGCATTTCCGAACAAAAATTAATCAAAAAGTATGTCATAAAGCAGTCATTTTGGATTTGAGAACAGCCTTAAAAATTAAGAAAATGTAATAAATGAGACAAAGGGTTCACATTACAGATGAGTTTTGGCTCTGGTTTTGGAGCCTGTGCCATGATTCCAAGTCCAATCTCGCCTCAGCTCGAAAAATTGTATGGCATCAAAGCCCGAAAGTATGCAGTAGAAAACTGTTAATAAAATTTTTAAATTGTTTAAGAATATTTTTTTCTTTTAAAAATCTCTTCTTGCATAGAAATGTATTATTAATCCTAAATACTCCCCCATGACAACATTTTGCGATTTTCATGTCCCTGAAAACCGGTTTTAAATAGTTAATTTGTTATTTATACCCAACCATTGGCAAAAATCATAATTTCTATTCTTTTAAAGTGTCATTAATATACAACTATGGCAGACAAAAATGAGTTTCTGTATTCCAATAATGCTGGAAAAAGACTTCAAACAGAAAGTGAGAATAGAAAAAGGATATCCCACAGCTTCATTTTGTTAATAAAACTGATTATGGCTTTAGAGTAAGATAAAATATTCCTCCCTATATAGGGAAGACTGATACAGAGTGGACCACTTTTTCAGTTAATTTTTTTTCTCTTTAATGGACAAATTGATCTGCATGAAAATATTTTTGAATATTCCTTAAACCTTTATACATTCATCATAATTTTCTCATAACATAGTTTTCAATACATTTTTCAAAAAAATATTTTTTATATGCACTCGTAAAGTGGACTAATGTGCCCCACTTCTGGAGCACAGTGGACCGCTATTAGGTATAATCTGAAATACAATATAAATTTATTTTTCGTTAATCTAATTCTTTATTTTCTCTTTACCTGCAAAATAACATAGTAATGTAAATTTACAAAAATAAATATATAATATATATATAAAATATATATATATATATTGAAAATAATAACAGATTAATACAGGAACAATTGCAATTTAGTTGAAGTTATTACTTAAGTATAAAAAAATCAGCGCACATTAAAATTTGCAAATGAAATTCCAAAATACTTATGAGTAAGATTGAGCCTGGAATTTCCCGAAATACTTTTGGGTTCTTGGAGCAATATTACGAAATCATTGACATCAACAATAGATTCATCTACAGTTTCGGGAAAAGTAAACAGATTCCCAATCAATTTGCGTCTCATGAATCTTACTTGAATAGAATCATCACCAATTAGACTACAGTTATATTTATCAAAGGCAGTCAATACAAAACAAAATATTTCTTACTATGTTAAATAGTTATTTTTCTTTGTTTACTTTATTTTACAGTTAAATAACTACTTTTAAACAATATTTATTTATAGTAAAAATGCAATTATTAAATATTTTGAACATTCTGCATTACAGGAGCAGAGTAGATTGTGGACCACTGTGCCCCAGGAGTGGGTGGTGCACTGTGCCCCATGTTGAAGTTCAATAAATAACCATATTAATATTGTTTATAGCTTTCTTTTAAACATATTAACTTTAAAGTTAAATAAAAACAAGTATCTTAGCTTTGCAAAAAAGCTGTTTTATCAGATTTATCTACTACCTTTAATTACTAAAAAAATTGAAATATGATGAAAAATTTTACTTTTAGAAGCTCAAAACAACCAATCAGGATAAAATAGTTCAATCTGAGCTAAACATATTTTCTGAAGGCTATAAATAATCAGTGCAGTGCTGTTGTCTATTAAGAAAGAAAAGAAGCTTTAAAAAAATTTAAATAAATAAAATATTAGGGGGTAGTCCACTGTGCCCATAGGTCCAGTGTGTACCGGTCTCCCCTACCATCAATTGCAATACCCTCAGATTCCATTTCAAACTGATTTTTAAGGGATTGTAAAATACTTTAAGAGACTTGGAACATTTTTTTGCTTCTCAAATAGAAGTTTTTCTTTGCCATTTTTGAATGTGAATAAATAAAATTTTTACTTTGAGAGTGAGCCTGAAGGCTGATATTGAGACTTGTTTTTTCATTACATTTTTTATTTATTTTGTTATCAAAAAAACAGCTTAGGATAAAAATTCAGAAAGATTATGCTCACTGTCCCCTTAGTTCTGAAAAAGTGAATTTTCTTCTGTGTCAGGTGCAAAGCCGTCTTTAGTGAAAGCGAGGGCAAGTACAAGAAGTTTGGCGAGGCACTTCCATTCAGGCTAAAATTGAAAATTTAGCTTTTTTTTATTCATCTACAAGAAATTTTTAATAATTTTTGTTTTATTTAATGACATATATTATGTCATTAAATAAAGCAAAGGTAACTATTCAAAAATTCTGGTAGATATTTTGAATTAAAAAAAAACTCCTAAATTGGCAACACTACTTCTCGCAACATAATCGGCTTTTGAAAAAGCTTGCGCTCAAATGACATACACAATGGCGCATCAAAGATTATGTTTTTTTAGGGGGAGGAGGGCAGTATGTTTTATAAAGAATTGGACCAATTTCCTTTCATAATGCTCAGACTGGTGTCGGTTCAGTGTTTTTTCAACAGATTTGGAACGGGCGGAGAATTCATTCCAGCCGTGTCATGCCGGAGCAGTTTTTTTTTTTTTAGGGTGGTAAAATAGTAATATTGTACAGTCGTTAAAGAGAGAGAGAACATCCTCATACCTTTTAATCATGAAATTGTCGCAGAGTGATCCGAAAGATACTGTTCCCGAATTGTGTCTATTTTTTGAATTTGAATACAAATTTTGAAAGAGAAGTCATCTACATATTATCGACTTAGAAATAATTTTATCAGCCAGTCGTCAAACCAACTTTCAGATCCCTGGCTCTGTCAATTTTTTATCGAAGCCCTCCCCCTACATTTTAGTGTACCATAAATATAAGGGACTGGCAATGAAAACACACATAATGGGATCCATGATTATCGTAGAATACTCTCCTATTTTGCATGATAAATATAATCTTTATAAAGGAAGGACATGGTCGTTTTTTTTAACCAAAACCCCTAAATTTTAGTATAGCATGAATATAAGGGCTCATTAACCAAAAACACTTATAAATCGGATCAAATCAACACGACACAAACAAATTTTGATGTCACAAAACAAATGTTTTGATTCATCGCCCACAGTCAGCCATCTCATTTTTTAAATCAAAACATTTTAACATTTATTATTAAATATAAATAAATTAGTCAATAAAATTAAATAACGTATTTATAATAAGTAAATATGGATCAAAATTATTTTGGAAATGAGAAACAAAACAAATATGTTTTGATTTAAAAAACAAGATGGTGGACAGAAGGCTAATCCCAAACCTTAGCCCATTAAATTTTTTCATAGCAGCCTGAACTCATGAATGGGATTAACATAAAAAAAAATTATATATTTTATGAATAAAAAACAATATATTTAATTTTACACTTACCTAAAAATTGGGAAAATATCCCATTATTTCTAAAAAATCTGCTGAATCTTGCTGAAGCACATACACTGAAAAATGATAAAATGTATTTTATAAACTTATTGCATTATAGATTATTATAGATAAAATAATTACTTAATTTATTAATTCGAACAAATTATCGGACAGAATTCTTATTTAAGAATTTAAAAAATCGTTAATTAAATATGAGAGAATGGGTTCTCATTAGAGATGAGTTTGGGCTGTTTACACAGCCCGAGCCTGCCTATTTTAGACTCAAGACTGCCTGAGCCTGAAAGCCGGTGGTAGATAATCAGTTAATAACATTTAATTTTTTTTTTCTTTTTTTACATAGTGTATTAATCATAATTACTATCTCAGGACAATATTTGGAGATTTTCATGTCCCTGAAAATCTGTTTAAAATAGAAAATATGTTATTTATACCCGACCACTGGCAGAAATCTGCTAAAATCACAGTTATTATTCTTCTAAAATATCACAATACAACTGTGGCAGAAAGATAAAGAGTTCTGTTTTCCAATAATTCTGGAAAAAGACTTGAAACAGAAAGCGGGATATAAAAAGGAAATACCACAGCTTCAATATGTTACTAAAACTACTATGCAAAGGCTTCAGAATCACCAGTTAGGATATTTATCTTTATATCTTATAAATAACCAGTTTCCCTTAACACTAATTTTTTAAGGATTGCAAAACACTAAGAAATTTAGACTCATTCTTGTTTTTCAAATAGCAAGTTTTTTTTTTCTTCTCAATTTGCGAATAAATAAAATGGTACTTTCCTGTTATATGGACACCATGCCAAAATGTATGCTAATGCACAATGTATGTATGTAAAGGCTCGTTTAACTACAAGCCGGCGAAAAAAGTAACAAGCGAGTTAGCTAGCGAAATAGTGGTCGTTTACACATGAGCTTGTTTACTCGCTCAGTAGCCAACTTGCTCTGATAATCAATCAATCACTTGTTGCGTTTGCTTTCTTTTATTTTATATTAAGGGTTTAGTTTTCCTGTCTAGTTTTTTGTTTGTTTGTTTATTGGTGAAAAATCGAAGTGGAGCGCAAATGATATTGCTGATTTTAAGTAGATTTTGTAAGAAATACTACCTATTACATTCTCACCTAAGTTGGAATTTTTGAAAATTTTTTGCACATTCTACGCCGATTATGACTCTCAGAACCCAAAACCACCCCCAGTTCAAAACTTTATATATATATATCTGTGTATGTCACTTTTTTATGGACATGATAACTCCCATAATTCTGCACAAATCTCTTCCAAACTGATACATAAAATCAAGGGACATAAAATCTCGGTAAAGTTTGTTAATGGGCAAAATTGAACCGGGGTGGGAATGTGAAAACAGAAAAAACCCACAATTTCTTAATTATGATACGTATCAATCCGTTTAAAGAGTTATTACTTCTAGGAAAAAGCCGAAAATTTATGTATGACAGATTTCTGATATCATTAAAAATGGCCCCAAAGGGGGGAGGGGTGGGGGAAAGGGTGTTTTAAAAAAGGAAAAAATTCATAACTTCGTCAATGTCAATTTAGAAGATATCAAATCCACTTAAATTTATTATAAATCCTCTTAATATTATCTAAATAGGACCAACCCTTAAAAAAAAAAATTCTGCTGGCTCCGCCTGCAAACAAGTTAGGTTTCGAAGTGAGCGTTTCCAAATGCTGCATCATGGCAAAAAGGTCATTTCTTCCGCAATTCCCAACAAACAGGCGCCCTACAGTCTGCGTCTTCGAAATCTACCTGTGCCTGTAGGCCGAGCCGTCAGGGATTTTTTAAATGTACATCAAGCGTATCCTATGTTATAGAACATAAAACACCCAGATTATTTAAATATGAAATTTTCACACAGCTGTATAATGTACTTGCTGAACCATTTCTACTTGTATGTAGTAGATACTCTAAGTTATTGCATTGTATTATTTACTTTAAAATACACTGAAAAGTGATGTTAAAATATCATAGAACTTTTTTGCAATTTTTTTTTTTTTTTTTTTTTTTTTTTTAAATAGAAATTCAACTGTAAACAATAACATTAATAGTTAAACTTGTACAGCATCAGATTACCATTATAAAAATTTCTGTTTTTCAAAAGAAAGAAAATTAGTGTTATATAAATAAAGTATATTTATGTGATCATTCTGAAACTTTTGCTACTTTGAATAACATTCATAATCTTAAGTTTTAATTTTTAACTTAATTGTTTACATATCAAATACATGTGTGAATTAAAGTTATTAGTATTATTTCTTAGTTTCTGCTACTTACTGGCAGAAACTCCAAAGTGTAATCCTGGATCCACCACTTACCTTACATTTGTACAAAAAAAAAAAAAAAAAAAAAAAAAAAAAAAAATTGTAGTTAATTCGACGTCAGAAATTGCCGAGAGTGCACTCCCAGGCATAAATATCGAAATTGTTGATACTGGAACGGAACTCGAAACAGGTATTCTAGAAACTTGAGGGAATCACCAGTTACTAAATAACATAGTGCAACTTCCAGCTTTGTGGCAGTTGGGATTGCACTTCTCATATTCGTATCTTGTTTCTTGAGCATTCTATCAACCATCTGCAGTAAATCATCAAACTGGGCGCTTTCAAAGCTCAAAATATTTCAGTAAGCCATCTTCGTCCTTCAACTTTTTCAGTAACCTGCTCGATGCAATTTATTTTGTGCGTATTTCTATTCATGGTTTTACCCACACATTTCTACAACTAAATTTCTTCTTTTTAACTTCTCTTTGATAACATGAGCAGCAACAACAACACCGGCACAAACTAATTCATTCAACATTGTTTACATACACAGAACCACGAACCATAGAATACACCATAGAATACTCGCAGCGATTTTACTAGCAACAACGTTTACACACAGCTAGTTTACTAGCCAGATAACTAACAAGGCACCGAGTAGAGAGAAAAGTAGTTTTCAACATTTTTCTAGCTCGCTGAGCTGCCAGATAGTTAGCTAGTCAACGTGCTTACACGGGCGAGTTTATTAGCAGCTAGCGAATTCGCCGGCTCGTAGCTAGTAAATTCGCTCAGTGTAAATGACGCCTTAATGTATGTAAATGTATGCTTGCCGACAATTTTGTCCGTATAACAGAAAAGTACCAATAAAATTTTAAACAAGAGTCTGAACACTGGTATAAAAGTCAATCTAAAGCCCGTGCTGGGCCCAGCCTATCTCATCAAGCAAAATGTGTAATCTATGATTAGCTTTCCTTTTAAATTTAAATATTTCTTCATTGATTTTTTTGCATACCCCCCCCCCCCCCCTCACCTTCCCATCCTGATGCAAATTTTCTCCAGTTTCAGACACATTTCTAATAATAGGAGGGAAAAATACAAAAATTCTAAGCAACCAACATTATGGCTGCACAAAAAAAAATCATACCAACTTTATTCTGTAACTGTTCTGATGACAACAAATATAATTAACATACAAAAACATAATATAAGCATATTATGAATTTAAAAAAAAAAAAAAAAAAAAAATATCTTAAAACAACAAACAGTTTTTCATCTTTTAGAAATTATTTTTCTACACTATTTTTAAAAGCACAATCACTTAACATAAACAAACCCTTTTATCATCTTTTAAAACGCTTTCTTGCATTTAAAAGCACTTTTTTACTTTCAGAAACAATCTACTAAAAATATTTCATTATCTAAAAACAACATAAGCCGCTTCTTTCGTCTTTAAAAATCAAATCATTATAATGCAGCTGCCCCTATGATAAACAAGGTGGTGGCTAACGCAAGCCTAACCAAAAATCAAAGTTTAAAAAGGGGAATTTTACTTCAAACGAACAATAAAAAAAAAAATACATGCACATGAAACAAAAATAAACACGATAATATTTTTAAAATGTAAGTCAGGCTGTATAAAACTGACATACAGCCGTCTTTGTACTTTATTTACATCAAGACGCAAACAAAACAGTCTACTTAAGTAAAACACTGTATTTGTTTATAAGGGCAAATGCACAAATTTTAAATTTTCATTAACAATATTGCAAATTTAATATTCATTAAAGTAAAACAGAAAATAGCAGCTTACTTACTTACTTGGATTTAAATGGGAAACTCCACCATTCCACGCGGTCTTGTTTTGTTGTTCGTTGGGTCCGCCATTGCGAAGTCGAAGTCGTGATCTCAGTCGAGAGCCAAGGAAGCCAGCCGGCGCGGCGTTGCTGTGGGTAGTTTATTTCTACTTCACAGTGCATGCGTGTGAAAGCGTTGCATCACTGAAGGCGTACGCGACGCTACCGAGGCATACAAATGAAGGATCTTGTCCGTAAAAAAATGGTTTGGTAATAACCGTGTAGATAAACGGGTTTTGTCCGTAAAAACAAGCTAATATTTCAAAATTACACTTCCATAACGTAAATTTACGGAGTTTGACCAGTTAGCTTGAAAAACGGACGTTTACCGTAAAATTATACGGTAAATGTCCATGAATTTACGTATTTTTTTTACAGTGCGATACAGAGATTGAAAACGTGTATCATGATGAGCCGATGACGACGAAGGGTTTATGTGAATTGTTTGGCGAGTCCGATATTGAATCGAACCTTGAATCAGTTTAACTTTGTATATTAGTATCTTCATTATTGTATATTTAGTACTTTTTCTTTCAGATGATTTCAAATAAATGTACAAAGAAAAAAAATAAAGTTCCTTTATTATTGTATATTTAGTATACTTTCTTTTTTTTCCAGGTGATTTTGAATAATTAAAAAAAAAAATCAAATTTATTGATCGGAAAAGTGGGGGGTCGACTTACACGCGGGATTTAAAAAAATTCAAATTTCTTGATCGGGAAAGTGGGGGGTCGACTTACACGCGGGATTTAAAAAAAATCAAATTTATTGATCGGAAAAGTGGGGGGTCGACTTACACGCGGGATTTAAAAAAATTCAAATTTCTTGATCGGGAAAGTGGGGGGTCGACTTATACGCGGGATCGACGTATACGCGGGTAAATACGGTATATTATAAACTTTATAAAATTATAAACTTCATTTTTATAAAAGTAATGAAAAAATCCTTAATTATTTTTATAAATTTAAAGAAAAAAAATATAAACTTTCTAAAATTATAATTTATTAAACAATAAATTTTAGATTAATTCACAAATTTATAAGACAAATCAGTTTTGTTCAATACCAATAATTTGCAAAGATATTATTTTACGAAACCTTTAATAACCTAATATTGCCTCACGTTAATAAAATTAAAATAAAATTTTAAAATGTCAGTGAAAAAATTCATAATTTGAAGCACTATAGAGAAAAAAAAAGTACATTTAAAACAAAAAAAATTCTGCAATTTATATAAATACAGTAAATTTCTAAAGATTTCACTAAAAAATAAAAAATATCATTATTATTTTCACAAAAAATTACCGTCCAGACACGGGTCCGGTTAGAATGAGCTCCAGGCCCGTGTCTAATGACAGAAAATAGGCCCACGGGTAGGACCGGTCCAGGCCTGGATCCTAGAAGATCCTGGACCCTAATAAATACAACAATCTTAATTCGCATTTCAAAGAAGACGATATCTGTATTCAAACCTCTGAACGTTATTTCCGGAAATGGGTAAATACGGACATTGTACTGTTTTGAAAAAAATCCATCAAATTTACGGAAAACTTTCTGCATATCTACGGATTTGAAATCTCCTTTAGGGAACTAATGTCATTTACGGAAATTGTACTGTTGTTTTGGAAAAATGAAACTTCTCCGTAAAATTTTACGGAAAATCTCTTGTATTTTCACGGATTTTTTTTTAGAGTGTAGGTTTATAGGATGCTATCCATTTTCTAGTACACATTTTCATGCTCAACAAGCATGTTTTACTAACAAACATAATAAATTATTTGCATTAACATTAATATCATATTGTTATTCTTGCATGTATAAATTTAATTACACAGCTGAAATTGCTAAAGGGTCCTCTCCCCTCACGTAAAAACATCCGCTTGCTAATGTTAATCCTATGGGGCATTATTTTACTATCTCGTTTGCATTTCAATATTTTTAAACGATTTTTTTTTAATTGCATTGTAGAATTTGAAAGTAAAAGTATCTTCTTAAAAAAAAATCCGCAAAGAAAATCGAAAAAGTAATCAACCGCGGAATCTCTGCTATCCAATGCAAAAAAAAAAAAAAAAAAAAAAAAAAAAAAAATTCGTTTAAAAATATTGAAATGCAAACGAGATATTAGAAAAATAATGCCCCATAGGATTAACATTAGTGAGCGTGTGTTTTCGCGTGAGGGGAGAGGATCCCTAAAAACCTATATTTTAGTTTAAAGAAACTGATTTATACACTATAAAACGTTTCAGAAAATTAGTGGTAGCAAAAGATTTTTTTTTTTTTACAAATGATTCTTTAAATATCAAAAATATATAGGTTTCTGAAGTTTCTAAACATAAAGAACGTTTATCGGAATCATTAGTAATTCAAAAAGTGGTTATTGTATATTTTCGTTCGTGATTATATTATATTTTCGTAGATTGAAAAACATCAAACATCTATATTTTTTTACAGTGCAGTGTAGTGCCATAGCTCCGCGCTCCGCTAACGTAAACTCTTAATCAATCAATCGTAGTGATATGTAGACTGATGAAATATGAATTCAAAATTTTCGTAATGATTGAGATAAATAAAAGTAATAGGACAGAAAATTGAGAAGTCATTCTGTAAGGGAAGAAAATTTGTGAAGAAATAACTCATAAGTAAATACGCACAAACAAATTCTGCTGAGTATATACGAGAGATGAAAGAATCATTCGTATATTATTTTTTCTCCGTACAGAAGAATGAAGCGGGAGACCTAATGGAATTTTCATGCGCTCTTCGCAATTCATTCGAAACGTATTGTAACAGTAAAAGGCCCATGATATCTCATTATTACACAGGGAAGCTAAGCCTAAACGGCCGAAGAATAACGTTAACAATGCTTCAAAACAAATGCGTTTCCAACACAAAAGATCATTTATCCAAACATTTCATTTCAGTTCTACCATACAAAAACGCATTTCACTTCAATTCCGACAAAAGAAACGATCCCGCCATTTTTCATTCTTTTTTCTTCCTGGGTCTTTACCAACAATTATAACATTACTCATTTCAAAAAATGCAAAAAAAAAAAGATCATCGTGACATCCATTTCTGCGCTTGAATTAGAGCTCGCTTTTTTTGCAGAGAGAGAGAAAAAAAGAACACGTTTTCCATGCCGCCGCAGACGATTTCTGCAGAAGAAGATACACAACACAACTCATCTCGCGATGTCAAGCCTGTCCGATTCGTTTAAATTACGAATCGCTTTTTTTCGAGTGGAAGAATCAAAAGATATTTTCTGGTTCGTGTATAAATTAGGAGGAAAAGTTAGGCAGGTATGAACGGGGTTAGGAATTATTTATTGGATTTTCGTGCCGTGGCAACATTGAGCAGGTCTTCCGCTTTTGTTTACGCCGTTCTTTATCGGGAATTATTTATGTGAAATTCGAGACTATTCTGACTTGTTCCGTGCGGAGAGGTGTTTGATTTTGCGGTTCCTGGTTTAACTTGGGGTTTTGATTAAATTTATGTGTATTGGGGCTAATTTATGGCAACGCTCAGGAAGTTTTGGCCCTGGGTGACCGAAATGGCAGCTATCGGGTGGAACGGGTTCTCATTCATATTGTCACCTTAACCCTCTGTTGCCTAGACCACAGTTAGGTTACTCAACTTCCAGATTTTTTTTCTTTTTTTTTTAACCTTTTGTGTAATGTTCTAAAAAGGATTCTGGTGTTTCAACCTCATTGAAACTTGAAGTCAAATCGCATATCTAAACATCGCATATCTACGCATATCTAAAATTACATTTCCCCCCAAAACTTCAGTTTGTTAAAAAAAGCAGGAGCAAAAAATAATGCGTCAAGGATAGATTATGAAACACATTCAGAAAACTGTAACAAAACTTCACTGCTTTTGGAAAACGCATGACATTTGAAAATTTCAATATCAGCAATTACTATCGATAGTCGAAAAAATATTCGATTTTTTGTGTTCAGCCCTCCTATTTACCATACCTACCCGTTTGAGATCTATAGTTCCGTTCTGATAGTCTTGTCCAGATATGCAGATCATACTGATTTTCAATGTCTTGGAAGCGTTGATATTGGTGAATTGAAATTTCCTTCTAAGCTGTTTAGAATAAGTACGTTGTAGCGTAGTGCTATGTCGTTTGTGTGGCGATCTGAGGACTTCGGTACGATCCCAGAAGAGGAAAGTTTTTTTTTTTTTTAATAATTAGATATAAAAATAATTTGAAACGATGTTAATTATTTATACGATGTGATTTTTTTTTTTCGTTATATTGATTGTGGTTTTAACGAATTTTCTATATTTAGGGGATCCAATACAGCGATTTACCAATTTTGCCAATTTCACTTATTTTTTGTATTTATTTATCTTTTATGGGCGCGAATCGCTTATACATGCATTATACTGATATCGGCTTTAGCAAATTTCATGCATTTTTGAGTGCATTCAGTGATTTTTTTTTTGTTGTTGATGATTTTACTTTACGTAAAGCGCTTATACAGAAAAAATAAATTGCAAATAATTTTAAAAGAATGGGAAAAGTGTTAATTTTTTTTAGGTAGATTTCGTAAGAAATACTACCTATTACATTCTCCCCTAAGTTGAAATTTCTGAAAATTTTTTGCAGATCTACGCCGATCATGACTCCCAGACCCCAAAACCACCCCCAATTCAAAACTTATATATATGTATATATATCTATCTATGTCACTTTTTTATAAACACGATAACTCATATCGCACAAATCTTTTCCAAACGGATCCATAAAATCAAGGGGCATAAAATCTCGGTCAAGTTCGTGAATGGGCAATATCGAACCAGGGGGGGGGGGAGGATTTTTGTGAAAACAGAAAAAAAACCCATAACTTCTTAATTAGGATAGGTACCGAATCCGTTTAAAGTTATTATTACTTCTGGGAAAAGGGCCGAAAATTTATGTAAAACAGATTTTTAATATCATTAAAAACGGCCCCAAGCGGGGGGAAAAGGGGACGGTTTAGAAGAAAAACATTCACAACTTCGTCCATTCACAAGATATCAAATTCGCTTGAATTTATTATAAATCTGCTTAATATTATCTAAAACTTTTATATTGACAAGTTTTTTGTAAGACCAACCTTTTTATAGCAAAAAAAAAAAAAAAAAAAAAAAAAAATTCTGCCGGTTCCGCCTGCAAACAAGTTAGATTTCGAAGTAGGCGGTCCCAACTGCGGCATCATGGCAAAAAGGTCATTTCTTCCGCAATTCGCAACAAACAGGCGCCCCACGGTCTGCGTCTTCGAAATCTACCTGTGCCTGTAGGCCGAGCCGTCGAGGATTTTTTTTTTAAATTCCAAAACACTATATTTTGTTGTTGTTGTTGTGTTACATAAACTCGAAATTTTAATTTAATAAATTTTTAGTTTTTCTGTGCAGCAACATGTCAGTTTTTTAAACATTGAAAATAAACAGGCAGCAGATAACGGAATATCTCCGTCGGCCCCTTTCGTCTCCGTCCGTTCCGTTGTTTTTAGGAAATAGGAGAAAATTTTCTGTTTTTTAACGGAAAATACCCTTTTGTCTCGAAAAGGGACTTTTTTGGGAAATTCAGGAAAAAAATACCCGTGAATTTCAGATTATTTTTAACAGTGCATGCGCTTGTGATCACGGCGACTTTAACGAATTTCACGCATTTTTTAGATTGCTACACGACAAGGTTGATGCTGACACATAAGGCCATCCAAATAATCGGCATTCGATCAAAATCACTATTCAGTTGATCCCTAATATTTATTTGCAATTTTTCTATTGAAAAGAAAATTTTAGTTGTGGAATTTTCTTTATTTTAAAGAGTAAAAAAAAGAAAAAAGTATGGATTTTAAAGCAGATGGCGATTTAAATTTTGTTAAACTAAAACTATTCTCAACTCGCCTCTTCCTCTATACACTACCTGCTGCATTCCGTCGGAAATGACTTCCCTGAAAAAGTTTCTAATCAGTTGCAAATTCCAGCGCTCGGAATAATAAAATGAAATATCGTCGGAGAGAATGGAGATGTTTAAAAACTTCTCCAATCTGGAGAACTTCTTTTTTTTTATTATTTCTTTCCCTTCCCGGAATGAGTTCATGGGAATGGTAAGTAAGAAGAACGACTCCCTTGATGATCCCGTGTGTCTCTTAATTTGGGAGTCCCAGGAGACACATGAATCAGGGTGAATGTCATTAGAAGAAACACAAACTGGATCAAAAGAGATACCGAGGAAGGGGTGCTACATTTGGCGAATAAGCGCGCCCTTCTGCGGCAAGATAGAAAAAATGCAATTCTATTACTTATTTATGAAGTAACCCACCGAAAAAATGAATCTTCGTAAATGAACAAGTTGGAAATTGTACGTTAAACGTGACATAAGGTTCGTTTTATAATTAGTTTTACAATGTAAAAAAAAAAAAATAATTCTTATTATTTCAGTGAAATGAATTATATCGTCTGCTAGGAGCGAAAGGAGCGTGCCCTTTTTTTTTCTGATTAATGTATGCCACGTTTACAAATGCGATTTTTTTTTTTCGACACTGTCTCATTATTACTCTCAAATGATTGTTAACACTGAAAAGTCACTGTAACTGTCGCTTTGTGATGGGTCACCAGGTGACATTACAATGCAGTCACCTTGTGATTCTCAAGTCACTGTCATTTGAAGACTGAACTTTGAAGGCATTGTGGGCATTGCATTGTGATGAGTCGCCCAATAATATCACAATGAAGTCGCATGGTGACTTTCCGGTGATCGACACTCTATTGTGAAGTTTGATCATTGCACTCCTTTGTGAAAAGTCACCAGATGATTTCATTTTCTGTCACTTGGGAACTCGTCACACAACAGCTATCATGATGACTTGTGTCAAAATGAGTCACAAGATGACTGCATTGTAAAGTCACCTGGTGACTCGTCAAAAAGCAGCAGTCATGTGAAGTGACCAAATGGGAGTAAAAATGAGAGGAATGAAAGATATCACATTTCTGTTCATTGTAGTGACAAATGTGACCATTTGTGATGTCAAGAAGACTTCACATCGACTGTCTGTGCTGTTAGGGTAGTACCTATTTTCTACACTTGCTGTTTATAGAATTTCAGTTTGAGTACTCACGTGTTCAGAAATTAGCATTTTGTGTTTGTTGCTTGTTTTGCACACTAGTGTATATCACTAAGGCGAATTACAAGAGTCTTAGTGTAGAATATTTTGTGTATAGCAATCCTCGTTGAATGACAGGGACACACAAAAGAATTTAGTGCTGCTAAAAATCCGTAAAAAAAAAACCGTATTTGGCCATTTCTTAAACAGGTTTATCCTGTTAAAATCATGTCAGCGTTTCTAAACTTACTTTCATGACATAAATTTACGGGATTTGACAGTTTAGCTTAAAAAAGTGGCATTACCCGAAAATTTATACTGTAAAAGCCACTATAAAAGGAAAATGCCGCACTGCCTGTAAAATCATGCCCGCCCGTATTTCAAAATTTACTTTCACGATTTACTTTGATGACATAAATTTACAGGATTTGACCAGTTTAGCTTAAAAAAGTGGCATTTCCCGTAAATTTATACGGTAAATAACCGTAAATTTACAGTTTTTTCTTTTTTTGTTGCGGTATAAAGACTGCTTATTCTGAATATTTATTGATGAAGCCTGAGATGATCCCCCCCCCCCCCCCCCCCGTCTGTGGTACAAGAAGCTAAGGATTTTCGAACATTTGTTATCCATTGCTTATGCCTCGAGGCAGAGTCAATCTCTGTAGATATTTATTTCGTCTCGAATAGATTTCGAAGTCTATGTGCCAGCATATAATTAAAAAAAAAAAAAAATGTAAACAGCAATTAATAATCGGACTTGGAAGCTAGATTGTGATTATTAGGTATATCCACGTAATTGGGCAGAGAGACAAACAAAAATGACTTAATTATATACAGACAAATGCAAAATTCAGTCTCGGCTATTAGCAAGAGGGCTCTTAAGCAAATTGGAGTAAAACATGTATATTTAATACATTTTTCTTTATGGACATTATTTACGTTTTTTGTTTATCTAACATTATATTAGAATCCATTTAAATAACATTGAAAAACTCGAAAAATGTCTTAAATCTAAATATTAATTTTGTTTAAATTTTTTCATTTTATTTTAAAAGGCTTGTTGACATTTTATAAAAAGCGTTTGTTTAAAACTTTTTTTTTCTAACGAGCAGCGAAAAGAAAAACAAATGTTGTTTTTTAAGCAACGACTCTTTTTTTTTTTTTTTTTTTTTTTTTTTTTTAATGAAATAACTCCAAATAGAGTCGCTTTAAAGAAAAGAAAAAGAAGAGAGAGAGAGAGAAATCTACAAATGCTTAATTGCCTTTCTTCATTTTCTCATAGTGAATGAGAAAGCAGTTAATATATTATTCTTCAGACAAACGTAAAGTTCAGTCTCAGATATTAAGCAACATAGATTTTAAGTAAATAAGAGTAAAGATAGAAAATTGTTTACTTTGTATTTAAATGATTCTGAATTATTGTATCTCAACCGAATTCTTAAAATAGAGCTAGCAAAAACGAAAGAAAAAAAATACATATATGTAAATTGATTTCGTACACGGGATTTGAAAAAAAAAAAAAAAAAATGCTTAGTTGCCTTCTCTCATTTTTGCAATGATTGCCACACTTAGAGAATATCAATAAATTTCTAATCTGCATGAATTAACAAAAGCGGCTTTCCTAACAAAAACAATTTTCCCAATTAAATCTCAATCATCTCGATTCAGCAGCCTGGTTGACGACGCATTTGGCGAGTCTTTCATCCCAATGACATCATTTGAGATCGGCTTCGTTAACTCTTTAATTCCCAAACTTTAAAAAGATGAATGTCCTTATAATCCCAACAAAATAGCCCAAAATACTCGCTTTTTTCACGCCCTTCCCCATTTCCACTAGGTAAGTAGTGGAAATGACCCCACTGCCTTCTCCCTTTATTCAAATTTCGACAGGTGTTACACCCCTCTGTTTATCATTGCTCCAGTTACTGAAAATATTTCTTGTTTTTCTCTCTGTGCTGTCCAGAAACGCCAACACATGACCCCATCCATCACAGAGATCGACCCCCTCCTTGACAGCACCCAGACCCATTTAAGGGGAAGAAAAATCATTTCAGCTATCCAGGGCTAATGTGGGTTTCAGAGCTTTGGGATGATTTCGGCTATTGCGGGATTCAAAAGGTTAAAATGAAATTGAAAAAACGTATGATAATGAGGCATAATTTAAATTATTATTATAATCACCATTTGTTTAATTCGAAGTGAAGAGATAGATCTTCCGAAGTATTCTTGTGCCTATTGTCTTACACCTGTATTCACCAACCGCCTCAACGGCCGTTTAAGCGAAAAAGCCTCAGTCTAACGCTCAAAATGATTTTCACCATTTACCTGATTGGACCTTATCGCGGTCAAAGTTCAGTAGGATTAAGGGTGAATACCTTTTTAGTGTTCAACTGGAGTTTTTGCACTTAACCGGCGGTTTAGGTAATCGGTGAATACGAGCGTTATCGTTGAAGTCTCAGCGCAACCCAGTAGACAGATTATACAAACGAACAGTTTATTTTATTGTATGCACCAAAGTCATTAAAGCAGCGTATCATTTATTAACGAGATACTTTTTAAGAAAATAGGAACAAACCAGTGGACCCGTGCGAGGATTTCGCACTGCAGTATAATCATTTTTAGCAATATCTGATATTTTTCAGATGAAGGTTTAAACTTTTAAAGAAAAATTAAGGATAAAAAATATCTGCAAACAACATCAGTCAAGCTAGAATAGCGTCTTATTTATTCCATTAAAGTTGCAGTAAAAAGGGATCGAAGATAACAAAAGGCATGTTCGAGAAACAAATAATAACAATCGTATTTTAACTGCATTAGAAGATGACAGCATCCGCTTCGGGAAAAACATCACAGGACAAAGAAAAAGAAAAAACTAATACAATAAAGCATACATTTTAGTCTACACGTGAAATACCACTGCTTCGATCGATCGAGGGTGTCTTTTTCATCTAAATATTTGAATTTGAATTTTGCTTTTTAATCGTAAATATAAAATAAGCCCGTTCAGAGATGTCCCACTTCATCTTTTTTTAAATTATTTATATTTGTTTTATAATAATTGTTGTGCACAATAGAATGCGGTATTTTCTTTTTGTGGTAACATTCATTTGGAAAAACCTTTCATTTCATTTCTGAAAACAATGCCTATTTAATTTTTAATGAACTGCAATTTTTAATCCAAAAACATGTTTTAACGAAATGTGAGTGTGCACTATGTCAGAAGCCGATTCAAAAACCTTTCGAATGATACGCCATTCATTGTCGTGCGTTTTTTAAATGCACAGAAAAAGGGATGTTGACAACAGAAATAATATATACATAATTATGATAAGTTAAAAACATATTACACTAGGTTCCAGGATACATTGTTAAAAAAGTTTTGAAAAAAAGTCTTAAATCTAAAAAATCATTTCCACCCTTTCAATTCCTTCCTTTGATTTAAAAGGATTGTTAACAATTTTTAATAAGTTAATGTTAATATTTTAAATGTTTATTTCTAGTCGTTGGGGGGGGGGGGGTCACCGTAATACTGACCCATACTAATAAAATAGGAAAATAAAACAGGTGTAAACTATTTATTTATAAAATGCATTGCAATTCCAAAATAAAATCGTGGCTGGGATGACGTCCTAAACTTTGAAGATTGTGTAACTGAATGGCGTAAAAGAAACATCCTCAAAACTCCAAAATGGATAATCCTATTCACCAACGGTTGACTGCGTCGGATGAAGCGTCTCATTTCCAATTCAAATATAGATCTTTGAATTGAAATTGGAATGAAACACAGGGTCACGAAAAATCGAAGCGTGGGGAAAATAGGATTACAACTATCTCGGCCACTCATGATCCGGTCGACTTCAGTCTTGATGCAAAATTTATGTTTTTTTAGTGTCTTTTATATTTATTCCTTAAAATAAACAATTTCGAAAAATTTTATATACCTTTCATCAGAACGAAAATTTTGAGATTCTGAAAAAAAGAGTTCCGGATCCTGGAGGTGATTGAAATTCAATAAGCTTCTTTCCATTATGACATACTAAGTACATACCCGATTTAAAATATCTATCTCAATTGGTTCGGGAGATAGAGCGTTTACAGACACACACACACAGACAGACGGACGGCAATTTTTTTTTCTAAAAATATGTTTTTCGGAATCTCCAATGTCTGAAACGTTGTAAATCTGACAATTTTTTTTTTGTTTGTTTTCGATTTTCAAAACGATTACAGGACTTACCCTATACTACGTATGATGGGTAAATAATAAAAGAGGAAAAGAGAGGGGTAGGGGTGGGGGTTGATCTACAAATTGATATTGCACACACGGGATCCAAAAAGTGCCTAATTGCATTTTCTCATTATTTTTATGCAATGAATGCCTTGCACTTAGAGAAGCTCCGTAAAAATTCTAATCTGCATAAATTAACAAGAGTGGCTTTCCTATATAAAAACCAATTTCCCCAATTAAATCCCAGTCATCCAAAATCGGCAGCCAAGTGGCGACGCATTTCACAATCCTTTCATAACCCATTACGTAATTTATTAAACTCTTTTTTTTTTTTTTTTTTAAGGCTGTTCTAAAATCCAAATCGGCTACTTTCTGACACATTTCTGAATTCATTTTTGTTCGGAAAAAAAGGTGTTCTTATTCAAACTTTGTCTTCAAAACACGTTTTCCATTTTTTGGTACAGGCAGAATATCTTTCATAGAAAATAAAGTCAAAGTCAGCGTTTTTAAACGAATTTCCGAAACCGCAGCACGAGAAAGGGGAAAAACCAGGGTTGGCAAGTTTTTGATAGTATAATGGTTTTATCCGGTTATAACCATGGTTTTAACAGTCATGTCAAAAACTTCTTTTTGACATAGTTTTGGACAACAACTGTCAAAAACCTAAAATTGAATCCCAAAACTATCTCAAATTATTTTTACAAGAACATTAAATTAGACACTTGGGTAAACTTTTTGACAGTTTTAGACAATAAAAGACACATATCCTGTATAAAACTCAAAACATGATTTTGGTTTAACAAGGTGCTTAGAAAATAGAAAACAATTGTAAGCTATAAATATAGAAAAAAATAATTAAAAGTATCGTTACATTAAAAATAGGAACTAATCAAACTATCAAATACTTTAATTTTTAAAACTGATAGTACACGGTGAATATAAGTGTATAATTTAATGTATAAAATTTCATATAAATAATATACATATTTTTTTATTGTTTGAATGTTAGTCCCAGGTTAATAGCATCCAAACAAAGAAAAAAAAGTAACTGTTACATACCTTTACTTGCAAATGAACATTCCACAAACAAATGATTAAGGATTAAGGCTAGACTTACAGCTACAAACTTGAAATAATATGCACCAAAAAGAGGCATTATTTTATAATGTTATAAAAATAAAATTTAACATAAACAAATTGTTCTAAATAATTAAACTGAAACTAACATAATAAAATGAAGATATATTAAATGTGTGACCTTATTGAAACTAGCAAACCATCTCCTTATATAAGTTATTGATTTCAAGAATGTTTAGTTATATTTATTTCATATTATAATCCATTTATTTACTCAGAACATTTGTGTTGCAATTGTGGTTCATATATCTAATGTTTCAGTACAAAAACAAACATTTAAAATCATTAAAAATCTCGATAACTTATGATCAGTCATTGAATATGGCCACTTTAACTTTACACAAGCTTTTTTTTTTTCTTTTAGCATAAATTAGATTGCTAAAATATTTTAAAACAAACTGAACATTTAATAGTAATTTAGATATAAATAGTACCTTGAAAAATGTATGTAATAGTAGTTTCAATATTTTTAGCTATTTTTCCTAGCATGACAATTGACAAATAATTTGAATTATGATATATACCTTTATTCAAACTTAATTATATAGTATAATTAAATTACTAAATAACTACAATTTGACTAAATAAAAATTATTTAACATATAAATTATTATTTAATCAGTTTTTAGATTAATTTAATATAAAATATCACTAAAGATTGCTTAAAATAATGTGTATAAGCTTTTCGACAATTTTTGACACTTTTCGACAGTTTTTTGACATGTCATGTCAAAAACCCAACCCTGGGAAAAACGTGTCACGTTACACGAATCGCTCATAACTCGATCAGTAATTTAGTTATAAAAAAAATGGAAAACTCATTTCGATTCCAAATCGCTCCATAGTCAAGAATTTCAATTTTATGCCTTTGCGTTTAAAAATATGTGAGAAAGTTTCCCGTTGGTAAAAAGGTTATTTCAGAACCACCTTAACTCAACTTGGTATTTTGCACATGTAAAGATGGAATTTGTAAATTCACTTCTTGATAGGTTTAGAATTATAAAAGCATCTTCACACGCATGGCTTGACAAATGCGGTCAATTTAGTTAAGCAGGCGTTTTTGGGTTTTTTTCCTTTAAGTACAAAGATTGAGCACAAAGGGTATATTTTTTCTCATTGTTGCTCGTGGGCTCCAAGCAGTGATCTTCCTCTTTCCTCGTACTTTTAATGGAAGAACCATGTTTAAAAGGCATTTCCATCTCATGCATAGATGACGCCATTCTTTTTGCCCTAGCTAACTAGCATGTCATACACTGTAAAAAATTTTCAGAAACGTTTCTGAAGGTAACGGAGACCTGTGCTGCACGATACTAACAGAAAGGTTTCTGATTCGATCAGAAAAATGTTTCGGCTAAAACACGGAACCTTTCCGATTCGTAATGAAACTTTCCTGAGTATATCTGAAACCTTCCTGAACATATCTGAAACCTTTCTGAATATATCGGAAATCTTTCTTTACGGATCGAAAAAGTTTCTGAATATATCGCAAATCTTTCATAATATATCGGAAACTTTTCTGAATGTATCTAAAACCTTTCTGAATATATCTGAAGTGTTTCTGAATATATTTTTATCTTTTTTTATTATATATTATCTGAATTTTAAAAGAATACTTGAAAAGATAAGAATTTCTGTTCTTTTAAATACTCTAATCAAACTTATTTTGTATAATGATTCTTTTTTCTAGGCGAAATTATTCGGTATATTGCGTGATATTTTTCAGTTTATATCAAAATTTTATCAAATGTGTTTTAACCCTAATATTTAAGAATATTCACGAAGTGAATATTGGGGAATTGAGATATTTACCTTGTTTTTTAACAACATATCATGAAAAAAATATGGGATTCATACAGCTTCACAAATCAAGTATTTATTTTAAAAAATTTAAAAAAATAGCTTATATACTTAGAAAGAAAACTTTCAAAACTTTTCATTAACATGAAATAGACAAACTAAAGCTATACTAATATATTTTAGATACATTTCAAATAATCTAACTCCCAGCAACATAAAATGATTAAAACTTATGTATGAGCTTTCCAAAAGCAATGCAGCTTCAGAGATCTGTTTATCTGTTAATTTTTTCGGTCTTTAAAAGGTAATTTTTCATATTAAAACAAGACAATTTCACAAAAATTCTCATCTTAAAACTGGACCCTTCACAAAATTTTTCGTTCCAAAACAGTATCCGTCACAAAATTCTTTGTCTTAAAAACAGAACTTTACCACCGCAAAAACTGAACTTTTCACAAATTTAATGATTTAAAAATAAAATCTGACCTATCACAAAACAATTGAACTTATCAAAGTGCATAGCTTTTTTATATGTGTAAAGGATATACAAAGGAATCTGATATAACGATAATTTCAAATTCCGAAAATTACGACCGGAATTTTTAAAAACATTAAAAATACTGCACAATTTCACAATAACAGGACCCTAGTGAGAAAAATCTGGACATAACCCTGAGATTTTTTTTTTCAGAATTAGAATAAAATAAATAAATATAGTTTGTTTATTTTAAAACGATATTTTTAAAGTCAGACAAGTCAATTTTCAATATATAGTATTATAAAAGTTAGAGTTCTGAAACATCGTTAAAAAAAATATATAAACAAACACACAATACCGCCGGCCAATATTATTCTTTAAGAGATATAATTGCTACTAAATGCTATTTAGAAATCATATTTATTGAAGCAACATTAAAAAAACTTAAAATGAGAGACAAAGGATTTGTATTTTTATATTTTAGAGTATATTTTAATAATTATCCTTCCAACTCAAAGTGTCTAAATGCTCATGTAAATAGTCCTAAAAGTTAGGGTTAAGACATTTGTTAAAAATATTGATATAAACTGAAAAATATCGCTCCATGTATGAGATAATAATGAATATAAAACAGAATCATTATAAAAAATATTATTAGAGTAAAAACAGCAGAAATTCTTACCTTTTCAAATATTCCTTTTTTTAAATTCTCTTTTTGGGCCGTTCGAATAACTAACATTATATTCCACATCCAACAACGTGCTGCTTTATTTTTGTCGTTAACGGCGTACACTGTTTGAAATAGTTGAGAAGAGAAATACTTGAAATGCGGACAAACTGGTTTGCTATAGAAGAGGGTCGGTTTCAATCACCTAAACCTAAACATTCGGAAAGGTTTCTGATGGTTTCAGAAAGTGAAAATAGCTCTCAGATATCCGATGGTATCAGAAACATTCCTGTTAGAATACTAAACGTTCCAAATATTTTTTACAGTGTATGATTAAAATGGGGGTGGTGTAAAAAAAAAAAAAAAAAAAAAAAACAATAAGGAATATTGTCATTCCAACTCTCTGACATCTAAAATAGGGTACAATGCTAAAAAATGCTCAACTTCTTTTGTAAGTTTCAAATCAGAATTTTGTGTTCGGAATTAAATTTGATTAATCAATCACATTCATTTTAAAGACTAATAACAGATAAGTGATTATAATTCATTTGAAATAAATTTATTAAACTTAATTAAAATTTAAAGAATACAGTGAAACCTCTAAATAACGGACACCTTGGGAGCGCGGAAACTGTCCGCTATTCGGAGGTGTCCGCTATAGGGAAAACTCAGATATTCACAAAATTGCTAAGAAATGCTTAATGCTTCATTAATTGACCTTTATAGGACCTAAAACCTCTATTATATGATTAATCAGAAATTAAAATTATTTTTTAAGCAATAAAACTGAAATGAAACTTTGCATACTGTTATCCACTGTTTATTACTTTCTTACAAAACAAATCTGGGCTTTTGCTTGTGATTACATGTAATTTTTTTTTTTCTATTTGAAGTTTTAACTCTATCAGTGGTAATTTTAATCCTTCTGAATCATCTTTTTTTTTTCAAAAAAATTGTGTAACTGCTCACTGTATTTTGCCACTTTTTGGAAATTCTCTATATTGCAGGAAACATCTCCATTTTCAGTATAGGTTTTATCATCACTAATGGAGTCAGGTTTTGTCGAAAATTCTGAAGGCATATTATCGCATAAATCAACTGATTCTTCTTCAGTAGGTAACTCCTCGTTAATATTAATGAAAATTTCGGCGGTTTCTTCACTCCTGATACATTTTATTAACTTACTTATTTCGCCTAATTCTTCATTTGTGTCGGAAATATGTGGTTAATTTTCTTTTTATATAAAGACTACTTTTTTTAAACATTGTCGTACGCTTTCTGGTTTTATGTTTTTTACAGTTGAGGAAATCCAAATTATAGCATTGGGAGCATTAACTAATTTTAGGCTGTTCTCAAGTGTATTCATAGAATCTAACTTTGAAAGAATATGGCGTAATAAAAGCTTTATGTGCCAGGTTTTAAAATTATGACCAAGCGGCTGGCATACGGAAATTGCGTTTTGGAGGAAAATAAGACAATTTCAACATTGTCAAATTTCAAATATTTTGGATGAGAAGTTGCATTGTCCAAAAAAAAAAAAAAAAAAGAGAGATAACTTTTCTTGTTTTTTCATCCTATTATCAAAGGAAGTTTACCATTCGATCATTAAAGGACTGGTCATCCCCTCATTTTTTATTCTTTCTCCACATAACACCAAATTTATTAAATTGGATGTTCTTTGAGAAATACCTTGGTTTCAGAGACTTTCCAGTTATAAGTGAGATTTTAAATTCTCCTAATAAATTGAAATATAATAAACTAGTAAGTCGCTTTTTTGACATTATACAGTCATTCGTTTTTAAACACAAAGCCCTGAAAAAGAGTCCGGTTTTCTTGGCATTAAATATGAACCGTCACAAATTGATCGGGAGTTGTTGATGTCAATCTTCCACTTCTCTAAGATCTACAGATTTTGCTTCCCCCACATATTGTTTTGAAAGAAATGTTGTGCCGAGACGGGAACTATTCCACTGAAACAGGATGGCTAGTGGTCAGGGAAAAATACAGTAAAAAAAATGATAGTTGCCAGTATATTCTTATAGAACAATTCAAATTGATTATTTGATCGAATAATCAACATAAATTTTTGTATAAGAATATACCGGTGTTTATCACTTTTTTTGACTGTATTTTTCCCTGACCACTAGCCACCCTGTGAAAGCCTTAAAACCATGTAATCCGAGTTATTTTAGCGACTTCTAAAGCCTTTTTCTGAATCAAAGGCTTACTGATAGGAATATCTTTTGAAGCAATTCAGAACTATCAAATTAATTTCAATGGAATTAGTCTTCCTCAATTTCATTTGTGTGTGTGTGTGTGTGGTCTCGTTAGAGTTAGTAATTCACAAATTTCTTATTTCTTCTTTACTTCGTAAAATATCTCCCACATGTGTTTTATCTATTTTAACACGTTCAGCAAGTATCCTTAAACTCAGTTTCTCTTTCTCTGATATATTTACAAATTTTCAAATTTTACTTTTAAAGTTAATCGTTTTCGTTTTGAGGCCATTCTCGAAACATTAATCACAAACAAGACTTTAAATTCAGAGTACTTAAAAAGAACTCAATATTTTCAGAAAACGGTAAAAATGTTGTTAACGTATTTTGACGCTTTGAATAACAGGTTTTGAGTGTCAGTTAAGTCTCAAGAATCAATCAGTAATTGACATTGCAAAATAGTTCTTTTTCTCCTGCACTTGTCGCTTTCTTGTCGCCTTTAATTCTCACTCCTAGAAAATCAGCACACAGTTTCCCAATAAAAATAAAGTAAAATAAATAGAGTAACTCTTTTCTTTGTTTTATAAAAAAGTAAAAATAAATAAATAAAATCGCATGTTAGGTTTTCAGTGATTATTATTCTTTTACTCAGATTATATGACGCCATGTGATGTCTGCTTTCTCTCTTCTATGTTATGCAAAGATGCAATCCAGTTAATAACTTTTTGAAATTTACGAACGAACCCTATTAAAATAAAAAGATATTCATTTTTTGTTTTTCTTTGTTTTTTGTCATTTTATAAGACTATCGGAAAAATTGTTTCAGCTTGGGTTCAAAGACACAAAAATAGTCAGCATGTTATCTCGCCTGAAATTTCAAGACAATTGTAAACGAGGTTATATTAGGCAAATTTAAAAAGAAAGAGAAAATGATGTGCGATGTATTATGGAATTCTGGGGAGGTAGAAATTGGTACTTCTATAGACTTATTCAGCAGAAAATCCAAAATCTTCCAAGATGAGACGCTTTTATTCTCCGACGGGGAAAGGGGATTTTCCCCAAGCCACCCCTACATTTATCTGTGGTCACAGAAATTATGTCAAATTTCCCTGATACATTTTGAGGATTTTTACTTTTTTTTCATTTTTATTTCTAGTTAAAAAATCATTTTTCATCCTTTATCGCCAAAATTACTGTCCGCTATTTGGAATGTCCGCTATTCAGAGGTTAAACATACAAAAATTTGGGTTTTGGGAGTGGTGATTGGACAACTGTCCGTTAAATAGAGGTGTCCGCTATTCGGGAGTGTCCGTTATAGAGGTTTTACTGTATTACATAATACTAGCTCAGTATTCTATGTAACTAATAATACTAAACACTATACTTGTCATTATTTTTTTCTCAATTAATTCATAAAAAATGTTTGTATTTTTTTTAATCAATGACATTGGAGGGGGGGGGGGAATTTTTTTTTTTTTTTTTTTTTTTTTTTTTTTTTTCTGGCGACTAGAATTTTTTATCGAATTTGTAAAGCCTTGTTCACAGGTCTGTTTTGATGAGAAGACAACATTTTAATATTTTTAGAACTTAATTATAAACTAATAAATTAATTTTAAAGCATCTTTTGATAGCCGGTCACAAGAGATAAATAGCCCGATATTGTCTAGTGTTACAGTGGTATACGAGTTACAACAACAATGGATTGAATGACGCGTCACACTAACGCTCGCCCAAAATATTTAAAACTGGCGCTGGGAGTAAAACTGCAACAACAGAATACATTAAAAACTAAAAAGTAGAATTATTATATAAAAAATAAAGAATGTAATATATTTACATATTCATTATTTAATTAATTTAAATGAATTTATATTCATTAATATTAAGAATGTTTTTGATCTTATGTTTGGATTAATACCTTCGGTGGATAATATCATATATTAACTTCTAATATAATGTATACTTTTCTACAGTGTTAATATAATATGTTTTAATTTTTATTAAACGGTCTACCCTTACCACTTATATTAAGTGTTTATAATTTTTTAACTTTGTATGAAGAAACATTATATGTTACTAATTCATTTCAATATTTAATTAATATTAATTTTAAATTCTTTGTATCTTAATTCAAATATTTAGTATATTATTTTAATTTAATTTATGTGATGTTGCATTTTTGGCACAGTTATTTAATAGTTTTTGTCATTTAATGGTACATATATTTTTATGTTGCTTTAATTATTAATTTTTCCATCTTACAACTTATTTTAAAATAGAATTATTCATTAATACATCTATTACTTTAATGTAATTTGATATTCTATTTATTAAATAGTTTCGTTTATTTATTATTTAACTAATTACTATCATTTAAGATAGTAATTTAGTTTAATTATTAAACATTAATTTTCATCCAATACTTTCTATTCAGATTATATTCACTTTAACAGTATAGATGGCAGCACTAATGTTCCTGTTTGCTTTATAATATTCATATTATTCTAACATCGTTTCTGGCAACATTGTAAAGCATTTTCTATTTCTAAAATTGGCAACATGTATTGATTTTTTTTTTTTTTTTTCAATTCATTCCCTAGTTTTGGTTGTGTTTCATGTTGTTTCTTGTGGTGCACAGATATCTTTTTTAATCATAATGGATTTAATACTTTCTGTCTCTATTTAATGTTTTCTCTGTATATTATAGGTATGGCTTCTTTCCTTTTTAATATTGTATTTTATTTTTATTTTTTCACAGGTTTGCTTCATTGTTTATGAGCAGGTAGTCCCAAAATCATATTCTTTAGCAATGTATAGCTAATATGATGATGAAACCTCTCATTTCATTTTATTTGTGGTATTAAGGCATTTGGGACTTGATAATTCTGTCTAAATTCCACAAATTTCATTTCATTTCATTCATTTAATTCCATTTATTCAATTTTTAATTTAATTTCTTATTCTTTTAATATGTTTTTGTTTCCATATTCAGTGTGTTGGGGAATCTTTTATTGTCAACTAATTATTACATACTTAATTATTTCATTGTTTAAGTTGGTGTTATGATAATGTTTCAGTTATGGTTATATATATATATATATATATATATTTAAATGCTCTTTAAGTAATTATTAATTTCATATTAATTAAATTATCATTGTAAGTTGAGAAATCCATTTAGACATCCTAAAAAAGTAAGGAAAGAAAAAAGAAACATTATTTAAACTATCTTAAAAAATAAACAGAACAAAAATTCAGTGCCTAATCCAATTTAATGGTAACAACGAAAATTTGAGAAAAAACATGAATGGCAGTCATGGAAAGACTTGAAAAAAAGTGTATTAAAAAAAAAAAAAAAAAAAAAAAAAAACTCTTTTTACTTTTATATTTTTTTGTAACATGCTTTTATGTTTAATCTATTCTATTGGCTATTTTCTGACTCATTCCTGAATTCATTTTTACTCATAAGTGCATGAAATAAGACATGAAATCAAACGGCGTTTCCCGCCCTTTATTCTATAAAGATATAGAATGTTTCAGATAATGCTATCAAAGTCGTCTTTTTCAATAGGATTTCCGAACGCGGCACTGAGAGAAAAGTCGTCATGATACAAATAATAGTTCTCAACTGAAGATGTAAACACGTTCATCAAAAAATGAAAAATGCTACTTGACTCCCAATCACTCGCTGTAAAAAAAAAAAAAAAAAAATCGGTAATTTTGACAGAAAAATATTGTATTTTTTACATAAAAAAACTGTTTTAAAGGAAAAAAGTTTTTCCTGTAAAAAAAAAAAATAAATAAAAGGTGGATTTTTAAATTTTTACAGAAAAAAAAATCTATATTCTTACAGAAAAAAAAAAAACTGTTTTACTGAAAATATACAGATATTTCCATAAATTAAACGGTTTTTCCACTAGCGCCAAAATTGACAGTTTTTTCTGTCAATTTTAGAACTTTTTTTACAATGTATATTTTAAAAAAGAAAAAAAAGGAAAAAATTATACTACACTTCTGTCAATTTGAGATATTTTCTTTTTACAGTGCTCCATTAGTCATATTTTCTAGTTCAATGTGTTTACGTTTAAAAAGGTTGGTTGGTTGATTGACGGTCGATTATCTACTCAATGGATATAGGCCCTCGGGAGGGGGTGCCCTCCATGGGGGGTCTTTCTAAGGGATCTTAACCCGTATTTACGACAAGGTTCGAAGAAAACCACGGAAAACTCCGAATGGTTAGGTCGACGAGCGCGTCAAGGGTTTGAACCCAGCACCTCTTTTTTTTAGAGTATACAGCTTTAAATGAAAAGCATAAAAATGTGATAATGTATTTTGTACCATACTTTTATTTTAAACTTCTAACATGCTTTTTATTTAATCCTTTCTGTCATTTAGAAAGATAATTGTCATTTTTATATTAAATAAAAAAGCACAAACCTTGTAAAGCGCATTTTACTCTTAGATCAGCTACTGAAAGCTGTTCTCAAATGTAAACTAGCCACTTTCTGTTCTGACGCATTTTCGTCCTCAAACGTATGAAAATGGCAGGTCCTGATCTATCAACTATGTGATAAGTTTATTCCACTTTTCGGTAAAGTCTTTAAGAAATTTGCCAAACAACTTCAATAGTCATGCCTGAATGTGTCATGTTTATAGGTTTAAAAATGAATCTCCGCATGTGAAGGAAAATTTCTTGTTGTTGAGAGAGGAAAAATACCCCCCCCCCCCTCCCTCAACAACAATAAACTTTCTGACACATTTACGAACTTATTTTTAAACGTAAAATCATGACACATGCAGGCATGACTATTGAAGTGATATGGAATCGACCATGTTTTCGATTTTTTGATGAATGAATTACTTATCCAATTAAAAGCTATTGTTCTCACGTGATAAATTTTTGTCCTTTCCCGCACTGTAGTTTCCAGAAAATTCAGTTTAAAACGCGCGCTTTAAAAGGACTTTCTGAAACCTTTACAAAAAAAAAAAAAAAAAAAAAAAAAAAATCAGACTATTTGATTTCATAGCTTCTAAATAAGAACACCTGCACTGTAAAAAATTTCCACCCCTTTTCCGTTTCGTAAAAGATAAATTTCCTTTACGATACGGAAAACAACCGATAAAATATTTTTTCCGAATCACAACAGAAAGTTTTCCTACAGTCATAAAAATAATCTTTTTATATCGTATTAGTTTCCGAAAGGATGGAAAATAGCATTCACCGGACTTACTGCGCAGTCTCGCTCTCTGCTGACGTATGAAAGGCGTGGCGTCACGTGATTGATAACAGAACAGAATCGAGATTTTCGATGAAGAAGATGTACGCCATGTTGTTAAATATTGGACAATTGTTCTACGTAGTTCTAACTTCGCAATGGTAAGTACTAAAATTTATGTGATTTTTAATATTTGGGATTTGATATGTCCATATATTTACAGTGCATGATTATCAAACCGAATAACATGTTTAAGGAGCTGCGTAGCCTGAAATAAAATGCATATTATCTTATTTCTCGCTCAGTTTATTTTTTATGAGAAAAATATCCCAAATCAAAAAAATATTTTGATGTGCCAGAAATTTCTAACTTAAATATTATCTTAATGAAAACTCAATTTTTGTAGACTGTTTTTTAAGTAGTTTTTAACTTATTCTAAATTCAGGTACTTGTTTATTTGTTTAATTCTGTAAGGCATCCAGTGTTGAATTCAGGAGATAGCCGGGGGATGGGGGGGGGGACATTCCTCTCTCCCGGAGCATTGAAATGGCCACCCCTCTGAAGATTTCGGATTTTATGATTTAATGGTCAAAAAGTGCAATCCGCCCCCCCCCCTCGGAACTCTATAATATGCCCCCAGGAGCCACAGAAATCCCTCTCGGAGAAAAATGCCTGAATTCAACACTGAAGATATCAATAACATACCTATGATCTTAAAATAAATTCATGAGATTTTTCTGTGTTCGATGCCATATCAAAATCATATATTGCTTTTTTTTTCAGGTACTACATTATTATAGAATCAATTTAACATTTTATTATTTGTAGTGTATTAAAATTCAATTAAAAAGGAATGTCCATTAAATTCTATAATGTTGATTAAAAAATTGAGAAATGTATGTCAGGGTGTTATAACGAAATTTATAATGGTATATGGTAAAATAAATTTCAGTAGTCTTTTAATATCAGACAATATTTTAGTTGTGAAAAACGTAAAGTAGAATATGCTTAATACCTTGAGGTTGATTTTACCTATATTCATGCTGTAAAAGCTTGCATACAGAAGCTTTCAACTGCCCCACCCTGTATATTCAAATTTAATTGATTAAATTTTATTTTTCTCACATTATTTTGAAAATAAAAAATGACTTTTAATCTTTTCTAATAATATAAAATAAACAGAATAAAAAAAGCAAACAGGGAATTTTTGTCAGTAGATGTGCGGGGGGGGGGGGGATTTATTTTAAAAATATAAAGCTTCAATTCTTCATTTAAAAATTAAAAAAAGAAAGAAAAAGAAAACCTGTAATAGCTTTTGTTACATTTCTGTATTGTTTTTCATCCTAATTTATATAAAAATTATCTTGTATGTGGGTTTCTAACAAAAAAAAAAAAAAAAATCTAATTTGATTTTATTTCATATTTGTGCTTTACTTTAACTAAATCTTGTCATGTATTTAAATGAACGTGTTAATACTGTGCAAATTTCAAGAAATAAAAAAAATGTTCAAATGAGTCATAATGTCAACATATAAATCATAAATGTTCTGAAAATTCTGCTATTTTTGGAGTTCACAGAACCCGAAATATCATTGTAATAGAATTTTTTTTTAGCTCACAGGTTATCAAAGCCGACCCCCCCCCCCCCCCCCCGCTTAATTTACATAAATAGGTTTTTCATGCAGAATTATCCGATTTTAAATTTTCAAGTTTTATATATATGTTCATTCTGATAATCCGATTCCTTGATTAGTTTTGGGGGTTAAATTGCTAAGTATAAAAGGGGGAGGGGGAACGGGGGCTCATCCCCACTTAATTTATATAAATGGGTTTTTCATGCAGAATTATCCGTTTTGTTTCAAATTTTATACATAGGTTCATTCTGATAAGGCGCTTCCCTGATCAGTTTTGGGGGTTCATTTGTTAAGTTTACATGAGGGAACTGGGAGCTAATCCCCACCCCCTTAATTTAGATAATGTGTTTTTCATGCAGAAATATCCGATTTGTTTCAAATTTTGTATATAGGTTCATTCCAATAAGGCGCTTCTGTGATCAGCTTTGGGGGTTCAATGGTTAAATATAAAGGGGGAACAGTGGCGAATCCCCTCCCTAAATTAAATAAATGGGGTTTTCATGCCAGAATTACACAATTTGCTTCAAATTTTGTATATAGCTTCATTGTGATAAGGCGTTTCCTTCATTAGTTTTGGGGGTTCATTGGTTAAGTATAAAGAGGGCAACGGTCATTAATCCCCCCACCCCCTTAATTTAGGTAAATGGGTTTTTCATGCAGAATTATCCGATTTGTTTCAAATATTGTATATAGGTTCATTCTGATAAGGCGCTTCCCTGATTATCTTTGAGGGTTCATTGGTTAAGCATACAGGGCGGAACTGGGGGGCTAATCCCCCCTTAATTTAGATAATGGGTTTTTCATGCAGAATTATCCGATTTGTTTCAAATATTCTATATAGATTCATTCTGATAAGGCGCTTCCCTGATCAGTTTTGGGGGTTCATTTGTTAAGTTTTCAGGATGGAACTGGGGGCTAATCCCCACCCCTCCTTAATTTGGATAATGTGTTTTTCATGCAGAAATATCCGATTTGTTTCAAATTTTGTATATAGGTTCATTCCGATAAGGCGCTTCCCTGATCAGTTTTGGGGGTTCAATGGTTAAATATAAAAGAGGAACTGGGGTTAATCTCCCCCTAAATTAAATAAATGGGTTTTTCGTGCAAAATTTCCCAATTTTCTTCATATTTTTTATAGAGCTACATTGTGATAAGGCGCTTCCTTTATTAGTTTTGGGGGTTCATTGGTTAAGTATAAAGAGGGGAACGGTGATTATTCCTCCCCCTTAATTTAGATAAATAAGTTTTTTATGCAGAATTATCCGATTTGCTTCAAATTTTGTATATAGGTTCATTGTGATAAGGCACTTCCCCGGATCAGTTTTGGGGGTTCAATGGTTAAATATAAAGGGGGAACAGGGGCTAATCCCCCCCCCTCTAAAATAAAGAAATGGTTTTTTTCATGCAAAATTACCCAATTTGCTTCGTATTTTGTACATAAGTTCATTGTGATAAGTCGCTTCCCTGATTAGTTTTGGGAGTTCAATGGTAAAGTATAAACGAGGGGAACGGGGGTCAATCCTACCCTTAATTTAGATAAATGGGTTTTTCATGCAGAATTATCTAACTTGCTTCAAATTTTGTATGTAGGTACATTGGTGAAGTATAAAGGGGAGAACAGGGACTAATTCCCCCCCCCCCTCTCAATTGAGAAAAATGATTTTTTAAAGCAGAATTATCCAATTGTTTCAAATGTTTTTATAAAAGGTTCATTCTGATAAGGTGCTTCCTTGATTAGTTTTGGGGGTTCAATGGTAAAGTATAAAGGGAGCGAAATGGGACTAATCCCCCCTTAATTTATGTAATGGCTTTTTCATGCAGAATTATCCGATTTGCTTAAAATTTTGTATTAGGTTGTTTCTGATAAGGCGCTTCCCTGATCAGTTTTGGGGGTTCAATGGTTAAATATAAAGGTGGAACAGGGGCTAGTCCCCCTAAATTAAATAAGTGGGTTTTACATGCAAAATTACCCAATTTGCTTCATATTTTGTACATAAGTTCATTGTGATAAGTCGTTACCCTGATCAGTTTTGGGGGTTTAATGGTAAAGTATAAAGAGGGGAACGGTGATTAATCCCCCCCTTAATTTATATAAATGGGTTTTTCATGCAGAATTATCCGATTTGCTTAAAATTTTGTATATAGATTGTTTCTGATAAGACGCTTCCCTGATCAGTTTTGGGGGTTCAATGGTTAAATATATAGGCGGGACAAGGGCTAATCCCCCTAAATTAAATAAATGGGTTTTTCATGCAAAATTACCCAATTTCCTTCAAATTTTGTATATAACACATCGGCTGATAAGTTCCCGGTCTGGCACACAGATGACGTTGCAATTGCCGAACCGATGCTTTTTTTTTAGTAAATACTAACCTTTAAAAGGTAGCAGAAAATATGTCATGATGATTCGCCGTGTGGATAAAACGTTAGAGTGGTTTTATTTGAACAACTTTGTTGATAAACAAAAAAAATGGATAAACAAGAATTTCAAGAATTGTATTTTGATGGGAAAAAACACCGATGAAACAAAAGCTTGGCTTGATAAGCATTATCCGGACACTGCACCAGGTAAATCAAACATTATTGACTAGTTTGCTGAATTTAAACGTGGTCGTACGGACACCAGTGATGCACCACGCAAAAGAGGTGGTTACTCCGGAAAACATAAAAATAGTCCAGAAATTCGTTTTGGGGAACCGTAAAGTGAAGTTGCAGGCGATAGCTCAGACTCTGGAGATATCCAAGAAACGTGTAGGTTTTATTTTGAATGAGCATTTGTCTATGAAAAAGCTGTTGTCAAAGTGGCTGCCGCGCGTGTTGACTTTTGACCAAAAACAACAACGTGTCAATGATTTAGAACACTGTTTGGAGCTTTTTCGTTATAAAATTATGTTATTTATTATTAAACTATTATTATTATTTATTTATTAAATTATTATTATTATTTATTTATTTATTAAATTATTATTATTTATTATTAAAGTTATGTTATTTATTAAAGTTATAAAGTCATAAAGTTTTGTTAAAAAGTTGTGTTTTCTTTATTAGACCGGGAACTTATCAGCCCATGTGTTAGCTTCATTGTGATAAGGCGCCTTCATTAGTTTTGGTTGTTCATTGGTTAAGTATAAAGAGGGGGACGGTGATTAATCCCCCCCCCCTTACTTTAGATAAATGACTTTTTTATTCAGAATTATCAGATTTGTTTCAATTTTTATATATAGGTTCATTGTGATAAGGCGCTTCCCCGGATCAGTTTTGGGGGTTCATTGGTTAAATATAAAGGGGGGGGGGGACGTGGTCCAATCCCCCGTAATTTGGATAAATTGATTTTTCATGCTGAATTATACAATTTGCTTCAAATTTTGCATATAGGTTCATTGTGATAAGGCGCTTCCCTGATTAGTTTTGGGGGTCCAATTGCTAAGTATAAAAGGGGTGGAACGGGGGCTGATCCCCCCTTAATTTAGATAAATGGGTTTTTCATGCAGAATTATCCAATTTGCTTCAAATTTTGAATATAGGTTCATTCTGATAAGGCGCTTCCCTGATTAGTTTTGGGGGTTCATTGGTTAAGTACGAAGGGGGGAATGGGGCTAATTCCCCCTAACTTAGATAAATGGTTTTTTCATGCAGAATTATCGAATTTTCTTCAGATATTGTATGAGGTTCATTGTGATAAGGCTCTTTCCTTATTAGTTTTGAGGGTTCATCGGTTAAGTATAAAGGGGGGGAACTGGAGGCTAATCCCCCCTCCTTAATTTAGATAAATGGGTTTTTCATGCAGAATTATCCGATTTGCTTCAAATTTGGTATATAAGTTCATTCTGATTAGGCGCTTCCCTGATTAGCTTTGGGGGTTCTTTGGTTAAGTATAAAAGGGGGGAAAAGGGGTTAATGCTCCCCCTAATTTAGATAAATGGGTTTTTCGTGCAGAATTATCCGATTTTCTTCAAATTTGGTATATTTTTTCATTGTGATAAGGCACTTCCCTGATTAATTTTGGGGGTTTATTGGTTAAGAATAAAGGATGGAACGAGGGGCTAATCCACCTTAAGTTAGATAAATGGGTTTTTTATGCAAAATTATCTAGTTTGCTTCAAATTTTGTATATTGATTCATTGTGATAAGGCGTTTCCCGCATTAGTTTTGGGGGTTCATTTGTTAAGTATAAAGGAGGGAACGAGGACGAATTCCCTCCCCTTAATTTAGTTAAATGGGTTTTTCATGCAGAATTAACCGATTTGCTTCAAATTTTTTATATAGGTTTATTCTGATAAGATGCTTCCCTGATTCGTTTTTTTTTTTTTTTTTTTTTTTTTTGGGGTGGGGGGGGGGGGGTCTGTTGGTTAAGTATAAAGGGGGAACAGGGACTAATTGTCCATTTTAATTTAGATAAATAGTTTTTTCATGCCGAATTATCCAATTTGCTTCAAATGTTGTATACCGGTTTATTTTGATAAGGCGCTTCCCTGATTAGATTTGGACGTTTATTGGTTAAGTATAAAGGACGTAAATAGGGGAGCTAATGACCCCCCCCCCCTTCTAATTTATATAAATGTGTTTTTCTTTGAAATAAGAGTATAATATGCAAATAGTGTGAATAGCCTGTGAGCTCAATGCCATCAGTTTGACTGAGCACTTTTCTTTTTATTATTTTATTTCCAATTTAATATATATAATTTTTTTTAATTAATATACTTTTTAAAAAGTTAGTATCCAGCCGAATATTTGATAATCTGCTAAATTACTATTTGTTACATATCGTAAAATTATTGTTATGTTTTTCTACTATATTCCTGTGGCACCATTTTTTTTTCTTTTAATGCTGATTGGGAAATCCCATAGTAACCTATGTAAATTTTAAAGAAATGATAAATTCCGTTATACAATTATCAAAATATAGCTTTCACCAGCAGGAAACAGATGTCCAATTTCTGGTAGAGTACATTTTAAAAAATTTCCTTAATTTTTAATTTTTTTAAAAATTTTATGAATTTTGAATTCTTTATTCAAAGGAAAATTTTCAAATATTTTGTTCTTAAAAATACTTATCGCTGAAGACGAATTGTCCCCTTAATCATTCTTTGCTCTTGTGCTGTTTTTTATCTTTTTAAATATACATGGTCACTAGCAATTAGTACAATAAAAAAAATTAATATTATTACTGTTATTATTACAGGATAATACTGCAGTGATCAATGTCGCCTTACAGCTAGAACAGATCATCCTTGCCTAATAGAGAATGAAGATGTTAGAAAGGACGTCAAGGTGTTTCCGTATGTTGATGGTGTGACACTTTTTCGGAGAAATGTTCAACTGAGTCAATTTCGTTGCTGTAGCATCCTACTGGGTGTTTAATTAAGACTGTTATCAGGCCGGAATCTAGGCAGGCTTTTTTACTAACTGCATCAATTCTAAAGGAATAAAAGCCAATAGCATACATAGCATAAATACAGTGCTGTAATTTGTTTTATTAAAACATTTTGATTTATAGTTTTGTTGAAAATAAATTTTATTTTTCAGTATAAATGTTTGTTTTATTTTTTCTGTCTTTTGTTGTTAGCCAGAAAAAATCGAGTAATTTATATATTTTTTAAAAAATGGTATTTTGTCAGTACGTGCAATTTAATGTTTGTGTAAATTAAATGCGCTTGATTTATTTTAATAAGTTTAAGTAAAAAAAAAAAAAAAAAAAAAAAAAAAAAAAAAAAAAAAAAAAAAAATAGCACATACATATTTGCTAAGACCGATTTTTTATTGAATGCACTCTTATTTTATAGATATTTTTTCTGAATTATTTGCAATTTTTAATATTCTGCTATTAAGTGATCTGCCATTGAGGAATAAAAGACTCACAAACATTTATTTCTTTGTTATTAATCATGATAAAAAAAATTTGTAATCAATATACTTTTTAAAAAGTTGGTACTCAGCCGAATATTTGATAGTCTGCTAAATCTCTATTTGTTACATTTTGTAAAATTATCACGTTTTTCTACTATATTTCTGTGGCATCATTTTTTTTCCCTTTAATGCTGATTGTGAAATCCCATGGTAACCTACGGAAATTTTAAAGAGGTGATAAATTCCTTTATACAATTATCAAAATATAGCTTTTACCAGCAGGAAACAGATGTCCAATACTGGTATTGTACATTTTTAAAAATTTCCTTAATTTTTAAGAATTTTTTTAAAAAGTATTTTTATTTTAATTTATATTTAAAATATATATATATATTTACTTGCAACTGGACTTCCACTGTAAGTAAGTGCTTATATATTCCATATTTTTGCTTTTTTAATTTGTAAAGAGTTTATAAGTATTATTCACAAGTCCTTATTTTATTTCTTCAAAATATAATGCAGGTTTTAAGTTATCAAATTGGCTTTTGATAAGTTTATTTAGCTGATTCGCCAGATTGGTGTTATAACTTTTACTTCAATATAATCTTTTGTTAAAATATTGTATGCAAGTACATGATTTTGGAAAGAATTTTTTTTAATTACTTTTTTTACAGTAATTGGTAAATTTTGGTATCTTTTGAATTCTAAGCATAGTTTCATTGCCAATTTCTTCAACGTTATCTAATCAGTTATAATACAGAAAGTTCAGAAATCTTAAAATATTTAGATCAATATAATTGAAATTATATTTCAGCACTGTAATCTCAATTTAAATTAAATAATTGCTAAATAACACTTGTATAGTCTAACAATTTTTAATCAGAGTTCATTGATTTAAATCAACTTGATTTCAATCCTGATTTAAATCAACTGATTTATTTAAATACACTTTTTTTTTTTCAAATTTAGGTTAAGATATTTCATTATAAATATTATTTTTGACAACAATACATTGTAAATTTAAGGACTAGGAGAGACAGAACTCAAAATCCTTGCTTTTTGAATTTTATTTAAATCAAATATCACACTTAAAAATAAAAATTCTAATTTAAAAATAGAGAATCTCAGCTGAGAAATGTTAAAAGATTAAAGCATAAATTTATTTGTTAAAAAAATATGTACAAATCTTATGTGAATTTTTTAATACAAAAACATGGAGAGTTTCTGCGAGGATTTGTAAAACGTTATAGAATAAATAAATATAGGTCAATCAAAAGTATATTTATTGTTATTTATGTTGATATCTCATGACTTCATTGTGCACATGTAAATAACAAATGGTTCGATATTCCAATGTAATTTATTTATGGAAAGATTCGGAAAATAAAGATTCCATGGTTAGTAATACTCTGAAATGTTTTTATGTATTTTTTAATATAATTTTAATTTTAATTACTTATAAATGTAAACTAATAAACAACTAAAGTTTTAAAATCTTTAAAAAAAATCAAACACCTGATTTAAAAGTTTCTTTTATTTTAAATTAAAAAAAAAAATCAAATTTATTGCAAACTCTGTAATCGCTTATAAAGAACTCATAAAGCTGGAAAATTGGTATTTCTTTTCAAACATTTTAATAACAAAGAATAATTTTTTCAGATCCATTGAAATTTATACCCAGATAATCATAATTATCTTAAGTATTTTTAATATATGCTCCAACTTCATTAAATGAATAGTGTATGTATTCTGTATTCCAGAGTAGTGTATATAATCTGGAAAAGGTATGTTTAAAGGAATACTGTATATAATCCAGATCTAGAATAGAATGTTTAAAATTTCTTTTTCTGAATAAAATTCTTACATTATCTTTTATATTTTAAGATTTTTAATCGAGAAATTTGGTCAAAACAAAAAGATTTAGCTTTTAGTAATGAAGAGTTTATATGCTTTTTATTTTATCAAAGGGGTAATTTAAGGTGGTATATATTTTATACAGAATAGGTCAATAAAAAGTATATTGTTAAATTGCAGTTAGTGTAAATAAGTGATATATAACACAAGACAATTTGTTTAATTTATTTCATGTTTTCAAAAGTAAAAGAGAATTCACATTTTCAAATTATATCATTTTCTGTTGCTCCATTTTTTAACTATATTTTTAACTGTTTATATGATTAAAATATTTCAAATTAAACAACTGAATGAGTTTCTCTATATATTTTTAATTTCAAATAAAGTTAAATGAGGTTTTCTAATTATTAATTTTAATGATTTAGTAAAGGTTATTTTACTTTAAAACGCGTAATTTTAAAATTGTATTTTGAATTTTAAAAAAATAGCTGATTTAAATTTTAACAAAAAATGATTTTCATTTACGGAGCCTTTTTGTTATGTAATTTTCAGTTGAGCTTCAAGTTCAAAGTCTTGTACATTTTCAAATTGTATGGCTTCTGAAAATTGTTTATCATCAACGTATTTATTAGGGTTAGCTGAATTCTGTATATTCTTATAATTTACATGACTTCAAAAGTTTTTAGATTTACTTTATTATTATTATTATTTTATGGCGTTTTTAATTTAGACAGGAGAAAAAAATTACCTTCCACATAAAAGATAAAAAATTAAAGTTTCAATGCTGCTCTATATAAATTTTCGAAATTTATAAAATAGTTTCTGGATTTTTTTTTTTTTTTTTTTTGTGTGTGTGTGTGTGTGTGTGTGTGTGTGTAATAGCAGAAAAGCACCCAAATTGGGTTATAATAGTTAGGTGCAGCAATGTTCCTAATTGGAAAGTGTCTCTGTGACACAAATTGGGTATAGAAAGTGACAAATTTGAAATATCATATGCGCAGGGTGTATTTGGGGACAAAAAAGAACATTTAATCTCCAAACTGTCACAGTAAAAAACAAAGTTATTCTTCTGGAAACTGTCTTTTTTAATTTAATTAAAGAAAAAATAAGCTTAGAGGGTCATATTCATGCCGAAATTGTAGCAAATTCAATAGATACATCTAATTGCGGCATCATGTTTGTTTTTTTTCAGTAAATGTTGCCCTATGATAACAAACTGGAATTCACTCAGTCAAGTAGTTTTGAAATTATGAAAATTTAAAGTTCGTAACTCCTAATCTGTAATCGTTACAAATCAGACTGTAATGTGGGTAGTGTTTTAAGCATAACTTAAAAACTACTTAGCGGAATCAGCTGTGATTTTTGATTTGCATATTTGAAATTTTTAGAAATCTATTTCTATTAAAATTAATTTTTTTAATTAATTTAAAAATATTTTTTTTTTTTTATAAATTAAACCATAAAATAAACCATAATCTATAATTTTTTAACCGAAATAGATTTCGAAAAGCTTCAAATAAAATATATGAATATAAAATTATTACGTCAAGTATTGAATAATATAAAAAAAACTCCACAAGCTGTTTAACATTAGGAGTTCCAAACTTTAAACTTCATAATTCTTAAACATTTTGACCAAGTGACTTCCCTTTTGGTATCCTTGAGAAAAAGTTACCGAAAGAGGCAAATGTAATGTCAAAGTTAGATGTACATATTGAAAAGTTCGGAGTTTTGTGCAACTTAAGAACGAAGACGACTCGATAAGATTGTTTTTTTTTTTTTAAGGCGTAAATTAAAAGAAGTTCTAGTTTTTTAAGGAGGGTCACTATTGTGATTAAAAAATGTTTTGTATGTCCTTTGTTTTGGATATACAGCAATAGAAAGTCTTTCCAGCACCAATAAAACTTCAATGTTAGTTGCATACACTTCATACGCATGCAACATGTCATATACTTGTGCTACACCCAATGACATAAGTGTGGGTTTTAAATATCCCGTCCAAATTGAAAATATTTTGTTCCGTTTTTAATATCTTATTTAACAGTTTTTTGGCACCACCTAAATATTTAGTGCCTGGGGAAATCATCTCCCACACACACTTCACCACTGGCTACACCTATGTATATTCTAGCACTAATAAGCTGGCATCTCTGTACAGTCCACTTTGCTATACAGACAACAGATGGAAAAGGTTTGTTTTGGACACTATTTTGATTTTCTTTTATATCGCTTAAAATATATTAAATTTGGTTTTTTTTCCCCCTAGGAAACATATACACACATTCTAAAGAAAATAAAAGTATATTATGTATTTTATGAACATAAAATCCATTTCATTGTGTACTTTTTATTTATTTATACACTTTTTTTTTACGAGAATTACTTCTCCTTGTTTATAAAGATACTTCCCTAGCATTCCTTGTATAAAATACTTATTTTAAAAAAATGTAAATACCCATGAGCTAAACGTATCAGTATACTTGTAACAAATAAATTAAATTTCAAGCTGATTCTGTATTGTAAAGAAACTTTTGTTATAAAGAGTAGGACCAATAACAGACGAAAATATTGCTTTTGGACACTGTTTTGATTTCCTTTTATCTCAATTAAATATTATTAAGAACTTTTTTGAATACATACATACATTTTAAGTATTTTGTTATCATAAAATGCATTACATGTAATGCATTTTATGATAACAAATACTTAAAATGTGTGTATGTATTCAAAAAAGTTCTTAATATTTAATTGAGATAAAAGGAAATGAAAACAGTGTCCAAAAGCAATATTCTCATCTGTTAATGTTCCTACTCTTTAAAACAAAAGTTTCTTTTCAATGCAGAAAATTTTCCGATCATAATGAAAAAAAATTCCGTAAGGCAAAGAAAAAGTTTCTATTCTACACAGGAATTTTTTATTTTTTCAAGATTAGTTTACTGACTGATTCGGAAAAGTTTCCTTTTTAAAACGGAATACTTTCTGTCTATTCTACCGTTCTACCAAGACATTTCTTAGTGTGAATGGAAAGTTTTCCTTTTTAAAACGGAATACTTTCTGTCTATTCTACCGTTCTACCAAGACATTTCTTAGTGTGAATGGAAAGTTTTCCTTTTTAAAACGGAATACTTTCTGTCTATTCTACCGTTCTACCAAGACATTTCTTAGTGTGAATGGAAAGTTTTCCTTTTTAAAACGGAATACTTTCTGTCTATTCTACCGTTCTACCAAGACATTTCTTAGTGTGAATGGAAAGTTTTCCTTTTTAAAACGGAATACTTTCTGTCTATTCTACCGTTCTACCAAAACGTTTCTTTATGTGAATGGAAAGATTTCCGTAAGACCCAGGAATTTATTCTGTGTCTAAAGATTAGTTTCTGAATCAAACAGGAAAAGTTTCCTGACGGAAAGAAAAAACTTTCGTTTTTTTCGTTTTTTTTTTCCGTGTTGGTTCGGAAAAGTTTCCTGTTCTATACGGGCAACTGGAAATCCTATTCCTACCGGAAACTTTTCCGAATTTTTTTTTACAGTGTGACCTTTTCATAGAGCTTACGAGCAAAAATGATATTTAAGAAATGTGTCAGAAAGTATAGCTTTTTTGGATTTGAGAAGAGCCTTACAAAAATGGTAATTTTTTAATCACCTAGAACTTTTTTGGAAAACAACTTCTTCCAAAAAAAAAACTATAAAAAAATATTTTAAATAAAAATCTGCAAATTGATTTCTCACACGGGATTTTTTTTTCTTTTTTTTTTAATAAGCTTAATTGCTTTTTTACATTTTCACAATGAGTCGCCTTCCACTTAAGAGAAGAGATAAAAAGTCTAATCTCCATGAACTCTACCGACAACCACTTCCTATTAAAACAAATCTTCCCAATTAAAACCCAATCATCTCGATGAGGCAGCCAAGTTGGCGTCGCATTTGGCGACCGCAATTACGTAATTCGTGGGAACCCCCAAGAGTAAAAGAGAAACAATACAGTGGAGGACAATTAGAAAAATTGAATTGAGCGGATGAATTTAAAGTATACTTCCTTAAATAAGGCGGATTCCTTAATGGCTTTTTGTTTTACTTAAAGTCGAAGTTTCTTTCTCTCTCTCTTTTTTTCAGATTTTTTTTTTCTTTTTAAGCTAGAGTTTACTCCATTGTCAAGCTCCAAGTAGCCTGAGTTTTTTTTATTTCTCCATTTCCTCCAATTTCCATTTTAAGTAAACTTATCTGTTTTTTCCCCACTACTTTTTTTTTTTATTGCTAGGGGAATGACAAAATTAAACAAATATATTGTCAAAGTTTATAATGGAAAGAAAAGATTATTTTATTTTATATTATTTTATGTGGTAAGATATTAAATCAGAAAGTAAATAAATTTTGGAAGAGAAATAAGTCTCTTTTCAGAGAAGGGAGATGAAATCTTTGGATTTTTTTTTAGCGTATCTTCTATATAACCCTGCAAATATAATTTTAATTGGAAAGTATTTATATTTTTGCTTAAGTACTGTGCTTTGGATGTTAAATTTTGCATTTTTAACTTCGTGATCGTAAATTTTTTAAACTACTTCAAATTAATAAGCATAATATTAAGTCAACTATAATTAGTATGTTGCATTGTATATAGTCATCATGTATTAGTTCTACAATTTAAAAAAAAAATTTTTTTAGAGACGAAGTTTTTTTTTTTTTTAACTTTAATTTATTTTACTGTCAAACTCCCATGTTGCATGAACTATTTCCTCCCCCACCCCCCTTTTTGTTCAAATTTCCATTTTAAATAAAGTATCTTGCATAATTTTTTTTTTTTTTTTTAGTTTTATTTTATTTTAGGATGAAATTAAACAGGACAAATACAGTGAGATAAAGAAGAGATTTATTTTTTCTTTTTATGTGATGAAATATTAATTACGAGAATCAATAAATTTGGAATCGACACAATTCTCTTTCTGAAAACAGTCTTCTGAAAAAACTGAAGTTCTAAAAAAACTGAAAAAAAAAATGAAGTACTCAAAAAGGAGTAAATAGATGTACTCCTATCGAATTGAGTATGTTTGGATAAAAAATAAACCTATTTTTTCTCAATTTTGAAACACCACATGTTATGAAACGAAACGATAATTTTGTACTTTGTCATGGTTTATTTCATTCATGGAGGCATAAAAGAGGAGCATTAATAGGGAAACAATGCAATATACCCTGGGAATCGAGGAATAATATCACACTTTTATTCCTCGGAAGGTGTCTCCTTGTGTCTCCTTTATAATGCGTATGATTACATTGCGTTGTTGTTATGAGTGCTTCGTATATTCATGCGCGGTCGGTTCTATGCGTGTGTTGAATGAAATCGATTTGTTTGTGAAAACAAAAATGAGAAGAATGGGATTTTCAATGTGTTTAAATTTGAACACATCCATAGTATAAAAAATGAGTACATGTGTTCCGTCATTTTGAGTACATTTGAATCTGAGCTATTTTGAGAATACGACGTATTTAAATTCACTCAACTTTGAGAACCCATTTCTTTCACTATTTTTAGAATATTCTTGGGATGAAAAAAAAAATCAGCTTCATGCATGCAAGCTGATTTAGAACTTAAAAAAAAAAAAAAAAAAAAAAAAAAAAACACTCTCTACTCTCTTAAAACGAAAGAGCCAAAATAACTCAAGTTGAGCCGAAATCCACTCATCTCATGATTTGAAAGTCAGCTTCTCATGAAGAGTTGAAACAACTCGAGTGAACGAGTTGTTTTTAAGCAACTCATGATTGAGTTATCTCTATTTTACTCATACTTGAGTGAAATCAAATCAATGAAGGTTAAATCCAGTAGCACTTGAGTGATTTATAACTAACTCATACTTGAGGAGGGGAAGGAGAATTAAAATTCATGGTGAAATGTAATAATTCATTGTAAAATAATAAATTTCATGAACAGGTAGATTATTATTTTAGAAAAAAAAAAAGTAATTTGCATATTGAATGTATACATATTTATGTTTACATATATGTATATATTCAACAATTAAGTGAAAAGTATCTTTTTTTTTTTTTTTTTTTGTTGTTGTTTCTGAGCTGCTTGAAATATATACCCCCCCCCCCCCCCCTCCCGACCCAAAAAGAGAATTTTAAAAGGAATATTTGAAAAGATAAGAATTTCTGCTGATTTAAATATTTTAATCTTTTTTTTTTATTTTGTTATAATGATTATGTTTTCTATGCAATATTATTCGATACATTGCATGATATTTTTCAGTTTATATCAATATTATCATTAAATATGTTTTAATCCTAATACTATTTAGGAATATTCACACTGTGAATATCCGGGAATGTAGATATTTACCTTATTTTTAACAACATACGATAAAAAATATGGGATTTATACAGTTTCATAAATCAAGTATATTTTAAAATATTAGAATTCAGACTGAGAATAAAATAAGAAATATAATTTGTTTACTTTAAAACAATATTTTTAAAGTCAGACAAGTCAATTTTCAATTTATAGTATTGTAAAAACTCCGGCGGGATTTATAAAATTCGAACTGGTAGCTGTGGCTAACCGGAGTAATTACTATAGCTGATTTTTAAAAGAAATATTTCTTTTATTTGTAACATCAACTTACAAAACATTCCTCCGATAGATTTCGGTATTAACATAAATTAAGGAGTGCGTGAGATGCGGTGATTATAAACCATGCGATAGTCTTTAAGTCTCTCCTTTCGATCTCTTCGCTCGAAATACTCTTGTTATAGACTTTGATTTAGACCTCCGAATGAGGCAATACGATTTAACTGGACAGGGTGTCCTTGGGGATGCTTGGATGGCTTCTCGGAAATCTCTCTCACAGATCGGGGCGTCTGTTTCCTCCGGCTTCCCCTGCGCTGCTCGTTTCTCCGCAATTCTCGGCTTCTTAGGGTCACGTCCTACCCTTTTGCCTCCGAAGAACCCTCTCCTCTCCTCTTCTCTTCTTTTCTCTAGCCTCCGAAAAAAGGGGGGCGGGGGGAGGTTCATCCCGGCCTCTCAAACTTACGGCAGCCTATCGTTGTCGATATCTGGTTCCCATTCGCAGATTTTAAAGGACTTCCCTTGGCGTCCGATGGTCTCTGGGAACCCTCTCCATCTGCGACCTCACAAGTAGAATCAATAATTCGTTACCGTCGGGTAGGTGCCAGCCAGTCTCCAGTATTGTTTCCCTAATGTCCAAACCATTCAGCGTAGGAGATGGATCGCTTCCTTAGGTTCGGCCCGACAACTCCTGCGGTCCATAGTAAAGTAACTCAGCTGGGATATGGGAAAATGTCACAGCATTACCCCCTCCAGCAGTTGAGATTTTTCAAGCATTTGGAAAATCTTACATCATTACTGGTGCGCTAGCCTTCCATCCATACCCAACACATGTTAATTCTCAATAGAGGCTTACCTTAAACATTATTATTCACAAGTTTACAATACACTCTACAGACTCACATCGTTAAATTAAATTTCAATATTCATTGCATGATTCAAATACACAATTATTTCAATTACAAAATTAAAAACTATATACAAAATTACTGAGTGGAATGTTATTTATTCCATTCTACTTAAACATTCTACATGTGGAATTTGGTATACCTGGCCGATAACCTAACGATCTGCGAATATCCTGCCTTTTTCCACAATCTCTAATTAGTCGGAAATCATTTCCGGCGTCGTTTTTCGACTGTTTAACTTCGCTGCCTTTTATTTCGGTATGCGGCGATATGTATCCTGGGGTTTCTAAACAATCAGAACTGAAAACCGTTTTTCGCTTCCTTCCTAACGCACAATAACTGTTCACCCCTTTTGTTGTTTTCTGTCCGGAAGATTTAAACCTAAAATCTTCCTTTCGTTTTAAGACTGTGTCTTTATTTTTTTCCCCATGCTTACTTTCCCGGATTTCATTCCTTAAATAAAACACCCTCGCTCTTTCTTTATAACCCTCTTCCTTCATCCTTGATTTGGGTGTCGCGCGGATCGGGGTCGTCGCGAATTTCGTTTTAATGGAAGATTCACAATGAGTTACTCCTGCACGTTGGCTAAGGGGAAAGGGAACAAAGCCTTTCTTTTCCTTCCTGTCCGGTTTTCTCACTTCATTCTTTTGATAAGCCGAAACTAAGCGGTTCGTGGGGTTGGGGGGAATTGGGCGGTCACTCCTGTGCCTTTTTTTCGATGCTGCACTCCCAAAGCTAACAGGCGGTTTCGGTTTCATTCTGTCTAGCAAATTTTGTGTTTTGCTTCCCAATAAATAATAATCCATTTCTATGTCTGCATCGACAATACCTGCGTAAGTCCTAACTCTTTTTCCTAAATCACACAGATTAAGCTCTATTTCTGCGAGGGGTAGACATTTTAAATCATTTTGTAACGGTTGCTTTACCCACACGACTCTCCCTGTGTATTGTTCTCGGGTCACCTGGTTGGCACTAATTAAATCTAGCGACGTAGCAGTGTCTCTAAAAATTTTCATTTCTTTCCCATTTATAATCCCTTTTGTTAAATAGGGCTGGAACATTTCGTTTAACTCATCGAGGTCAGCCAACTGATTAACCACTTCAGGTATTTCACTACTCCATTTTAGTTTGGGGCAAAATTTGCGGATATGAGAAAAACTACCACAATGGAAACAAGACCTGTCTTTTCGCTTATCAACAATTACCTCTCTATCTTTTTTATCTTCCCTCTCCCTCCAATTTCTTTTCATTTCCGCGTTTTGGGGTTCTGTCTCTGGTCTATCAACCAATCTGTTTCCCTCAACCTGTTTGCCGTTATTTGGATATCTAGGCGGGGACTGTTTCATCTCTGTTCTTCTAACCGCCTCATAATGATCTAGTTTTTGGGTTAATTCCCCGGGCGTAATTAAATCACTCCAGGAATCTATGAAATGTTGTCTAATTTCAGAGGGCACTTTCCGTTTGATCTGGTCAGTAATTATCAGGTCCCTAAGTTGACTAAATTCGGACACCTGAATACCGCTTAACCATTGGTCGAAATAATTCGTAATTTCATACGAAAAATCTTTCCAATTTTTTTCTTCGGACCGTGGTGTTGTTACGAATTTGATTCTGAAGTCTTCTGCACTAATTTTAAACCTTTCGAGTAATTTTCCCTTCACAAAATCAAAATTGTCCGTTTCGTCTGGTGGTTCTCTAAGAATAACTTCTGTCAATTCTATAGGAAGTAAACCTAGCAAATTTGTTACCCATTGCGACTTATCTAATTGCGCTTTTAATGCCTGTCTCTCAAATAAGTTGAGATATAAGGAAATCTCCGATTTTCCCATTTCAAATTTAGGTAACACATTTTTTAACAGAATTTTAGGTTCCCTTTCTATTTGACTAGATGATAACGTTAAAGTATCATTTTCCCGTTCGGCCCTAATTCTCGCGAGCTCATGTTCTTTCTCAATTTTATCTTTTTCCAATTTCGATCTCTCTACACGGTCTTCTTCAATCAACTTTAATTGGTTTAACGCCATAGTCTCATTATAATCGGGGGCCTCCGTTATCTTTTTAACCAATTTAGGAATTGTATCATTTGACAAAACCTCTACTTCAAATTCTATCGCAAGGGTTTGCAGATCGCATTTTCGGAATCCCGATATGCCTGCCATAATCACTAATTTTAAATTCTAACACAATTTAATTCCAATTTCCCGCACATAAATGCAAAAAAAAATACACAATTTTTTTCACCCCCAAAACAACATAAAAATAAATACAGTAGTTTCTGCTCGACACAAAATACAATCAATATTCATGAAATTTTGATCGCAGGTCACAGATTTTTAAAATTTTGAATTACAAGCAAACCAATTCCACATATAGGCTACCATTTGCCAAAAAAAACATATATCTTACTTTAACTTAACTGAATTACTAACAGACTTCACCTTAATCTTACAACTTCTTTAAATTCAAAATTTAATTCCTTAGCAATCTTCAAAATAAGAGAGCACATTGAAAATTTCGGCCGAAAAATACAATTAACATAATTTGCTTTTCACCAAACAAAAAAATTTTTAATTAAAAAGATTAAAAGAATTTTTCAATTACTAGAAACAAGATGAATTTAAAGTTTGTTACACTTTTAATTTACCTTCAACACACAAAAACATCTGTTGGTAATTAATATTTAAAATTTTTACTTATATTACCGAACACAAATAATTAAAGAAAAATTGCTTCCCGTCCAAAATTAAAAATATACACACTAAGCCTCCACTGAGAATAAAACAAGTGCTCACCTGGGTATAGCTCTGCGATTCTCGGCGGTGATTCTGCTTTCTTTTCTCTCCACACTGTCAGCAAAGTTCGGATGCTTCTGGTTGCTGGTTCAGCGGATGCAGTTTCAGATCAGCTCGGGTCTCTGCCTTGGTTTTGGCGGGTCACTTTGGGGTCGGTGGATCTTCCTCGATTCAGCGGAATCTGTCTCTCTATCACAGGATTCTGTACGAATTCGGCGAGTTGTCCTGCTCTGCCCCGATTCGGTATGTAGATTCAGGTTCCCAACGGCTGGTGTAGATTCTGAAGAAATTCGGCGAGTTGTCCTACTCTGCCCCGAATTTATCAAACTTTGTCACGCACGTTTCTTTCACCACTTTAAATCCCTTGAAGCTGCCACCATCTGTAAAAACTCCGGCGGGATTTATAAAATTCGAACTGGTAGCTGTGGCTAACCGGAGTAATTACTATAGCTGATTTTTAAAAGAAATATTTCTTTTATTTGTAACATCAACTTACAAAACATTCCTCCGATAGATTTCGGTATTAACATAAATTAAGGAGTGCGTGAGATGCGGTGATTATAAACCATGCGATAGTCTTTAAGTCTCTCCTTTCGATCTCTTCGCTCGAAATACTCTTGTTATAGACTTTGATTTAGACCTCCGAATGAGGCAATACGATTTAACTGGACAGGGTGTCCTTGGGGATGCTTGGATGGCTTCTCGGAAATCTCTCTCACAGATCGGGGCGTCTGTTTCCTCCGGCTTCCCCTGCGCTGCTCGTTTCTCCGCAATTCTCGGCTTCTTAGGGTCACGTCCTACCCTTTTGCCTCCGAAGAACCCTCTCCTCTCCTCTTCTCTTCTTTTCTCTAGCCTCCGAAAAAAGGGGGGCGGGGGGAGGTTCATCCCGGCCTCTCAAACTTACGGCAGCCTATCGTTGTCGATATCTGGTTCCCATTCGCAGATTTTAAAGGACTTCCCTTGGCGTCCGATGGTCTCTGGGAACCCTCTCCATCTGCGACCTCACAAGTAGAATCAATAATTCGTTACCGTCGGGTAGGTGCCAGCCAGTCTCCAGTATTGTTTCCCTAATGTCCAAACCATTCAGCGTAGGAGATGGATCGCTTCCTTAGGTTCGGCCCGACAACTCCTGCGGTCCATAGTAAAGTAACTCAGCTGGGATATGGGAAAATGTCACAGCATTATAAAAGTTAGAGTTCTGAAACATCGCTAAAAATATATACTATCAGGGCTCGATCCATGCAGACAAAATTTTGGGCCTATTTAGGGGCCCTTTCACAAAAATCAATTTAATAAAATGGGCCCCTTCACAAAAATCATTTTGATAAAATGGGCTCCTTCACAAAATTCCTTTTACTAAAATTGATCCTTTCACAAAATTCTATTCCATAAAAACTTATTATTTATTATTTTATGATGTTTTAAAATGTGTAATTTGTAAACAAACAAGTTCAAAAAAGAGAAAAACTTCAGAAAAAGGATTTTAAAAACTTTTTGTTTATAAATGCTTGGTTCGAATTTGATTAGCTGGATTTCAACTTTCGTTACAAAATGTTATTTTTCACAAAAATATAATAAATTTCACAAAAATAACCTTTACTTTTCGCAAAATGGGCCCCAAGATAAAAAACTTGCATCGACCCCTGACTATATAAACAAACGTACCGCCAAGATATTTTCTTTAAAAGTTTAAATTGCTACTAAATGCTATTTATATAAATCATATTTATTGAAACAACATTAAAAAAAACATAAAGGAGAGGCAAAGGATTTATTTCATTATATTTTAGAGTATTTTTTAATATTTATCCTTCCAACTTAAAAGATCTCTAAATGTTCGCTCGTATAAATAGTCCTAAATGTTAGGGTTAAGACATATTTAATAAAAATATTGATATAAACTGAGAAATATCACGCCATATATAAAATAACAATTAATATAAAACAGAATCATTATAAAAAACATAAAGTATTTAAATCAGCAGAAATTCTTACCTTTTCAAGTATTCTTTCTTTAAAATTTTAACAACGTGGTGTTAGCCGCGTACTACACACCACACGTCTGTCGTCTGCTCAGCGGATATGGGGACAGTGAGGTCACGTCAACTGCGTCAGCTTACTGGATTTCCGCTCGCCAATGAGTGCTTTTTTATCGAGATGAGTTGTTTAGTATTCGCCCTTCTGGAGTGCATTAGGAAAATAAAAATTCAAATCATGATGAGTGAAACATTTAAAAATCAACTCATTCACGATCCAATAAATTAGAGCTCTTTTCTGAGAAGCAAAATCCACTCTTTCGTTTTAAGAGAGTATTGAAACAAATGTCACCTTAGAGTAAAAGAAAAATCTCGTTAGTAAATGACCATTTTATTTCTACAATCCATTTTTTTTTTTTTTCAAAACAAAATCTTGAATAACTGAGAAGGAATGTGAAACAGCAAAATTAAACAAAATAATTGCCGAATTTTTTTGTTGTTGTTATCTCTAAATTCAAATGTTGCTTCCTTTCTTATAACGTTTTCAAACTAGTCGGATGTGCCAATCTCAAAACTTTCTTCTATCTCACGCAGGTTTCGCATACACTATAAAAGAATAAGCACCAACTTATATCAAGGTCTAACTGAAACTCAAGTTTTATGAAATTCCGTGCATTAGTTCTTGAGATACAGCGCCTACAAAATTTTTGTCACATTCAGATAGATTGACTGAAAGAGATATTTTCTAAAAAACAGTCCTCGTGTTCAGGACCTTCTAAAACGTATAAAACGGTCGAAAACTGGAATTAAAAAAATTTCATGAATCCAATCCTTTTTTCTTGTAAAGATAGAAGAAAGTAAAAATAAAAAGGAAAAATAGACTGCCAAATATACTCGACGAAAGACACCATTTTCAAAGTTAATTTTTATTAATTCCTACGTATTTCCACATAAGTATTTTAAATTCAAGTCTTTATTTTAATAATAATAATAGTAAAGATCAGAATTTTTTTCCTGTGTTTCTAAAACGTCATTTAGTTTCTTTTTATCTTTTATTTACTTTTTATAATTTTAGATATATATTTTTTAATGAACTCTCGCCGACTTCGGTACATATATTTGAGATCAAACATATTATTAGACACTTTGCGTAAAGTGTCTAATATTATGTTCTATAAAGTGTCTAATAATATATCTAATATTATGTCCGTTCAAAACACTTTGCAATATTTATGAGAAGTTATGTAATTTTCTGTTTATTGAAAAAAAAATGTTATGTGAAAAATGCACCTTTTAGTCAATATTTTTACTTTCTTTACTAGAAGAAAGTATTGGATTCATGCAAATTTTCGACTTCCGGTTTTCCACGGATTGATACGTTTTTAGAAGGTCCTGAACACGATTGGACTATTTTTTTAGAAAATGTCTGTCTGCGACTCTTAGACTCTGTCCGTATGTGACAAAAATTTTGTGGGCGCTCTATCTCAAGAACGAATGCACGAAAATTAATAAAACTTTATATTCAACTAGCCGCTGATATGAATGGGTGCTGATTAGTTTATGGTGAAATCGCGCAACAGGTGGCGGTGCTAGGCTGCATTTTTCGCGATTTCCGCAATAGCTCTATCTCAACAAAACGAATGAACTCATTTTCGTCAAACTTCAGATTCAGTTAGAACTTGGTATAAAAAGGAGCTGATTACGTTTACTTGTAAAAATCCCTACAGGTGGCGCTACTATGCTAATTTTTTATAATTTTCAAGATATCTATATCTCAAGAAATAATGAACACAGTTTCATAAAAACTTCAGATTCTGTAAGACCTTGACATAAATAACTGCTGATTACATTTTAGTGTAAATAACCCAACAGGTGGCGCTGCTATGCTACTTGTTTCATGATTTTCACTATAACTGTATCTCAAGAACTAATGCACGGATTTTCATCAAACTTCAGATTCAGTTAGACGTTGAGATAAGTTGTTGCTGATTAGGTTTTGGTGTAAATCGCCCAACAGGTGGCGCTGCTATGCTGCATTTTTCAGGATTTGAACAATTTTAGAGATAGTTAGTCATATCTCAGGATCTATTGTTCGAAATTTAATAAAACTTCAGATTCAGTTAGATCTTGATGATATAAATTGGTGCTGTAGACCTTGATAATATAAATTGGTGCAGAGATTCGTTTTTAGTGTATGCGAAAGAAGAAAGTTTTGGGATTGGCACATCCGACTAGTTTAATCTTATAATATTTACAAAAATACAACTTAGGTTCGGCATTTTCATTTGTTATGTAAAAAGTATTTCGGAGTTATAATTAAAATAATATTTTAAGCTCTTTTTTTTTTCTCAAAGCGAATTCTTGAATTATTGAGGTAAATAAATTAAAAAACAGATAAACTAACTTATTTGATCTCTGAATTCACCGCCCATGATGCTTTTCCACATAAAAGCTTTTATCAAAAATGTCTCGCCCAATTACAAAAAGAAAGCGTGTTACTTCACTTCAGTTTGTTTTTCTAAAAAGAAGTTAAAAAAAAAAAAAAAAAAAAAAAAAAAACATACCGGCACACTTTAAAAATCACAGCCGAGTCGAGTTGAATTGTGTTCGGTCGGTGGTAAAATTGCGCAAGGGAGAGAAATTTCGAAGCAGATCGGGCGAAATCAAAGGGAATCAGAGTTGAGTTGAGGTGTTTCATTTATGATTCAAAAGCAGAAAAACGCAGAAGGCGCGACACCATAGTGAATGAAACACTCAGGTACATAATGCAGCGAATAAAATAAATAAAAAGAAGGTGAAAGAAGGGGGAACTAAATTTAAATTCAGTTGCTTGGAATAAACTTTTTTTTTTCCTCCCCACTTAAACTGCCGCGTAAATTATGCAGAGAAAATTTCTTAAAGTTGATTCTTCGAATGCGCTTATTAGATTTCTGCTCGACGCAAAAGTTTTCTAGATAGGGCTTTAAAAAAAAGGGGGGAGGGATGGTAGTTCGCATTACAAAAAGTATGTTTTTAGCTCTAATTGTGTTTGTCTTTTATTCACCGTATATACTCGTATATAAGTCGACCCCCCGAATTCTTACGCAAAATTTAAAAAAAAATTTAATTTTCGTGTTTAAGTCGAATTATATTTCTGGTAGTATGTTGAAAAACCATTTGTAATTGGGGATAAAAAAATATATATAGATAAATTTTCATTAACTTAGTAAACTTTTTTTTTTCGTTTCTAATCAGATTTTTTTTTTAAATTCAACGTTTTAAAACTGTATAATTATGTAAAACTGAAGAAACCTAAACTATTTTGAAACCTATTCATATCCATTTAATGATACTTAAAAAGAAAAAATTCTATTCAAGTCTTATTTACAGGGGTAAATAGAGTACTTCTTTGTATTGTTTGACTTTTGGGAGAGAAATCTAGAAGCACTCTTTTTAAAAAAGGGGATTAAAATGTTGAAAGGAATATGCCCCTGTATGGAAGGGAATTCTTCACTCATAAGTTTCATAAGTTTCATTGAAAAAAATTAATCTTTAAATGAAAACAATAAAGGTTTTTAAATTCACGATTTCTAGATAGGTATTATTTTCTGGCTTTAAAGATCCTGATTATTGGTAATTTTGTAAGCATTTATTTATTTATTTACTAACTCGTATATAAGTCGAACTTGAGTATTACTTGAACATTTATTTTCCATATTTGTAACCATGGAGTCACTCGAGCCACAATTTTTTTAAGTTGAAGGATGCTGCCTCATTACATATTGAATTTTTACGTGTTACAATCTCTATGATTTCTCTTATAATGGATTGATAGTATAAAATTTGCAGGGGAAAATTACGTTGAAATTTATTTGATATATTCTTGTTAGGGTTTTGGTTTATTTATTATACTTAATATCAGCTGTATGCTTATTTGTTTTGTTAATGGCTCAGATTGAGCTCATCATGTCGACAGTCTACACCGAGAAAAATGACCCTTTCAAATCTGGGTCAATCGATGTTTTGATTTTGTTATCAAACTTCTTGGTTCAAATAGGACAACCCAAATGCTTTCCATTCTGAAATACCAGAAACACTCAGAATATTGAAACAGAGACATACTCAAAACTAAGCACATAGAGGTCAGTTCATACTCCTTTTTCAAACATGGACCTACTCAAAAAGGATTAGAATCAATCCAAACTCATTTTTGAAACATGGAAATTATTCCCCATAGAAGTCAGTTCTCATTCATTTTTAAAACATGGACCTACTCCAATAGGATGTTTTATTCTTGAGTGTCTGCATGCTTTCAGAAATCGGTATATACATGTTTCGAACTTGAGTTATTTTGATTTGGAGCCATCTTTTCTAAGCGACCTACTCAGATTTGAGCAATTTTTTTGCTCAGTTTTGAAAATGTCGTTTTTAGCAGGGTTAGAGAATATAAGGGCTAGGTCATCCCTTTGAGAGGACCTATGCTGCTTTGTGACTGATTGCCCTCCCTACCGGAAGCTCCGTGACGTCATGGATTTCACACCCTCACGCTGCCCTAAAGAGAAGTATTGGTCATTGAGTACATAGGCGTACATTTTTTGAAATAATTGGCAGGGCTCAACTCTTTTTTACACGTGTAAAAAAGATCGATTACGAATTTAATGTTGCTTTTTTAACTTCCTTCAAAAGAAATTAAACATAAGCGTATACTGATAAATAATCACAAGTTAAATAAAGCATTAAAGCAATATAAAAATTCGAATGTACAGACCCGCTCATAAAACGAAACTAGCTGATATTCTAAAGAAAAATAGGAAAAAATCGAACATTCAAAAATTCTTTGAAATACTAGAAAGTAAAAAAAAAAAACTTTTTTTTTTATATTAAAAGGAAAAAAAAGTTTCCATTTTAGAAATTATTGGTGGGGCTCGAGCCTCACGAGCCCATACAATTCTACACCTTTATTTGAGTATTTACTTTTTTTCTGTTCTCGGGAAAGCACATGGGTTATTTATTTTATTTTGCTTGTAATGTTTGTATTTTAATTTTCTATACTAATCTAAATTTATCATTATTCGAATATTCAATTATTGGGATTACCTGAAATGAAAAAAATTAAGAGTCTTCTGTTCCAAGCAAGATTATGCCCTCCATTAAGAATGTAAGATGATGTCACGCCTCGATCTGAGAGACTTAGAAAAATAAAATATTTTGCAAAATGCTCATGATTAGACTAAAATGTTTCAGCCCGATAAAAATGGTTTCCGAAGAGAATAATCATCACGGTAATGATAATATTGCACCCTGCAATATTGATCGACGAAAGTGGGACAGAAGATGGTTTTCTAAATTTTAATGAAAATAATATGTTTTTCAAAAGGAAATCAAATTCTGAAATAACTCTCTCCAAAAATGAAGAGAAGGCGCAGGCTTCATATAGCATATAGAATGAAACTAAAATATATTGATGCAACATTTGGAACTTTAAAATCTTACTGAAATTCCAGAATATGAGAATTGGATTTCATTACTCTCGGCAGGAGGACTGTTCCATCTTCATCTTGGATGAGAACTGTTAAGAGAGATGATGGACTTAATATTTCGTAAAATTCAGAGAGAAAATTTTCGTAATTGCGTAAATATCCTTAAAAATAGGACCACATAACTGGAAACACGCTTTTTCCATATTTAATTACAAGCCATTATTCTATTTTCAAGAGTTAGAACATTTATAAAAATGAGGCATCTCAACAGAGCCGCATTGCTTGTCAGCATAAGAAAAGCCCAAGAACAATCAAATAAATGGAAAAAATAATTAGATTAATGCAATTTAGAGATAAAAATTATTTTTTTAACATGTTATTATTTATTAAGTTATTATTATTTATTAAAGTTCTGACTCATTTTTTAAGGTATATAATTGACAGACGTAACTATTGAAGCAATTTGAAATCGAATAACGTTTTCCATTTTTTGATAAAAAAATTACTTATCGAGTTGTGAGCGATTCTTGTCTCGTGACGACACGTTTTCACCTTTCTCGCCGGGAATTCGGTTCAAAATTCAAAACGCTCACTTTGACAGTATTTTCTGAAAGATCTTCTGATTTTACCCCCTCCAAAAAAATGGAAATTGCTATTCGATTACAAGGTTTCTGAATAAAACATCTGCCAATTTAATACAGTTCCGAACAAAAATGAATTCAGAAATGTGTCAGCTCAACAGCCTTAAATTATTAATATTTATTTTACATTTTATTTTTATTTATAATTTTTGTACGTAAGTACAAAGTGAATTTAAAAATATTTTGTAAAATAACAAGAGATTTGGAATTTTCGTTATAAAATATTTGCATATTCTTCTTATCTGAAATTTCTTGCTAATGTTGTATAAGTTCAAAAATGCCCCTTTTTATTGAGCTATGCAATAAGTTAATAAAGAGTATGAAAAGCAAGCATTTGAATATATTTGTAATTTTAAAATGTATAAAATATAAAAGCGTTATTACGTATTTAAAAGCAGAATAATTCTTTATTTAAATATATTTTTCCTTTAAATCAACAGTAATATTAAACATGAAAGTCAATAGCAACATAACAACCTAATGTCCGAAATAGCGATAAATATAAAGATTATATTTAAACGTTATTTCAATATTTTTGCACAAAACAAACTCAATACGATTGAATCCCGTTTATCTGCGATGATTCCTGTCAGCCAGCGTGTTATTAACTACGTCATCACTGCTGACTTCCCGTTTCATCCTCGGAGCTCCGATGAACCAGCCGCCCTTCTATTCTCTAGCCCTGGTTTTTAGAGTGTCATAAAACTTATTTTACTGTTTATAATATTTTTATTTTACACTTTTTACCAGTTAAAAGTAGTATACATTTAAATAGTTCAATTGGATACATTTGCGAACGAAAAGTAATTAAACAAGTATAATATAAAAAAAATTAAATCAATTCCTACTTTTTAATCATAAATATATAAAATAAATCCGTGCAGCATTCCTGTCCTACGTTGTCTTTATTGAACATTTTTTTATAATCATCGTTGCAGTATTTTATTTTTGTGGCATCACTCATTTGAGGAAAATCTTTCATTTCATTTATGAAAACAATGGGAGAATTTTTTTTTTGTCCCATATAAAACTAAAATTAATTAATTAAATTTAATTAATGAATTAATATTTGAAAAAACTGTATGAACATAAGGTGTCATTCACTACAAGTTTAAAAGAATGTATTTGAACTTGAGTGGATGAATAGAAAGTATTTTATTAACGATTGAAAATTTGAACAAAATATATAAATATACTATATAGAGAGTGTGAGCTAATAGTGGGAATTGAAAAAATGTGTCATAAAGTAGCCAGCTTATGTATGCTTATGTATGTGTGTGTGTTTTCTCCCATTATAGTCTTATTGAACCTGATGTTCCCAAAAAACCCCATAAAACCCATTTTCTTAATGAATTCGAGGCCAAGCAACTCCAGCATCTCCTGTCTCCTTCTGTCCCTCTTTGCTAAACACACACAGATCTATCTACATTAATGCGTTATTTCTCATCGCAGTGTGTTCGACACAGTCGCTACAATACGGCAGACGACACAAAGCATTTATCCGCCACTAAAAGCGGACACCGATCCCCCTTCCATCCATGCGCGAATAAGCTCGTCATAGAGATATCCCATCTCAAAAAAAGGGGCCCCCTTTCGAGGGGGGTCCATCTGTTGAGGGTATCGATGTCGTATGGGTGGATTGTCGTCTATCGCTGTAGGTCTGGTTGTGTCTTCCTGATGTTTTGGTGAGGGTGTTAGTTTTAGCATGAAAAAGATATGTGTAATAACATGTGAAGGCGACGGCGGGGTGGTTGGGTTCCACTGAAATATCGATACGTTTGATCTTAGTGATACAAGGCCGTAGCCAATGGGGGTGGGGGGGGGGGGGGTAGATCACCCATTGACTAGAAATATAAATTTATATTTCTAGTCAATGGGATCACCCGGGATTGATCCTCCCCCTCCGATATTTCTGCCAGGTTGACTGTATTGAATTACATTCTGCCAAGACGGTCAAGATTTGAAAATCAAAATTCTGCTCTAGCATACACTCTCAGAAAAAACTGTAAATTTCTGAGCGTTCGTCCTTCAATTTTCACGAGCAACAGCCTTATTGGATGAAAAACGGTCTGATCCACTCAATAAGCGGCCTTATCTCTTAGATACTTAGAAAATTAAGGGAATTACACATATTCTTACACTTCTAGCCCGTCTGCCAGCAAAAATACGGTACGACCCCATACATTTTCCACCGCTAGGGTGTAACCCTTCATTTTTGTCGTGTTTCGAAAAATAATGTCACTTAACCGCGACCGTAACCTGTATTTTTTAACCCGCCCAAAAAGCGATTCTGCGATGATTATCTAACGTGCTATGGAACAGTAAGTAAAGTGTTATTGTGTTTTGAAGTGCATTATATCCTGTGTATTATAATGCTGTATTACTTTGCCCCGTAAAATTACGGGCTGGCAAAATGATGGGCATGGATTTTTTTTTGTTTACGGGGTATGACTGGAATCTCTGCTGCCGGCATCTGCCCGTAATTTTACAGGGATATTTTTAACAGTGTACCTTTATTGTTTGATTTCGTTAAGGTGGTTCTCAAATAACCTGCTCAACAATGCGAAATTTTCGGACACATTTCTGATTCATTTTTAAGCGCAAAAGCCTCCAATGGGCTGGCCTGACTTTTGAAGCAATTTGGAATCGAAATGCATTTTCCAATTTTCGATAACTAAATGACTCTTAGAGTTATAAGCGATTCGTATCGCGTGCCGACGCCTTTTTCCACTTTCTAGTGCTGCCGCGTGGGGAATTCGGTTCAAAACGCTGACTTTGACAGTCATTTTTGAAAGATCTTCTGCATTAACCAAAAAATGGAAAACGTCTTTCGATGACAAAGTTTCTGAACAAGATCACCGGTCCATTTCATGTGTTTCCGAACAAAAATGAATTCAGAAATGTGTCAAAAAGTAGCCCTTTTTTAGGTGAGAATACACTTAATGATACGAGGGAAAGTCATTAAGTAAGATACAAAAGATAATTATAAATAATACCTTACACACTTCATAGCGATATTCTTATATATCAAGAACTAATGCACGGAATTTTATAAAACTTGCTATTCAGTTAGACCTTGACATAATAAGCTGAATAGGTTTTCGTGTTCCTATAACAGGTGGCGCTGCTATGCTGAATTTTTTGGGTTCTAAAATGCATAATTTAAAACATATTGCACCTTTTAAAGTATTAACATGTATGAGATAAAAGGAAGTTTTGGGATACATCAGACTAGTTTTGCGACTGTTGCGAAAAATTAACAACAGTAAATCTAAAAATGAGGATTACACTGTTAAAAATATTCCTGTAAAATTACGGGCAGAGGCTGGCAGCAGAGATTCCAGTCCTACCCCGTAAACAAAAAAAAAAAAAAAAAAAAAAATCATTTTGTGGAGACCGTAATTTTACACGGCAAATTAATTCAGTATTATAATGCACTAGTTATGATGCACTTTAAAACACAATAACACTTTACTTACTGTTCCGTAGCACGTTGCACGTTAGATAATCATCGCAGAATCGCTTTTTTGGCGGGTTAAAAAATATGTTACGGTTGCGGTTAAGTGACATTATTTTTCGAAACACGACAAAAATGAAGGATGACACTCTAGCGGAGGAAAATGTATGAGGTCGTACCGTATTTTTACTAACAGGTGGGCTAGAACTGTATAAGAATATGTGGACTGCCCTTAATTTTCTAAGTATCTAAGGTATAAGGCCGCTTTTTAAGTGGATCAGAACGTTTTTCATCCAATAAGGCTGTTGCCCGTGAAAATTGAAGGGCAAACGCTCTCAAATTTACAATTTTTTCTGAGAGTGTATAGAAACTAGACATTCTTTCCCAACATGGAATGATGGTCAGCCATGCCTACTCTATATAGGAGATGCAATCGATAGGCGCCTATGAAGGAGACACAGACAAACAGGAGGAATGCTTCCATTCCATCAAGGGGATTAACGAGACCTCCTGTGTGCCCCATCTGCCCGCTTTCAGGAGCAGCGGGTCGTGAAATCGGGAAAGATCTGTGTCCCACGAGGCATCTGTTTAAAGCGAGAAGCCGGGGATTAACGAATTTCGCAAGCGTGAGAACTTTGTCGGCTCTGGGGGTGTCCGGAAAGAATGAGACAGTGGTGTCTGTTCCGACACCGTCATCCCATTGTCCAAGAAACCGACGCTATAATATAGAGGGTGCTCCCTTAATGAAGGCGGCCAGGCGATAGCGAAAAAGGAAGTTTTAAAGGTAAAAGGTAAACACTTTCTAACGAACATCATCTGTCCACGTTTTTATCTTTTCTTTTTCTTTATTTTATTTCATTTCACTTTTTTTTTATAGAGAGAGAGAGAGGAATCGGTTTTAAGCCATGATATGGATGTACGGATGACGGAAGAAAAACTTTTTGGTTTTGGTAAACAACTGTATTTACGGGTTCTCGGAGTTTCCTTGTTACTTACCCATCCTACGTTGTATAGGGTAAATATTGTAATCGTTTTAAAAATCGAAAAAAAAAATTGACGGATTGACACGTTTCAGACACTGGAGATTCCGAAAAACATATTTTTAGAAAAAACATTTCTGTCTCTGTGTGTGTCTGTAAACGCTCTATATCCCGAACAAATTGAAATTGGGTATGTACTTAGTATGTAACAATGAGAAGAAGCTTATTGAATTTCAGTCACCTCGAGGATCCGGAACTATTTTTTTAAGACTCTCGAAAGAGTCGTTCTGATAAAAGGTATATAAAAAATTTCGAAATTGTGTATTTTAACGAGTGAATAGAAAATACAATAAAAAAAAAACATAAATTTTGGAAAAAGAATGAAGTCGATCGGGCAATGAGCTGCCGAGATATTTCGAATCCTATTTCCCACACGCTTCGATTTTTCACGACCCTGTATTTCATTCCAATTTCAATTCAAATCTATGTTTTAATTGGAAATGAGACGCTTCATCCGACGCAGTAAACTCTTAGTGAATAGGATTATCATTTTTGGAGTGATAAGGATGTTTCTTTTACGCCATAGAGCCTATTCAAGGTTTAGGCCGTCATCCAGCCAGGATTTTATTCGAATGGCAATGCATTTTATAAATAGTTTACACATATTTTATTTTCCTATTTTATAGTATGCATATCCGTGAGGACGACGAGATTTCGATATGCGATTCACGTGGTCATTCGAAAAATATAAACTTTGAAGGGGTGTTCTCCTTTTCACTGAAGGTGGTTTTCAAATGACCTTTTCAACCACGCGAAACTTTTTGACACATTTTTCGACTCATTTTTAAATGCAATGGCACAAAATGAGCAACGGAAGAGATTTGGAATCGAAATGAATTTTTCCATTTTTTTTTTTTATAAACAAATTACTTTTTGAGTTATAAGTGATTCGTGTCACGTGACGACACGTTTCCCCCCCCCCCTTTTCTATGGCTGCCGCGTCGGAAATTTGGTTTGACTTTGATAGTATTTTCTGAAAGATCTTGTGTCTTTACCCAAAATAGAAAACGTCTTACCGGAACGTTATTAAAAAAAAGAAATCTGCAATCAAAATCGAAAAAGTAGAAAATGGTCCTATTAGAGATCAACCTCAGCTATTCTTTGCCAAAAATAAAAAATCGTTTAAAAATGTTCAAATTCAAACGAGAAATTTGAAAAGAACCCGCCAATAGGTTTAACATTTAGCTTAGCGAACGTCTTCGCGTGACTGAATTCAGATTTTTCTTTGTTAAGTTTTTATACTTAATTTTTCTGTCGCCTTCACTGTCGAATCATTTTTGAACTAAGCCAGTTTTGATTTAGAGTACAGCCTTACAGTGGTTGTCAAATGTCCTTTTTAACAACGTGAAACTTTTTGATACATTTTCAAACGCAAAGGTATAAAATGGGTAGGCCTGACCTGTGAAGCCATTTGGAATCGAATTGTGTTTTCCATTTTTCAGATACATAAATTACCTACAGGGCTTAATTTCTAAGAAAAAAGTACAGGAACCGTAATGTTCTGCAGTCCCCCACCCCCCCTCCGCCGTCACTCCAATATTGCATATTTATATTTCATACATTATTTTCAAAATTTAAAGCATTGTTTTTTTTATTTAGCAAAATAATGATTTCAAATACATCTGCGTATACTTAAAAAAATAGAAACCTTTGCCTAATCATAATGTTAATGAATCGCAGAATTCTGCGATTCAGTTAACTCGGGATTATGATTTGAAAATGGTGTTAACACAAAAAATGAATAGTTCGCAGCTATGCAGAATAGAAAAAGACTATTTCTGTTTAATTTTTATTTTGATCAAAATAGCATTAAAATAATTTGAAATGGAAATAAATAAAATTTTGAATTGAAGACAGATTGAGATCGAGCCTGTCCAAACCCGAAGACTCATATAAAAATCGAGACCGTTTCGTCTCCATCTCTTACGAGAGCGACACAGCACGTCACTTATAAGTGTTTTGATGCAAAAGATTGGAAAGGGGAGGGAAAGGAAAGGGTAACTTAGGATACTGTTATGAATTTTGTATATACCTGTAAATATTCCATTTGTTTAAATTTATTTTATTTTATTATTGTGAAAATTGCAGTATTATTAATGTATTTCCTATTGAGCATCATGTAACTCAATGCTAAAGGCCTCAGGTGGTTTGCAAGAAAAACAACCTTACAGCATCGGTTTTATAATGGAGCTCTATTGGAAAATCGCCAAGGAATGGGTTTATCGCCAAGTTGGCGATGGTTTTGGCGACCTATTTTTGTCGCCAAATTTGGCGATATATCGCCAAATGTCGCCAAGTTGGCGACGGATTTGGCGACTTTTTGTGCAACCACCCCCCCTTATACCTATACATTGGGATCCTTTCTTGCTTGGGTTCTCTATCGAAAGTTAAAGCACTTTCTGGTAATTTCTAGCATCTGAAGGCTCTGGAATAATCTGGAAAGATCTCTGAAACCTATATAAGGACCTCCATCAGTTCAGTTGAGTTAGTTGTCTGTCAACTGCGATTGAATTCATACGAGAGGCTTTGCATTGAGAACTGTGTTTCTCTGAGCGATTTTGTATTTGATTCGCCGTATTGAACAATACGCTATATTGTTCTGTGTGAAACTTTGCTGTGCTGTTATTAGATTTGAAGATTACTGAATATCTTGTAATTTTCAGACGATATTTGTGATCGTATTGCACTGTTTATAGTGAATAAAGCCTTTTTATTGTTCTTATATATTGGCATCAGTCCTTTTGAACCCCGAGCTCACAACATTTGGTGTCAGGAGTGGGGTTGAATGCCGATCACCAGAGCAATGGAGGCTGAACTGAAACAATTATTGGAGAAATTAGCTGCGAATCTGGCTGAGATGTCAACCAACCTTGGCGAGATGAAAGAAGAAATGAAGAAGGATATGTCAGCGATGGATGAGAAAATGACTGCGAACCAGGCTGAAATGAAGGAAATGTCGGAAGAAATGAAGAAGGAAATGTCAGCGATAGATGAGAAAATGACTGCCACCCTTGGCGACTTAAAAGATGAAATGAAGAAGGATATGTCAACCAACCTTGGAGAGTTGAAAGACTTAATAGAGGATAAAATAACATCTTTAAATGACAGAATTGACGGTGTGGAAAACAAAGTTGAAGGAAGATTTCAAGAAATAGAAGGAAAGGTAGAAGAAATTCAAAGGACAGCCAGTACCGTAGAAGAAAGAGTAGAAGAAAAAGTTCAAAAGATCGCCGAGACCGTTGAAGAAAGAGTAGAAGAAAAAGTTCAAAAGATCGCCAAGACCGTCGAAGAAAGCATAGAGAATGTAAAAAAAAATTTGGAAAAAGTCAAGAAACAGAAGATAACTGCCGGAAGCTATACCGAAGATGTCAAGTATCAATCTATGCTTCCTCGTTCCTGTATTAAACTCTCGACCTATGACGGAAAATCCTCATGGCCAGTTTTTAAGACACAATTTGGGATCGTAGCGGACGCCAATGGATGGGATTCCCAGACAAAGGCTTGCCAGTTAGCTGCTTCTCTACGAGCTGATGCTGCCGACGTCCTACAGACTTTGCCTGCAAATGAACCGCTGGATTTTGAAACGCCCGTCAGTGCCTTAGAATTGCGCTTTGGCGAGAAATGCATGAAGGAATATAGCAGACTCCAGCTCAAATCTCGACAGCAGAAATCCACTGAATCCCTGCAAGAGCTTGCTACGGATGTCGAGAGACTTTCCCATCTTGCTTATCCTGACTGCCCGACTGAAATTAGAGAAAGCTTAGCTCTACAGCATTTTATTGATGGTGTGCGTGACTCTGAGATCCAGAAAGCACTCCGGATTGCAGATCTCAGCGATTTAAAAGGGGCTTTGGTTTACGCTCTGAAATTCGAGGCAGCCCAGCAAGCTACTAGGACAGAGCGACACTTTGTGCGAGCAGCCAACCTGCCTGAGACGTCGGATAGAGCTGTGGAGTGCTTACAGCAGCAGATGAATGACATAATGAGAAAGATGAACTCCTTAATGGCAAACAAACCTTACAGGAAGATCAAATGCTGGAAATGCGGTGGAGAAGGCCATATCCAAATCGACTGCCCAAGACGACCCAGCACCGAAGGTAATAGCTCACCCGCTAACGGAGGAGCAAGAAAACTGATTATTGACCATCTTGCGGGACGGAGGTTTCCAGATCTTAAGAAGCCTCATTTTCAAGTATGTGAAATTTCTGCAAGAAGTTGCGGCGAGAACGGAGTTTTTCTAGTCGGAAGTGTGAATGATTTGCCCTGTAATATGATCATCGATACAGGAGCCAATGTGACCATCATTCGGAAAGATCTAGCTCAGCGGCTGAAAGAAAAACTCTCCTGGACCCCGCCACGTGTAATCCTTCAAACGGTGACAGGAGATAAGATCGATATATTTGGAAGAATGACACTGGAAATAAAGTTTGGGAACGCCGCTTATCGCCATACAGTCTACGTGGCCGATATTTCAGACCCTTTCATACTCGGACTGGACTTTTTAAAAGAGCATGGATTTACACTGGACTTTAAGAATAATGAGCTACGCTCTGCTCAAGAAGATGTCACTATTTTCAAACTTGGAAATGATTCCGGGTCTATTCAACGGATCACAGCCAAGGCAGATGTTATCATCCCTCCTCGGACCGAAATGATGATACCTGGATTAACTGGAAACGAAAGAATTTTCCAGTATGGCTTGACTGGATATCCTGAGAAGAGCCCAAAGGGAGTGCTAATAGCATCAGCGCTGGTAGATCTGTCGAGAGATGTGATCCCTGTGAGGATGGCGAATGTAAGTGAAAAGTCTAGAACTATCCAGAAGGGTGAAGTGCTTGCTACCTGTGCTCCAATCACCTGTGTTTGCAAAGACCCGAGCTTGACCTTGTCGGAGCCGCCTACAAGTTTAACACCTGAAATTGGACGAAATGAGAATTTATCTCCTGAGCAGAGACATGCCGCAGAAAGACTGTTCCAGGAATTTACGGATGTGTTTTCACAAAACGAGAATGATATAGGTCGCACTTCTCTGACACGTCATAGAATTGATACTGCCGACCATCCACCGATTAAACAGCATCCAAGACGCTTGCCGTTTGCAAAACAAGAAGAGGTTTCTAAGCTCTTACGAGAGATGCAGGATAGTGACATCATCGAACCGTCATCAAGTCCGTGGGCCTCTCCCATCGTGTTGGTCCGAAAGAAAGATGGCTCCACAAGATTTTGTGTGGATTATCGTAAACTTAACGATATCACGAAGAAAGACAGCTATCCTCTACCAAGAATAGACGACACGCTAGATACTCTTTCAGGACATAAATGGTTTTCCACGCTGGATTTGAAGAGTGGATATTGGCAAGTAGAGATCCATCCTGATGACAAAGAGAAGACCGCATTTACTACTGGACAAGGACTTTGGCAATTTAAAGTTATGCCGTTCGGGCTCTGCAATGCTCCAGCAACGTTCGAGCGCCTCATGGAGACAGTGTTAAAAGGCCTGACTTTTGAAGCTTGTCTCATCTACCTAGACGACGTCATCATTGGTGGCCGCACGTTTGAAGAACATCTAGAAAATATTCGAAAAGTGTTAACGAAGCTGAGAGCGGCGAATTTAAAGCTGAACCCTTTGAAATGCAAGTTCTTCCAACGGGAAGTAAATTATCTAGGACACATCATTTCAGCTGAAGGTGTTCGAACAGATCCTGAAAAAGTGTCCGCAGTAAAGAACTGGAAGCGTCCGGAAAATGTCCATCAGTTGCGAAGCTTTCTGGGACTATGCACTTATTACAGAAAGTTTGTCCAGGGGTTCTCCAACATCGCAAGACCATTGCATAGGCTCACTGAAAGCAAGCAGAAGTTTCTATGGACACAAGAATGCGAGAATTCCTTCCAGCGGCTGAAAGAAGCTCTCACATCCTCTCCAGTCCTTACCTATCCGCACCCCGAGAAACAGTTCATTGTGGACACGGATGCCAGTCATGAAAGTGTCGGCGCTGTACTTTCCCAAGAAATAGATGGCCAAGAACGAGTCGTAGCATACTGGAGCAAATGTTTATCGAAAGCAGAGCGGAATTATTGCGTCACTCGTAAGGAGTTATTAGCTATAGTGAAAGCCATAGAACACTTCCATCACTATCTCTATGGCAGGAAATTTCTCCTTCGTACTGACCACGCATCCCTAACATGGCTGATGAATTTTAAGAACCCAGAGGGCCAAGTAGCCAGATGGATACAACGACTCCAGGAATACGACTTTGACATCAGGCATCGCAAAGGCTCATCGCATGGAAACGCCGATGCCCTATCAAGAAGACCGTGTCCCGAGAGCTGTCGCTATTGTTCCAGAGCGGAGAGCAAGTATAATCCCGAATATGTCATACGCCAGACGAAGACTTCACTATTGACGCCACCAGATCCCTGGAGTGATGAGAAGATTCGAGAAGATCAAATGGCAGACTCTGAGATCAAACCAATCTTGGAGTTATTAGAATCTTCTAGCACGAAGCCCAGTTGGAAAGACATCTCGACTTACAGTCCTACGACGAAGCAATATTGGGCTCTTTGGAACTCTCTCCACGTCAGGAATGGTGTCCTGTTCCGAAAATTCGAATCGGAAGATGGGAAGACATCTCGGTGGCAGTTGGTACTTCCTCGATCCCGAATCCCAGACGTCCTCAAGGAATTACATGGCAGTCCCACTGGTGGCCATTTTGGAGTCATGAAAACATTACACAGAGTCCGAGAGCGCTTCTTCTGGGGAAAAGCGAGAGCTGACGTCGAACGATGGTGCAAATCTTGCGATGCATGTGCAGCTCGGAAAGGACCAAAGAAACGTAGCCGAGGAAGACTACATCTCTACAATGTAGGAGCACCTTTCGAACGCATCGCCCTTGACATCCTAGGCCCTCTGCCAAGAAGTGCTGATGGCAACAAATACCTCCTTGTTGTCATGGACTACTTCACGAAATGGCCTGAAGTTTATGCCATCCCTGATCAAGAAGCTTCTACGGTTGCGGATGCCTTGGTACACCAGTGGATATCAAGGTATGGAGTTCCCCTTCAAATGCATTCTGACCAAGGGAGAAATTTCATATCTGCTGTGATTGAGGGTCTTTGTCAACTTCTCGGAATGGACAAAACTAGGACGACGCCTTTACATCCACAGTCGGATGGCATGGTTGAGAGGTTTAATCGTACCATCCTCAACAACCTCTCACTGCTAGTTTCAAGAAACCAACAAGACTGGGACCAAAAACTTCCCTTGTTTCTCCTCGCCTATCGCAGCGCCGTCCATGAAACGACCGGCTATTCCCCGTCTCAGATGCTTTTCGGTCGTGATCTTCGTCTACCTTGTGATCTGCTTTTTGGTCGCCCTCCAGATGCGCCTTCATCGCCAGAGGGATACGTGCAGAATCTCCAGGCACGATTTGAAGACGTCCACAACTTGGCTCGAGAGCGGATCAACATACAGACGGAGAAGATGAAGACCAGGTACGACACGAAAGCCACGGGACATCAATTCAAAGAAGGTGACAAGGTTTGGTTTTATAATCCGACTCGACGCAAAGGACTTTCTCCCAAACTGCAATCGCACTGGGACGGTCCTTATACAGTCCTAAACAGACTGAACGATGTCGTAATTCGGATCCGAAAGTCACCAAGTTCGAAGCCTAGAGTCGTTCATTACGACAGGCTGGCTCCATACTATGGCCATAGTACTTAGTTCATTGATTGTAAATAGTGTAATGTAAATAATGTAAATTAGTATGACCATGGTCTTGTATATAAGTTAATGTAGTAATTTCTTTTGCTTAGCATTATCATTATTATTATTATTTAAATACTTGTATGTAATAATGTCTATGCTTTAATTTCATAAGTGTATTTTTTTTGTATAATTCAGCATTATGCATGTGTTTAATTGTTATTTTTCATGTAAACTTTAAGTGCTTTGAATAGTATAGCATTTGTTGGTAACGGGTTTGCTTTCCGATCAAAGGTTGAACTGCCCGGGACGTGCAGTCCTTGAGAGGGGGGCAATGTTATGAATTTTGTATATACCTGTAAATATTCCATTTGTTTAAATTTATTTTATTTTATTATTGTGAAAATTGCAGTATTATTAATGTATTTCCTATTGAGCATCATGTAACTCAATGCTAAAGGCCTCAGGTGGTTTGCAAGAAAAACAACCTTACAGCATCGGTTTTATAATGGAGCTCTATTGGAAAATCGCCAAGGAATGGGTTTATCGCCAAGTTGGCGATGGTTTTGGCGACCTATTTTTGTCGCCAAATTTGGCGATATATCGCCAAATGTCGCCAAGTTGGCGACGGATTTGGCGACTTTTTGTGCAACCACCCCCTTGGGTATCGCTTGTGTAGCGATACCCAAGATGCATATGGAGGATTGTATAAATATATTGCAGGCAAGAAACTCAATAATACGGACTTAATTTTTACCTCTCTTACGGACTCAGAGATATTTGACTCATATGATGAAGTTGCGGATCAATTAATGAGGGAACATTTCAGCATTGATCAAGTTCCACAAAATATTCATGATTATTCTTCAAAGGAAGAATTTGAGCTTAGTCCAACAACGGATATGATAACAATTAGAGAAATGAAGTATGCTCTCTCGAAGCAAGCTTTGAATAAAGCACCTGGATGGGAGAAGATTGACGCAGTAATAGTAAAACACATATGTAATACCTTTCCTGAGATAATGCTTAATATATATAACAAGTGTTTGAAACTAGGACACTTTCCTGGGAGCTGGAAAAAAGGCGTTGTAATATTTTTCCATAAGAAAAACAAAGATCCAAAAAATCCAAGATCATACAGACCAATAACATTATTACCGATAATGGGTAAATTATTGGAGAGGATAGTGAAACAGAGGGTCATGGTTACTTTGGAAAGTATTAATTACTTCAATAATAGTCAATATGGTTTTAGAGAGAAACGTTCTACAGTAAAGGCATTATTAGCTCTTAGGGAATGTACAAAGGACATTTTGATGGATTATAAGTACTGTGCCTTAACCTCATTGGATATTCAGGGAGCATTTGACTCCGCTGACTGGTTTATAATGAGTCATATTATAGAAAATCTTCCTGTGGCAACATATTTGAAATCAATGTTGAGAAACTATATTTCAGAAAGGTACATAGGGTTTAATTATGTGAATGGAATAAAGTGGTTCTTATTATTCCAAGGAAGTCCGCAGGGTTCTTGCCTCGGGCCGCTACTATGGTTGCTGATTGCCGATTTTATTCTTAAAGATTATTGTTTAATAAATAAATATATAATTTCATATGCGGATGACTACGTCATTTTGACAGGAGCAAACAACAGAAGAGAGTTGGAAGAGAGAATGAATGCTTTGATTCAATTATTTAGGAATATCACTGAAAAATACAAACTGAGACTGAGTACTGACAAGTGTGAGTCAATGCTTTTTGGAAAGTGTCAATTAGAAAACAGAAGACCAATTTTTAAAATTGATAACACTTCTATTACAGTCAAAGATGCAATCACCTATTTGGGATTTATAATTGATGGTAATTTCACATGGATGCAACATTTTGAGGTTATTAGAGAAAATATTAAAAGTTTTGTGGGCTCTATTGCAAGGACGTCAAGGAGAGACAAAGGACTTAAAGCAGACTACAGGAAGATATGGTACTTAACCGTTATTGAGAAACAAATATTATATGGATGCGAGGCGTGGGCTAGAGATATTAAGAAACCGGCAATTAAACGAATCAGTTCATGTCAGAGAACGGGGTTATTCAGTGTAATAAGAGCATATAGAAACACATCTACGGAAGCTCTCTGTGTATTGGCGGGAGTTCCATCAATACATCATAAGATTAAGGCGATTTTGGAGAAATATCAAGTTAGAAATGAAGATACTGAAATTTCCATTCAGAATACTATAATAAATAGGCATAAACTAATGGATAATCTGAGTTCTTATGACTATGTAAATTATACCATAGAGCCAAACATACACATTATAAATTCGGTATCAAAAATGGAACAAATAGTCACTGTAGATTTTCCTGTAATCTATACTGATGGATCTAAAATGGATGGTGGAGTAGCTGCTGCATTTACAGTGTTTCACAAGAATAACTATATCTATGAAGAAAAACTTCGATTGCATGATCTTAATACGATTTTTCAGGCGGAGCTGCAAGCCATAAAACAAGCAGTGAAATGGACAGTTTTTAATAGATGTAGTAAAGCAAGGATATACACAGATTCATTGTCATCAGTAATGTCATTACAACAATTATTCCCCAAAAATACAATAATAAGAGATATCTATTTACTTTTATTGGATAATCCATGGATAAAAGTAGAACTTGGCTGGATAAAGGCGCATGCGGGTCTGCAAGGAAATGAGATTGCAGATGACTTGGCAAAAAATGCTATTTTAAAAGACGATTACGATGAAAGAATTGATTTAGATTTTCCGGTTTCTGCAATCTCGAAATACCTTAAGGATAGAATGAATAAAGAATGGCAAGTTGAATGGTCAGAGTCCACTTTGGGCAGAGACACATATTTGGTGTTAAAATATGTAAATACAGATTATGTATGTACAAGCCAGGTAGTGCAATATTTCATGACGGGACATGGTTCATTCCCAGCTTTTCTCTTCCGAATAAATAAATTACAATCAGATAAATGCCAATGTGGCATAAAGGGTGATGTTGTTCACTATATCTTTGGAAGATGCCCACTAATGCAGTGCTACTTTGATTTTAATTCAAATAAGACATTGAGAAAAAATCTGCAGGACGTATTTTTGAACTCAAAGAATTATGAAAGATTAAAAATAATTTATAACAAACTTAATAGTCTATATTCATTTATTAAGTATACATTTTGAACGTATTTATCTTATATTAACTTCAAGCATTCTAAAGGTTTTGAGTTGGATAAAGCATGATTTATAAACTGACTGTGACATAGTTGAAGATTTCTGCAATAACGTATATTGGTCATTTAATTGTATTTGGAACTGTTATATTTACTCATGATCTACATGAACATTGTACAGTGATTATTACTATTGTAGTAATTATCAACAATCAGTATTCTTTGCCTGAAGGGAGAATATTCTGTTCTGAATTAAAGTATTTTGTTGTTTGTTAGCAACAAGGTGGTATAAGTAATACAGTATATAGTGATGACTATCTGTTTTAAGGACATTATTTTCATGAACATTTGCTTTTAAGGACATTTTATTTTTATATACTGAACATTTTGGTGAACTTTACTGATCTTCTTAAGCATCATAGTTAAATGAAGTTGTTCAGGCACAATTATCACAACTTTTGGTAATTTTGATCATTGGATGAAGAGAGCTGGTGGATTGTGATATACTCATGAAATCTTGATGAACATTTGTTTTATTAAAGGACATCATATCCTCATGAACATTTGTTTTTAAAGACAATATATCTTTTCATAGTGAACTTTTTGGTGAAATTCAGTGTAATTTTTCTGTTATTCATAGTTAGTTTAGTAGTCACAGTAAGCTACTGTGATGATAGTTGCTGTAATATTTAGTTAATTTATTGATAATTTAGTTTTAGTTCACTATTTAAAAGCAGGCATGTTGCCAACTTTGCTTTGATTTGTCCCAGTGTGGGATGATTTGTGAATATTTTCTTGAAAAACGCCGTTGATCATGCTTGATTCCTTGCGGAATCGCTGGATGATGGGGGGGGCGGTTTCCGCCAGGACATTTTCACTATAAACCTCGCGGTTAGTGTCCTGGCTGGTTGTTCTTGTGCAACCACCCCCCCTTATACCTATACATTGGGATCCTTTCTTGCTTGGGTTCTCTATCGAAAGTTAAAGCACTTTCTGGTAATTTCTAGCATCTGAAGGCTCTGGAATAATCTGGAAAGATCTCTGAAACCTATATAAGGACCTCCATCAGTTCAGTTGAGTTAGTTGTCTGTCAACTGCGATTGAATTCATACGAGAGGCTTTGCATTGAGAACTGTGTTTCTCTGAGCGATTTTGTATTTGATTCGCCGTATTGAACAATACGCTATATTGTTCTGTGTGAAACTTTGCTGTGCTGTTATTAGATTTGAAGATTACTGAATATCTTGTAATTTTCAGACGATATTTGTGATCGTATTGCGCTGTTTATAGTGAATAAAGCCTTTTTATTGTTCTTATATATTGGCATCAGTCCTTTTGAACCCCGAGCTCACAACAATACGTTTTCCGGAAGCGTGTTTGCACGGAGCTCCGGAGCGCAGTGTTTATGAGTTCCGGTGAATTCAGGCCGATATTTAAATATTTACTAAAAACGGAAAAGTACCGGAGCTGGGCTCCGGCGCAAATTAAGCCCTGATTACCTATCTAGTTATAAGCGATTCGTGTCACGTGACGAAACGATTTTCCAGCTTCTTGCTGCGGCATAGGGAGTTCGGTTTAAAACGCCAAATTTGACAGTATTTTCTGAAAGATCTTCTGGCTTCACCAAAAAATGGGAAACGTCTTTCGATTACATAGTTTCTGAAGAATACGTTTCCAAAAAATAAAAGTTCCTAAAGTAGCCAGTTTGGACTGTGAAATAGAGTATTTCAGGCACATAGGAGGATTGAATGCGTCAGAAAATAGCGAAGTTAGAAAACATCTGAGCCTATTCGAGTAATTCAACTAAAACTTAATTTTACTTTTGTTGGATGGTGATGAGAGTATTTTTAACATTTCGGTTCTGGGTCATTACTCTGGCATTGTAGACTTTCGTAATAATTAGAAAAACAAGTACTACGCCATTTGGACGTTATTTACGTAAAACCCCAACAATCGAGCGAAATTGGAGGAAATACTCATTTCGGTCGAAGGGAGCTTCCAAATGCTTCTTTAATTTGCAATCTGTGTTCCCAAGCGTGAAAATAGAGGGATGTGTTCATTAGGTCGGCCATTCTTCAAGCTAGTTAATGTCTTTTCATATTATATAGCCAGTTGAGGCGAGTTTATTTCGAGATTAAGTATACGTTCTTAAAAAATATATTTAAGAAAGTGCGGTTCGTTCATGCGAACGCAATCTCACAACATATTAAACAAAATACAATGCAATAAGGTAAGATAAGGAATTTTTTCTTACCCTTTTAGATAGATTTCGTAAGAATTACAGTCTCCCCTAAGTTGGAATTTCTGGAAAAGTTTTGCAGATGTACGCCGATCATGACTCCCAGAAACCAAACCCCCCCCCTCCCCCCCCCCCAGTTCAAAACTTTTTCTATCTATCTATATCACTTATTAAACTTTTTTTTTTACGGATTGACACGTTTCAGACACTGGAGATTCCGAGAAACGTATTTTTAGAAAAAAAAATTTGCCGTTCGTCTGGAAACGCTCTATCTCCCGAACAAGTCGAGATAGAGACTTGAAATTGGGTATGTGCTTAGTATGTCATAATGAGAAGAAGCTTATTGAATTTCAGTCACCTCGAGGATCCGGAACTCTTTTTTTTTCGGACTCTCGAAAGAGTCGTTCTGATAAAAGGTCTATAAAAATTTTCGAAATGGTTTATTTTAAGGAGTGATTATAAAAGACAATAAAAAAACAAATTTTGCATCAAGAAGGAAGTCGATCAGATCATGAGTTGCCGAGATATTGGTAACCCTATATTCCACACGCTTCGATTTTTCGTGACCTGTATTTCATTCCAATTTCAATTCAAAGCTCTATTTTAATTGGAAATGAGACGCTTCATCCGACGCAGTAAACCGGTAGTTAATATGCTTATCGATTTTGGAGATATAAGGATGTTTCTTTTACGCCATTCATAGTCATATAGAGCCTTTAAAGTTGAGGACGTCATCCAGCCCAACGACTTGTTTTTGTTAACATCGTACGAGCTATTATCGACTAAGTAAATGGCGATCGTTTAGCTTCGAACGAAAGCTGGTCCAGTACAAGGAAGGATTCTTTACCGAGTTTCCAAATGCGTCTTTAATTAGCAATTTGTTCCACCGAGCGTCAAAAAATAAAGGGATGTCTTCATGAGGTAACGTCATTGTTGAAGTCACTTAAATGTCTTTAACGTCAAGGAATTTATTTCTATCTGGATGTTGTTAGATAGTGTTTTCTCGAATTATGGCTATTGGAGAATGAAGTTGCTTCTGCAATAAGTGTAAATGTGATTTTGATTTGTGTGCAGTTCTATACACGTTTGACGAAATTCATGGACAACGAAGAAGGATAGTACTGTTCTTTATACTTATAAGAGGATCGAGTATAACTGAAGTAACGGAAGAATTATGTTCGGAATAACAGACGTACAGAAATATCCAACCTGCATCTTAAAAGGGAATTTTCATAGTTTGTTAGATTTGTGCGCAACATTTCTCTAAATCTGACAGAGCAATTTGTATGAAAATGGCAGCAGATGCATCCATTGGATGCAGGAACTATAGCTTGTACTTCAAATTTAGTAGTATAATCACATTGATTATTTAAAAATATGATTTTTTTAACAAAAAAAAAAGCTCTTTTTTTTTTTTCAAAACTTTATAATTTAAATTTTTTAATTGCTTAACATCTTCAGACACTGAGGTACACAAATCTGGACCTCTATTCTTTTTACTTACCCATCATACGTAGTATAAAGTAAGTTTTGAAAGTCGATTTTTTTTTTTTTTTTTTTTTTTTTTTTTTGACGGATTGACACGTTTCAGACCTGGAGATTACGAAAAACATATTTTTGGATTAAAAAAAAAAAAAAAAAAATTGCGTTTGTCTGTGTGTCTGGTATGTCTGTGTGTCTGTAAACGCTCTATCTCCCGAACAAATTGAGATAGAGACTTGAAATTGGGTATGTAATGATGGGCAGAAGCTTATTGAATTTCAGTCACCTCGATGATCCGGAACCATTTTTTTCCGACCCTCGAACTATTCGTTCTTATAAAAGGTCTATAAAAATTTTCGAAATGGTTTATTTTAAGGTGTGACTATAAAAGACACTAAAAAAACATAAATTTTGAATAAAAAATGAAGTCGATGGGATCATGAGTTGCCGAGATATTTGTAATTATATTTTGCATACGCTTCGATTTTTCATGACCCTGCATTTCATTCCAATTTCAATTCAAATATATATTTTAATTGGAAATGAGACGCTTCATCCGACGCAGTAAACTGTTGGTGAATAGGATTATCCATTTTGGAGTGATAAGGATGTTTCTTTTACGCCATTCAGTAATGGAGCCTTTAAAGTTTAGGACGTCATCAAGCCATTATTTTATTCGAATGGCAATGCATTTTATAAGTAGTTTACACACATTTTTTGTTTTAATATTTTACATTATGCATATCCCTGATGGGTCAGTATTACGGCCCCCAACGACTAGTTTTCATAAAAACTAAACAGTTTGATTTTTTTACATTTTTACTTCATTTCTAATATATAGCTGAATGTTTTCCTGCTTTGGAACAAAATCAATCAATGGCAGCATCGATGCTTATCGCTTCATAAAAATAAATGCCATTTTCATCTGAGTTTGCGAAATGCCTTCGAGACAAGAAAGTATAAGAGATTTTCATAATTATTTAACTTAAACTCTTCACAATAAAAGGAAAATTTTTGAAGATTTATCGATCATTCACTTGTTTAGAGCCCTTCGATTTGCTAATTGCGTGATTTTAGGTTATTGATAATTAAATTGATATTTAAACAGGGTGTCTAGCCACCTGGAAAACCTGAAAAGTCAGGGAAATTTATATGGACTGAAAAAGTCAGGGAATAGTCAGAGAAATTGACCAATTCTGAGGAAAATTTGAAAATTCTGAGAAAAAGTTAGAAAATTTTCAAACGGAAAATGGTTCTTATAACACTAAAGATTTGAAATTGTAGCCCCATTAAAATCAAACTTTGCTCTTCATAAGTACTGTAAAGAGTAGTTCACCACTTGTGCAAATAATTTGGTCAAAACTGGAAAACGTGAAAATTAATTTGAATTAATTGAATTTGACCCATTTAAGCACCTGCTTGTCTTGGACATGCGATCCCGTGGTTTATGTTTACCGTTTTCAAAAAACTATGCGAGACTATTTTATGTCGCCGGTAGAGTGAATGAAACATATGTAATCTGTATTAAAAGGTATTTTTAAATATTTCGTGTTATGTTTTTATCACGTTAAGCATTCATTAGACTTTTAATTTAAAATCGGTTTCATGCTGATGATGACTGTGACATGCAGTGGTTCATGCACTGCAATACAGCGACGTTTCATTAGAGGAGGAATTCCTTAATATTCCTCCCCGAAATCCGAAACGGGTCGAAACACGATCTTGGAAAAGTCTGCTGCCCACAGCGAGTTGTTCGGATTCGCATCACAAGATGCCGAATCGGACAGAGGTGTCCGGTATCTCTATGCCCCGGTCGGCACTTTTAGGGTTTTACAGGTAACGGGAGAAGAGACGCTGATTGTATCACTCGGCTAAAATAAAAGGACATCTTCGCGCATAATGTTACTAGGGGCATCGGTATACTTTTAATAGATTCCGAAAAGAAGATTTAATATCTCCACTGAATTAAGGGGGTTTTCAAAGGGGAAAAAATTATAATTTAACAAATGACTACAACTATTGGGAAAATGTTCCAAAAGCTTAAAAAAAAATCAAATTAATTAAAAATATTAATTAATCAAAAAATATTCATCGGAACCCTCTACCAATAAACGCATTTTCCATGACTACAGTGGAGGAGATCCTGGCATTCTCTGTCCTCGCAAAAATAGTCGTTTGAACCATCGCGCCGCAGTGATTGAAATGCATTTTTCATTATACCATACCTTATCCTATACCTTAATATTTTATCGGGTACAATAACTTAAACTCTTGTTTAGATGGATGTCTGGGCTAAAGATATTTTGAGGAAATTAAAGGGGAAGACCCCGTTTTTGGCTTTCTAAGATAATTTCTCATCCGACGTCCATTTTTGAATTCGGCTTTTCTTTTTTTTTTCACATCTGATAGTTTCCATCTATCCTTTTTGTAACTTTTAACATTTTTGTAACGATTTTATGCATTTCTATTGCCTATTCAGAGAAAATATTCTTCTAAAGTCACAGAATTTCGTTATAAAAGCTTCAAAAAATAAAGTGACGACGTCAAGAGGTCCGAAAACAACAACCCTTTTCCCAATGGTTAAAAAATTTCTCCTCGCATTCATCAACGCGAAACTTTTTAATACATTCACGGATTCATTTTTAAAAACACTGCTGCTGTCCAAAAATTATGGGGCAGTGACCAGGTGACGCTTTCATTTTTTACACGGTTTGTCGAATACCTTCTGAAATTTTTGTCGAATTGTTCTTGAAATTCGAGGATATAAAGCCCATGTTTGACTTCAAAAACAGTAGAGAAAGTATACTGCAATTAAAAGATTAATATATTAAATATTGGATGAGATAGGAGCATTTGTATGAAATAATTCTTAACTGCGCATGCGCGAACTATATCAAAGATTTTTTTTTTTTTTTTTTTCATAGTCAATTCTATAGAGTATAACTTGTATAAAAAGACCAGTCAAATAGCGTGAAAACTCAGAAAGATACCAGCAATACAGTGAGCTAATTGACAAATTTGGCGGGAAACTCCAATTGGATGATAAGGGATCCCCCCAATTGTCAATTAGCTTACTGTTTTGCTGAGTTTTCACGATATTTGGCTTGTCTTTTTATATGCGTTACTCTATAGAATTGACTAACAAATCATGAAAAAAAAAAAAATCTTTGGTATAGTTCGCGCATATGCGCAGTTAAAAATTATTTCATACAAATGCTCCTATCTCATCCAATATTCAATATATTTTTAATTGCAGCATGGTGTTAGCTGTTTCTACTGTTCTGGAAGTCAAACATTCAAAATCACCTAGTAAATTGTTGGGTCACACCCAATAAAATCTGATGATGTTGATTTAATGATTTTTATGTGATTGTGATAGGATGATTATTACATGATGAGTTGGTAGGATGATTATTGTATGATGATGGATGTGATGTTTACTATATGAGGTTTGATGCGATGACTGGTATGATGATTATTTTATGATGAATAATAGGATGATTTTCATAGGATGCTTGATATGATATTATAGGATGGTTGATATTAGGATTGATACATTATATCCTTGACTGGTGGATGCGATTGATATGATTGATAATCATCCTATCAACCATCATTGAGGATACCATGATGGTTGATAGGATGTTTATTATGATGATTGATAGGATGTTTATTATGATGATTGATAGGATGTTTATTATGATGATTGATAGGATGCTTGCGATATTCGGTGATGTAGAATTTTTTGTAGTCGTCTCCCTATCTAATTGTATTATTCCAACATAACATCCTTTCGCTTTCTTATACTTAATATTGCAACAACGAAATCCTCCATTTATTCCGGGCCATTTCCAGCCAAAACAATCTCTTTCGGCAAACGACTTGGAAAAGAAGGGAGGGGATGGGTGTTCTTGAGGATGCTAAGATGAAAATTTGGCGCTAAGTTTGTCGCCGTGCAGGCGCCTCCAGAAGTCACCTGTACAAGACTGGCGAACACCCCCGCAGCGCAAAACCTTAAATTGAATTTTAATGCGTTTTCTTCTTTTCCGGGACTTAAAAAACGGAATGTCGCGGACATAATTTTGCCGGAAGATGGACGAGCTTGTTTCTGAGTCGCGTAACATTGTGAAAGAGAAAACTTTGTTCACAAGCTTTGTTTTAAGGTGGTTCTCATATGAATGCTCAACAACGCGAAACTTTCTGACACATTTTTAACCCTTTGCCTGTGGAATATATTAGAGAAAAACGTGCCAAAAATAGAATTTTTTTCCCTTTTTGACCCCTTGCCTGTGACGCCCGAACTCAGTCCGGGCAACGCAAATGCGATAATTTTGGAACGCCCGACCTGAATCCGGGCAAGAGAAAAATAGATGTTCTAATTCCGTGAAGCCCGAACTCAGTTTACCCAATGCATAATTTACAATTTCCCCAAAAAATGGCGATACTTTCCCTCGAAAAGTTCGTCAGTTTCGCGCCATTTGTAGGATTTTTGTAATGTTGCAGCTCTTTCCAAATTTCATTCCAACCACATTATATTTGACAGGCAGGTATATACATTTTTCGCAAGTTAAAAGTTTCTTTGCATTGTTTTTAGGAATTGAATGACCTGAGTTCGGGCTTCACAGAATTGAAACCCGATTTTTCTCTTGCCAAAATGGGTGTATCTGCGTTGCCCGAATTGTGTTCGGGCGTCACAGGCAAGGAGTTAAACGCAAAGGCATAAAATTGGCAAGCCTGATTAGTGAAGCGATTTGGAATCGAAATGAGTTTTTCCATTTTTTGATCAATCAATTATTTATCGAGTTAGAAGCGATTCGTGTCACGTGATGACGCGTTTTTCTCCTTGCTCGAGGTGCCACCGCGGGAATTCGGTTCAAAATGTCGACTTTGGCAGTATTTTCTGAAAGATCATCTGCCTTGTCCAAAAAATGGAAAACATATTTTAATGACACAGTTCCTGAATAAGAACACTTGCCAATTTCATGCGTTTCCGAACAAAAAATGAATGAAAAACTGTGCCAGAAAGTAGCTCCTTTTGGGTTTGAGAACAATCTTATGGATAAGAACTAAAATAACTTCTTAAAACACCATAAAAACTTTAAAATGCGCTAGGCCTTTCGAAAGATCTGAGTCTTTCTTCGTCAGGCGCAAAAAGACGTGCGTCTACTATGAAAGCAGCAGCAAGACTCAGCTTGCTGCTGCTTTCATAGTAGACGCACGTCTTTTTGCGCCTGACGAAGAAAGACTCAGATCTTTCGAAAGGCCTAGCGCATTTTTAAGTTTTTATGGTGTTTTAAGAAGTTATTTTAGTTCTTAGTGTTTCACACCAGTTTCAACTTATTTTATAATCTTATGGATGTTCTTTGAAAACATTTCCCGGCGAAATTTTATGACACGTTTACGGGCTCTTTTTTAAACGTAAAAGCCAGATACTTGAAGGCAAGATTATTGAAATGATTTGGGAATTTTATTTGCATTTCGATCAATAAATTACATCGTGAGTTTTAAACGATTGTTGTCTTCAGGGACCGATTTACAAATTTGGGGGCCCTGGGCACAGATGCTTATGAAAGCCCCCTTGCACACGTCACATTACAGCGGTCTTGAGTAAAAAAATATATTATTGAAAGCGGTCATTATTAAGATAACCACTACTGACTTTAATAATTTTCTGATGTTTAATGATGTTTTTATAAATTCTGAATTTTTTTACCAGTAAAAGTTTTTATAATATCTTCATAATCAATCTTTAGTGTTCTGTCTCGCTGACGAATTTTCGATATCGGTTATGAAAGCAAAAGTATTCTAATAAAAAAAACCTGTAAGCAAAGTCAAAAAAGGCCTTTGTAGAGATTGACCTCAACTATCCAATCGAAAAAAAAAATCTTCTAAAAATATTGAAATGCAAACGAGATATTAAAAGAAAAAAATTCGCCCATAGAATTAATATTAGTGAGCGTGAGTGAAATAGTTATTTTTAAATGAAAAAATAAACAGATTTTTCCATATTAATTTTGTTTTTCAATAGTTAAAACTTCATCAGATTTTGGACAATAATTGAAAAATCTTCAGTAGCATTTGGGAGGCCCCTGAAATTTGGGGGACCTGGACCCGTGCCTCGAATGCTCTGCCGTAAACCAGGCACTGGTTGTCTCGTAATGAAATTTATCCAGTTTCGAAATTCGAATCCAAATGTCCGTTTTAACAGTATTTTCTGAAAGTAGCTCTGTGTTTATCGGAAAATAAAAAAACTTATTCGTATCCACTTGATAAGGACACCTGCCAATCTTAGGTGTTGACGAACAAAAATAAATCCAAAAACGTTTATGAAAGTAGCCACATAGTTTGTATCTAATAACATCCTTTATATAAACATAACAAAATATTACATAGTGCACCTCGGAAATTCTAATCTTTCTTTCGGTGCATATGTATTTGCAGTCCTAACAATCTATTTCTTGAAACCACTTGGAAGAGAAAGAAAGGGGGGGGGGGGAATGTTTGTTGCTCTTGAAGATGCAAATTTGGCTCTAAATGTGTCGCCGTCGATGGCGGATTCAGGCGCCTGCAGAAGTCACCTGCAAAACTGTGGTGCCTCCGCTTCAAATTGAATTTTAATGCGTTTTCGTTGTCGCCGACAGACTTACTGTACAGAGATGAACGAGTTCGGTTACAGTTTCGTGCGGTGAGAGTGTCGGAAAGATAACGCGCATCAGATATGCACGCTTTGCACGCAGATATGACTTTAAACTTGTTCTTAAAAAAAGCTTTTTCTCTCCGCTGAACAGCGGGAAATTTTTTGACGCACTCACAAAGTCATTTTTATAACTGAATGCCTGGCATTTGCAGAGATTATTGTTGAGGTGACAAAGATTCGATAAGCGTATTTCGTTTTCCCGTCATTTTACATTGTCGAAAAAAAAAAAAAAGATTTTACAGAGAGAAAACTGTCAGCCAGGTTAACAGTAAATAACTATTTACTTTACAGAAATAATCTGTATTTATTACGAACATACCGACAAAATCTGTTAAAATAACAGAAACTAGAAAATACAGATTATTTCCGTAAAATATACAGTTTTTTACTAGCCTCCTGGCTGATAGTTATTATCTGTAAAATTAGTAGTATTTTCTTTTACGGTAACCGTAAAAACGTGACAGGAAAAAAAAGGACAGAAAAAACAAGAGCTGAAAAAACGTATGACAAGGAAAAAAACATGACCGGTAAAAAGGGGACAAGGAAAAATTGGAACACGAAAAAACGGACCACTTGGTGCTGCTTGTGCTTTGTCCGTGCTTGTACTTCGGCCGTTCACAGCCAGACGAATACAAATGTAGTAAAGCTTAAAAATTTTACAAATTTCAAAATTGTAAAAGTGATATAAAAAGTCTCGTTATCAAATTGAGTCACCCTTGTTATACTGTCTGAAACATTCATGCTTTTACGTAAACGACCTTATGAAATATGTCAGAGTTTGGCCTTTTTGTGCAAGAACCCTTACACTAGAAGGGCGCTGAGATCTTTTTTTATACCACTCAATTTTAATCTAGATTCGTACCAGAATTTTTCAACAAAATTTTACTTCTGTAGCTTTTGTGAAAAAAAAAAAATTGTAAAAACGCATTTCCATGTTTCGAAAACAAATTTTTTCGAATATTCTTTTGGGGAACCAACATTGCAGAAATGCAATTATTTGCCCCTGAAAGGGTTAAAATAACGCAGCACTTTCTGTGTTGTTGCATTTGTATGGCACTTTTCAATTAAATACAGTTATACAGTGAAGAAGTAACCAGCAGCCGTCATCGATTATTTGACGTAAAAACATGGGACTCTGACATTTTTAATCTCGCAAAAACCCCTTTTTACTCGCGATTTTTAACGCGTCACAGAACCGTCTGCGTCCGACCACCCCCCAAAAACTTTCTTGTCATCTCTCCATCAATATAAAACGGTGAATGGAGAGGGGGGGGGGGGGGAGGGATGGAACAATATTCGATAGAGTGGTTGTTACAAGGAGGGGAGGGTCGTTTATATCCCAAAACAGTATGGTTCCTCCACAAACATACATCCCCCCCCCCCTTTATAAAGCCTATGTTGAGAAATTTTCCTCTTTTGTGATTTGCCGCTTCTTTGCCCAATAACATGGCCAGTCAGTCGTGAGAAGTGCAATTTGTCAGGGGGGAGGGGGGGCGGGCGCCCCTGACACGTCACCGAAATATGACGTGATTTTCCGAGTTCCGAACGCGTTGCTCTGCCATCTAATTTGTTTCAAGGGGGGAGGAGAGTTCTTGCCAAGCGATATTGAAAATTTCGTCTGCCTAATATGTTTGCGGGTAAATGCCTGGCATGTGGTGCGGGGTTTTTTAGAGAGAGGTGGGATGGTGGGCACTCCATTGCGTGTAACCCGGCGACGGCAAACGATTTCTTGAGGGCGGAGTGGGGTGGTGGGATATCGAAAAATTGCGCGGGGGAGGTCTAGCAGAAAAGAGGAATGTTTAACAGTGGTGGTTTTCAGAATATCCGATACAAGAGAGAGGAACATGTGAGCATTTTTAAAGGTTGATGAATTGTTCCGCAGCGATAATTGGGCGGTAAAAAATGTGCAGAGAGTTGGGATGAGTATAACTTTTGCGCTAACGACAATTAGTTGTGTATTTAACTTCCCCGTATCGTATCCAATAGGTAACATTGTAACTGTGTATGTAAAAGACCTTCTTCTAGGATGACAAGCTGTTCTGAAACTGCAATCGCAACTTTCTGACTTTATCATAAAGTTGGTTTTATTCTTAATACTAAACCGTTACAGTGATGGGTCAAGTGACCCTTTTTAAGTTTCCTGGAAGAATTTCCTATATACAATGTCTATCATATACCGTATATACTCGTGTATAAGTCGATCCCCCCAATTCGTACGCAAAATTTTGAAAAAAATTGGATTTCCGTGTATAAGTCGAGCCACATTTCTGGTAGCATGTTAAAAAATAATTTGTAATCGAGGATAAAAAGAAATTAATAAATTTTCATTAAATTAGTAAACATTTTACGTTTCTTATTTTTTTTTAAAAAATTCACCGTTTTAAAACTGTATAATTATGTTAAACTGAAGAAATCTAAACTATTTTGAAAACTATTCACATCCAATTTAAAAAATATATTATTATTTTTATTTTTTTTTCAAAATCTTAGAAAAATCTATTCAAGCCTTATTTACGAGAGTAATCAACTTCTTAGACTTCTAAAATAGAGTACTTCTTTGTATTGTAGGACTTTTAGGAGAGAAATCAAGAAGCGTTCTCAAGTTGAACTCTTTTTAAAAAGGGGGATTAAAATGCTGAAAGGAATGCCCCTGTATCGAAGGGAATTAATTCTATCCCAAGAGAAAATGGGTGCAGAACAGTTAGATAGGGGGCATTATTGTTGACCTTGTTTTTTTGGTCATTCACAGGGAAATGACCCTTGTCCGCTTTTATTTCTCTCTCCAACCTAGACCCGGTGACTCCGGTATGTCACACTGCTATTTCACACTTCTTCCGGGGTGTGAAATATCCTTTATTTATTCTTTTTTTTTTTTTTTTTACTAACTCGTATATCAGTCGACCCCCCCCCCCCCATTTTCAACTCCCAAATTTTGTATTAAATTCTTCGACTTATATATTTCTGTTGTCAACATATCTTTTTCTACGCATTTACAAAACGCACAACGATGAATGAGGTATCATTAGAAAGGTTTTCAAACCGGCTTCTAACATAGCACACCAACATATCGTTAAAACATATTTTTTGACTAAAATTTAAGCCAGTTATTGTTTTCATAAATAAAATGATTGTTTTTTCTCAAATCAATGTAGCCACAAGAATAAAATACCGCATTATATCATGCTCAGCAATGATTAAAATAAATAAATAAATAAATAAATAGTACAAAAAAGATAAAGTGTGGATGTCTACACATATCTTATATTTATGATTAAAAACCGAAATTGAAATGTTGAGAAGAAAAATACGCCCTCAATCGATCGAAACAGTGGTATTTCACGAGTAGTATGAAAGGTATGCTTTGTTATATTTGGTTAAATTTGATTTTACATGCCGTCAATTTATTTTCCTTTGTCCCATGTTTTAGCCGAAGTGAATGACGTATTCCTTCACTTTTTTTTTTTTTTTTTTCCTCTGCCTTTTACAAACTTCGATCCTTTTTTACTTAACTTTGATGGAATCAATGAAATGATACTCTGGCTTCATTCATGTTGGTTGCAGATATTTTTAATCATTAATTTTTCTTTAGAAGTTGAAACCTGCATCTAAAAAAAAAAAAAAAAAAAAAAAAATGGATATTGCTCAAAAAATATTAGACTATGCAGTGTTTACTGGTTTTGAGTTTACTACTTCTATTATAAATTTTATATCTATTGTATTTTAAAATAAGTATTTCTCTTTTCTTTCCAAACTGGCTACTTTCTGACACATATTTTAATTTCTTTTTATTTAGAAAATGTATCCAATTGGCAGGTGCTCTTATTCAGAAACTTTGTCACCGAAACACGTTTTCCATTTCTTGGTAAAGGCAGAAGATCTTTCAGAAAATACTGTCAAAGTGGACGTTTTGAACCAAATTTCCGCCGAGAGAGCGCGAGAAAAGAGAAAAACGTGTTGTCACGTGACAACTATCGCTTATAACTCGATTAGTAATTTAGTTATCAGAAAATGGAAAACGCATTTCGATCTTAAATTGCTTTCCTATAGTCAGTCCTGTCCATTTTATGGCTTTATGTTTAAAAATGAATCCGAAAATTTCGATTTGTTGAGCAGGGAATTTGAGGCCAACCTTAATTCTATACCGTCTACCAGCTTTGAGAACAAACTGTTCAAGCCGCTGGGTGGGGATCTATCCAGAAACAAAATAATAATAAGGAAAAAAATCTAGTCGTTGAGGGCCAGCGTAATACTGACCCATCATGGATAGGCATAACATAAAATAGGAAAATAAAACAAGTGTAAACTATTTATAAAATGCATTTCCATTCGAATAAAATCCTGGCTGGATGACGTACTATAAACTTTAAATGATCTATGACTGAATGGCGTAAAAGAAACCTCCTTATAACTCAAAAAAAAAAAAAAAAAAAAAAAAAAAAAAAATGATAATCCTATTAACTAAGAGTTTACTGCGTCGGATGAAGCGTCTCATTTCCAATTGAAACATATCTTTGAATTGAAATTGGGATGAAATACAGGATCATAAAAATTCGAAGCGTGTGGAAAATAGGATTCCAAATATCTCGACAACTCATGACCCGATCGACTTCATTCTTTAGGCAAAATTTACGTTTTTTTATTGTCTTTTAGAGTCATTCCTTAAAATAAACGATTTTGAAAATTTTTATAGACCTTTTATCAGAACGACTCTTTCGAGAGTCCGAAAAAAAGGAGTTCCGGATCATCGAGGTGACTGAAATTTAATAGGCTTCTTCCCATGATTGCATACTAATTACACACCAAATTTCAAGTCTCTCTCTCAATTGGTTCGGGAGAGAGAACGTTTACAGACACAGTGACAGACGGACGGATTTTTTTTTTTTTCTAAAAATACGTTTTTCGGAATCTCCAAGTGTCTGGTGTCAATCCGTCAACAATTTTTTTTTTCGATTTTCAAAACGATTACAAAATTTACCCTATACTACGTATGATGGGTAAGTAATAAGGATTCACAAGAAACTCAACGCATAAAATATTGTGCGATTCTTTTGTGTCTGTCTCCGTAGTATTAAAATTTTCTAAAAGTAAAATAAGCAAAGCGATTGTCTACCTCTTTCCACATTTTACTCAGAGTGATGGCACAGGCAGAGGAGCTCGTGATTTGTAAGATGCGCCTCTCGCCTCAGGCGCCTCTACGGCCATTTGCGATGGTCGAAGCAGGCGACCGAATTTATGGTCCACAACTCCGTTACATATATATCCGGGACTTAACATCTCTCTCTCTGTAGGGTCAGTGGAGATTTCGCTTTTCTTTGCTGCTGTATGTATAAACATAAATAAAACATCCGCAATTTCAAAAGAGAGGAGCTTAGTATTTATGATGTGGGGATATTTTAGTACTTTTGACAACTTGTCGTTCTTTGGTTTAGTAATTCTTTTGACAATTCTATCCCCCCCCCCCCTCCTCTATTTCCGAATCTACTGAGACTAAAATTATGAAAAAATTAGGGGTAGTAGAAGTTTATTTAAACCTTGCTGAAAAACTATAGCGATTTTCCTAGAAAACGTAGTTTTTGAGAAAAACGCCTTTTTTCGTTACACATAAACTTTACTTTTCGGGCGGTCAAGGTATGTATTATCCAAGGATATTTTATTATGATTTTTGAAAAAAAAAATCGGTAATCAACCAAGATATTAATTAAGTTACTTGAAAAAAATTTTCCTATTCACGGCCAGATTGTTACAAAATCGTTCTTCATATAACAATCAAATTTAAAATATGCGTAACTGATCCCCTTCCCCTCTATACAAATCTGAACCATAATCTAAAACTGATTAACTCTCCTCCAATATGCACTTCAAAATTTATTATTTCTGACCAACAAATTAACTAGACCATATTCTAATCATTCATTGAACAAAGGAAATTTATCTAATAGATTATATTAATGAAGCCATATTCTAATTATTTAGTAACCATAGAAAAACCATAATAATAATCTAGCCTTATTAATTAAAATATGCAGAAATTATAACAGCGCCGATAAAAACACAATTTACCTTTTTAAAATATAAACGCACATCAACATCCCGTAGATACATTTAAAATCAAATTCACACAAGGTACCGCTGGCGAAGCAGGCAGGGCGTTCATCTCCCACGCCAAAGGTTGCGCGTTCGAATCCCTTTGAAGACTTGAGAAAAGCTATGCATAATTCCCCCCCCCCTTGTCAATTACAGATGCTTCTAAAATTGTCAATAGATGGCGCCATCGGTCTTTTTTTACACTTTCGAACAGTCAATTTGACGAAATTGATTTCCTCACTTTTTTGAGGGTACAAATTTACTCGATTTGACGAAATATTCGCTCGGAGCATTTCCCAGGAAACAATTTCGTCAAAAACGAAGGACGTCGTGGAATATGAGTATCCATTTCTGACAGTGTGCCGACTTCATGCGTTTCCTAGTAAACATGAATTAAAAAAGTGTCATAAAGTAGCTAGTTTGGATTTAAGAACAGCCCTAAGAACTGAATAATTCGAACTTATGTTAGGTAATAGGAACCTTAGGGTTAGCTAAAGACTGAACTATTCTCGGAAAGAGAAAATGCTGGAAATCATACTTTACTTGCTGATTGGGTGTCATCTATTACATCTGGTTGAAACCACAACGAACCCCTATTTCTAGGGTTTCGTTCATCTCACGAAACCCTATTTGTCCCGCTTCTCTGTCTGTCCGTCACAGAGCCGGTTCTCAGAAACGGTATAGCTTAATGACTTGAAATTTTGTGTGAATACCTATTGTCACGCTGAAAATCGTAAAATTTTGAAAAAATCGTATATATAGAGAGATAAAAAACCAAAAATTAACCAGCCTTCTTCAATTAAATTTAAACATTTTTCGTTATAGCAGTTGCCAACCATTAAAAATCCACACTAAAATTCTTTCTACGATAATTAATTTTCTATTGAAAGATTTCCACGTGAAAAATGAAAATGAAATAAAAAGTTTCACCCATTGAAAAAAAAAAAAAAAATGAATACGACGTCCTATTGGTTATAAAACGAAAATTTTCAAACATTTATAACCTCAATAATACAAGGAGTATGAGTATGTGTAAGTACAGAAAGCAGGTTAATAGGAAGCCATTAGAGAATTAAATAGAAAATTAATTTGACGTCCCATTGGAAGTTTAACGGACTTTTTCAAATATTTGAGAATCGTACGAAAAGAGTATCCATATGAGTAATAGAGAAAGCCAGTAAGATAGGACATCAGCAAGTAATTATAACGTCCTATGAGTTTGAGGAACGTATTGAATCATGATAAAAACCCGATTATGGAAATATTGGCCTATTTTAACATTTTGAAAGTCTCTATACAACATGTTTAATTTTGAAATTTATTTTGTTTCAATACCGTATTGAGTCCACATGACAGATATTATTATGACAGAGTATAATAACGAGCTTCGCCCGCTATCAGACCGGTTCAGATTTTCGGAAAAACGACAAAAATTAGACCGGTAAATTTTTACTTTATAAAAAACATGACTGTTTTTTGAAAATGAAATTTATTTGGATTTATTAAAGAAAGGATAAAAGTGTTTTGAAAGGAATATTAAACGAAACCCTTTGTGCGATCTTCGATCACAGTTACCCACTTGTTATTTATCTTGACGCTATAAATAATTTCTTAGTTATTTTTAATTAAATACTAATTTGATTCTATTCACGCTACCATAACATCTCAAAAATGGATGAAATGGTCACAGTACCCAATTTTCAAATTTTTTGAAAATAACACAAGCTAGGCGGCGACACTCTGTCTACCCCTTTACCCATTTTTACGACCCACTCTTCTCCGAAGTGATGCTCGTGATTTGTCGGAGCGCCTTTCTTCGTGCCAGGCTCAGGCGCCTCTGCGGCCATTTGCGACGGCCGCACTTTCGAAGCAGGCGACGGAATTTATGGGCCGCGACTCTGGGACATCTATATATACACGGTCAGTGGAGATTTCGCTTTCTTTCGCTGATGTATACATCCACATAAATAAAACATGGGAATGGGACGATTTGAGATTCGTTGGATCTCTCTGGCCTTCCAAGAGCAGTTTTTATGGCGTGGGGATGTTTTAAAGTTTTGGACAACTTTATGGGGCGAGATGGGTTTCTTGTCTCGAATGGTAAATCACTCAAAGATTTGGGAACAGCCCTGCTTTTCACACTCTAGTTATAAAACTCTGTGGCAATACAAAAAAAAAAAAAAAAAAAAAAAAAAACGAATTTTTTAGTAGCCAGTCAGTCGAATTTGAATAAGATATTTTTAAGCACATCTTTCTGTTATAATCGATTGTATACTGTAAATTCGCACAACACATTTGGAATACTTTCATTAAAGAAAAGTGTTCCCTTAATGTGTTCCGAATATGACCGCTATAAAGAAAGTGTTCTGAAAGCGTACGGAAAGTGTTCTGTCCAGGATACCTGTTAAATCTAAACTTGAGAACACAGTTGAGAACGGATTGGGAGCACATTTGGGCACACTTGCGAAATCATCGCTCTCAAAAAGTGCGTTACAAAGTGTGCTTGAACGAAAGAAGTGTTTTCAGAAGTATTCTAAAAACTATTCCAAAAAGTGCAGTTCAAAGTGTACTAATAAAAGATGACAAAATAAGTGTTCTGAAAAGTGTATAAAGATTTGCAGTGTATTTTTCTGTTATAATCGATTGTAACCTAGATGACGACCTTTCGCTGACTGTTTATGAGATTCGAAAATAGATTCAAAACACCCACTTTGATGGTAATTTCTATCCAGTTTCTTATCTTTATAGAAAAAAAGGAAACGTTATTGGATGTCAAGTACTTCAACAAACAGATTTACAAGTCTCACACGTTTTACGAGATGAGCTTGCAATGTGTCAGAAATGAGCCAGTTTACATTCTAAGAACAGCTTATGTCGGTAACCGGGAAAAAAAAGGGACAGAAAAAACAAGAGCGGAAAAAACGGGACCGTCAGCCATTATAACAGAGCCAGGCGAATTCAAATATTGAAAGCGAAGCCAATGTTCACAAATGAGAATATTGAAAAATGGTGTGAATGGAACGCTTTTTTCAATATTCGCATTCGTAAATATTAACGGAAAATATTCGGGTTCGTAAATGTCAAAAACCATAAATAGTAGTTATGTAAACGATCATTTCGTATTCGCGTTCGCGAATATCAAAAATCAAGTAGTGATGAACAGTGTTGAATTCACACTTTTCCCCGGGAGGGATTCCTGAGGCTCGGGGGGGGGGGGGGGGGGATTGCACTTTTTGACCATTGAAAGTATAAAATCTCAAATCTTCCGGGGGGATTGTCCCCCCGGGCCACCCCCTGAATTCAACACTGGTGATGAATACGAGCATTCTCGCACGCGAATATTTCCACTTTTTAACACTATTGCTAATGGCATTCACAAATATTGACAGCAAATATTCGCCTTTGAGAATGATATAAATCAGATATTTGTTACTGAAGGAGGAGGTCGAGCTAGCGCGGATGGTGTCTCAAGAAGATTAAAAAGGATAAGATAAAATTCTCTTACCTTTTCTGAAGGTGCATCTCATGGCTTAATCCAATTAAAGAATAATCCAAGGCATTGTACATATCACATTTTGCTGAAAAAACTGAGTTTAAACATTAGTATGAGGTTGAATAAATTCACATATTTCACATTCTTGATTAACTTTATATTTACTGAATTAGAGCACATGGACATTACAAGTATTCACACTAACATTAAGTTTGGATTACATTTAGATGACATTTTAGAGCTTATTCGCTCTACGTGTTTACGCGTTTACATTTTTGTAGAGGACTAAAGAAATTAAAGTCTAAATAAAAAGTTCAGAGTTTATGATTGCATCGTTGGAAATTACGCATACGTCAGTGGGAAATTACACATTGCAAGGTCTGAGCGTAAGAACGTAATTGGAATAATAAAGTTTCATTTGTTGCTATAATTATTGTTCTAAAGTCTTTAATCTATTTCGTATAATAACAGTTTATCAATTTAGAAGAGTTCCGGAACATTTATTCGAAGTTGAGTGGTCATAAATATCAATTTTCAGATCATTATGCGTTGAAAGATTTGTTGATTACTTTGAAGCTATTTCATTTCTTTATTAGACGATCAAGGTCTTTCCATCTTTCCCTATTGCGAGAGGAAATGAAAAATGAGTTTCTTCTATTTAATTTCTCGGATGAGGTTAATATTTCTAATAGTTACCTCGTTAGCTTTTAACACTTATTTGTCAATAAGATCAATATTTGTCAATATTTATGAATTCCTTGTCACGTTTTTGCCGGTTACTTTTTTTCCTTAGATTCAAATTTTTACCGCAAAATTTATAGTATTTTTCTGCGATTGATAAAGACGAGAAATTCTATTCAAAATGGGTGGTAGAACTATGCCTGTAGTTAAAATTATAATAGCTCTTTCGATGGATGTAGCCGTTTTTAAAAAAATTATTTTACGTTCAACATTTTTGCTTACAAATTATTTTTACTGTAAAGCATCCAACAGGAAAAATGGGGAAAAAATTCTCACTATTATTTCGATTGTATTTATATGAATAAAGTTGAAGAAAAAAAATTATTGCTAGCTTCAATATTTCCTTAACTAAAATTTAAATCCATATTTTCACTAACAGATGGCACTAGCAACATGTACCGTAGCCTTTCAATAATAATAAGTACGAACACAAATAATTGCACAGAAATGCCATCTTTATGTTGTTTCATATATAAAAATTATTATAATCGCACTTCATGGATAAAGAAATGGAAATGTGTTTATAACATCTTCATTCAAAATTATTTCATATAAATTCTAATATTTTTTAATATGCTCTTTCTCACTACTGTTTTGCTACTGAAATTTGTTTGAGAGAAAACAAAAAACCTTTTTATATTCTTCATTTTTATAGCGAGATAACAAAACAAGATTCCTAGCCTCACCAAATTTCGTGAACTAAAAATTAAGTCTACTTTATCGCTAACAGAGGTCGCTAACAGCATTCCCAGGGTCACTATCCGAGTCTCAACTTCAGTTTGTTTAATCTCTAACAGATGGCGCGAGTAGCACGCATCGTCATCATTCGAATGATCCCTAATGAGATGCACGAATAAAAATAATCCCATCCCAAGAATGAAAATGATCCTAATCAAGGCGAAGCGTGCGTGTTTGCAAACATTTTTTTCAAAAGGAAATATTTTCCGCATAAATTCACGCAGTCAGAGTGAAACCGAATTTTTTCGCTTTCACCAACTCACAATATCGCATTGTTTTGGGAAATTATTGTCGCGTGACCATTTCACATTAAGCGCTCTCGAAAAGGCGGCGAGATAGAAAACGAGTCGTTGGGGGCCACCGTCATACTTTCCCATCATAGATATGTATACTATAAAATATGAAAATAAAACTTGTGTAAACTATCTATAAAATGCATTGCATATAATCAATAAAATCGTGGCTGGATGACGTCCTCAACTTATGGCGTAAAAGAAACATCATATCCATATAACTCCAAAAATGATAATCAGTTTACTACTTCGGATGAAGCGTCTCATTTCCAATTAAAATAGATCTTTGAATTGAAATTGAAATGAAATACAGGGTCACGAAAAATCGAAGCGTGTGGGAAATAGCTTTACAAATATCTCGGCAACTCATTATCCCATCGACTTCATTTTTTATGCAAAATGTATGTTTTTTTAAAATTTTCTTTTAGAGTTACTTCTTAAAATAAACCATTTCGAAAATTTTTATAGACCTTTTGTCAGAACGAATAGTTCGAGAGTCCGAAAAAAAGAGTTCCGGATCCTCGAGGTGACTGAAATTCAATAAGCTTCTTCCCATTATGACATACTAAGTACCTACCCAATTTAAAGTCTCTATCACCATTGGTTCGGGAGATAGAGCGTTTACAGACACACAAAGACAGACAGACGGACTGCAAATCTTTTTTTTTTTTTTTTTTAAATATGTTTTTCGGACTCTCCAGTGTCTGAAACGTGTCCATCCGTCAAAAATTCATTTTCGATTTTCAAAACGATTACAAGACTTACCCTATGCTACGTATGCTGCGTAAGTAATAGAACTGTGATTGAAATAAAAGTTTTGTTCTCAAATTCAAACTAACGCATTTCCTGGAATTCTTTGTCATTCTTAAACGCATAAAACTGGCAAGCCTCTCATTCAGCAACTATGGAGTCGAATGATGTCTTCTATTTTTCGATAGCAGATCTTTCAGAACATGCTGTTCTGAACTGCGTTTTGAACCGACTTTTCGGACGCGACAGCCTCGAGAACGAAGAAGAGGAGATCCATTACGCGTCCATTTGGACTGGAGGCTGCAAACTGCCTAGCCTCTGATAAAAAATAAACTTTAGGAAATCACTCCACTGACTTCGCACATACGGTTGCTTTTTTACCCGATTGCCAAGAAGGGTTATGTGTTTGACGCATATCTGGGTATGCATGTCTGTGGGTGGGTATGTGGTTTTCTTTATATCCTCGAAACATCCCAACGAATGGATGCATTTTAATGAATGAGGTCTCTATTGATTCTTCTTAACCGTCCGATGGTTATAGGCTAGGTTTTGTTTTCATACATTCAAAATGACGGCCGTAAAATACAAAATGGCGGTAGAGGCGAAAAAACAATTGTACGCACCCTATTGAGTGGCCTATCATTGGATAGGTCTTTCAAAATGAAGACGATGTTTCCTAGACTATATTTTACAGTCAGAAGCTCTGTTTAAATATGACACAACCTGAAAGTTGTGCAGGTAGGATCTCTAGCTTAACTGTAACTCTAACCTTCATAGACATCGATAGGCCTCATCCAAACATAGTATTTATAGATTAGGCCGAAAATCAAAAAAACCGACTGCGTAAAAAAGTGAACTAATTAGTTATTAGTTCCCTTTTTACCCAGTCGGGTTTTTTGATTTTTTTAAATTTAACTTTTGTTTGTTAAAGATAGTTCACAAATGGCCTGTTCCACAACGCGAAACTTTCTGACTCATTTTTAAACGTAAAAGCATAAAATTGGCAGGAAGCAATTTGGAATCGAAATGAGTTTTCCATTTTTTTTTAGTTCATAAATTACTTATCGATTTATAAGCGATTCCTGTCACGTGACAACACGTTTTTCTCCCTTTTTTGCTCTGGAAGATCGGAAATTCATTTCAAAATGCGTGTTTTGACAGTGTTTTCCGAAAGATCTTCTGCTTCTTTACCAACCTATGGAAAACGTGTTTCGATGACATAGTTTTTGAATAAGAACACTTGCCTATTTTTTGCCTTTAAAGACAAAAATGTATTGAGAAATGTGTCAGAAAGTAGTCAGTTTCGATTTGAGAACAGCGTTAAAAGTACAAAGGCCGGCCTTCACTTTAAAGTGCAATAAAAATTATGGAGCCCTAATTTACTTTCAGAGGTAAAACAAAAAAATTTTCGTTTCACTAAGAGGCTGTATAAGTACAGATGAAAAATTTTTGGGGCTCATAAATTTATATACATAAGGATCTTTCTCTTTCGCCAGGGTCCTCTGTAAGCACGAGGCCCGTGTGCAACGCTCCCGTCGCATCCACCTTATGTCCCACACTGAAAAAACCCTTTTAATCTATTTTATTTAACTTGTAAATCTGCAGATCAGGAGCCTCATCGTCAGCTCTGAAAGTCAATGTTTTTTAATCTCATTTCTCATAATATTGAGCAACTTACAATTCGCAATTTTATTTTTTATTATTATTACATACCTATTTATAGGCCTATAAAATACTTCGGAGGTTTCAGAAATGAGAAGCTTTAAATTAAACACGGTTTATGCAATGGTACTCTTAAATTATTATCAACTTCTTATTCATATAACTTTTTAGATAAAACAATTAAACTTGTCTACACTAATAAAAGAAAGTTTCGCTCTGTGTGTCTGTGTGTGTGTGTGTGTCTGTCTGCAATGGCTAGGAAAATTTAGCGCACCTAGAAATCTGTAAATTTAGATTTAGGTAGTCCAAACCCTCTCCCAGTATACCTGAGTCTCAGAATTTTAATATTTTGATAATTAGCCTAGATATTAATTAGATTCTCATTAACCATCGCTTCTAAAATGACATCTTTTAAATCAAAATGGCGAAAGAAACGAACCGGTGCATTGGATTTGCAAACGGAAATGAACGAATTCGAAATTATTTTACTAATTAGCGAATTTTAAGAAAACTAATTGAGATATCCATTTGAAAATTTCTGAGCATATGTAAAAAAATATTCTGCATCTCACTATATGATTTTTGAAAAAATCGGTCGGTAATTTTTTTTAATATATGCAAAAAACTGCCAAAAATCTGCCGGCGCCAGTGAAAACGATCCTTGAAATTTTCAGACAGGGATCTGCTTTCATTAAAAATTGAACTAACAATGAGATCTGTTTCTTGGGCCGATCCCTCCATTTAGTTTACGAAAATGAAAGGAAATAATTGCCAATTTTTACTAATGAACAAAAATTTAGGTAACTCATTAAGATATAGATTTGAAATTGAGGTCGGGAAGGGGTGTCATCTGCCGGCTATTTTAGCGTAGCGTTTTTTATGTTCTAATTATCAGAAAAATGTAATTCTTTTTTTAATGATCGCGTTAATGTACGTGACGGTGGTTCTCTTGAACAAATTATTCCTTATATTTGCGGGTATCGGGAAGGAGGGGGTTAACGCCTTTCTCTGAGATTGTAATTATCTCGGGACCGGGCAACGCCGGGCGGGTCAGCTAGTATTAAAATAAATTCTTCATTTATGTCATTAATTAATATAATAGTTACAGTAATTATTAATACAATCAATAATACAATAGTTAATATAACCATTTATGTTAATAATCAAAAATAATTTATTTTGGTAATAAAATTTGGCAGCAAAAGAGTGCGAGTTACTTCTTGAATTTTATTATTTTGGTATCTTTTGAAATAGGGTTACTAAGCAGCTCATAAATTAAGGAGAAAAGCATGCATTTTAAAATTTGTAAAAAATAAGAAAATAAAATGTTTTATATTTCCCGAACAGATGGAATTTTTTTTTTTTTATTTAAACAATTAATTTCTGAATGTATCAGCAAATTTTCAAAGCTTGGATATATTTAAAATCTCTCTATCGAAAATTTAGCATCCATAATTTTACATTTAAATCCATTATTCAAATAGGCGATTTTCATGTCAGTTAAAAATGAAATTTGAAAATCGTCTGCATTCCCACATAGCAAAGCATCATGACCTAAAAATAAATGTTCTCTATTTTTCGAATGAATGAACCCAATGTATCCAGCTCATTACGGGCACCATCATACCCACCAAAAATCAACGTAATAGGACGATTTTTACGGCAGTTATGTCGCGGAACTGACAGACAAAAACCAAAAACTTTTCGCGTCTCCCGAGTGAGCCTTAACTGACGTTTCCGCAAATATACAGTTTAACCCCTTGGGGACGAGCGACACGTATACGTGACGCATAAGGTGCTCAGAATCCTGGATTATTCCCACCAGTAACTTTTTATTGTAAACTTTGTCTTATATTTAATGACAGCATTTCTGAGATTTAATTAGGCGAAAATTTCTGTTTTGAAAAACCGGTGGCAAAAGATTAAAAATTCTGTAAAGGACGCTCGTAGCGAAGGGGTTAAATAATCAATCAGAACCTTTATCCGGAGGTCACTATTTTTCTTTTTTAAATGTTCCTAAAATGTTTCACAAATAAAAATATTCTACAAATACCTTGGATATAATATTATTATTGAAATTACTAATTATCATTGATTTAAAATTAAAATTATAATATGCGCCTCAATCTAAATTGTGAATGTTGACCATTAAATTAATGTTACGTGAAAGAAAGAGAGGGAGGGGGGTCTTTGTTTTGCTATTTATCTTAGCCTCTTCTCTCATATGTCCCAAGAAATATATTTCCCATAAATTCACGCAGATAGAGTAAATACCCAGCTTTTTTATACACACCTCTTACACGAAAAGAAATTTCCCATTGTTTGGGGGAAATTATCCCAGCACGATCATTTCTCACTTAGCATTTGATATGTCTGTTTTCTCTAATAGATGGCGCTAGCTAAATGTACGGTACATTTCACAGGACGTCTTTCAAATTATTTATCCGATGTAATACGAATAACAACAATTGCGCCTAATTCCTGCATTGCTTACGGGTCTAAAATTTATTATATTCGTAATTTAGACTGAAAAAAAAAATACATGCTGCATTTCGTTTTTTATTAACACTTTCCAACCTAGTTGAAAAGTGTTTATGACTTCGGTTTGTCTGCCGTATGGCCGTCTGCCGTCTGTCCGTGCTCTAACTCCCGTAAATAGGCTCAGATTGCTCTGTAATTTTTATATGTTATTGTCGTCATCTATAGCATGTTCCCTATTTCAACGGAAGTGTGTAGCACTTATAGTTTTTTTACAGGGACACTCAAAAGAATTCCGTTACATTGCGGTCTATGGGGAAAAATCATTTGCGTTTTTTTTAAATAATGTTTCACTATTTTAAACGCATTGAAATTTATATATATTACTAAGGTGCATTAGAAGAAGCTTAATATGGAATAGGCTGTGCATAGCACTTATAGTTACTTGACAGGGTCAGTCAAAAGAATTCCGTTACATTACGTCTATGGAGAAAAACAGTCTGCGGTTTATTTAAATAATGGTTCACTATTTTAAACGCATTGAAATTTATATATATCACTAAGGTGCATGACAAGAGGCTTACTACAGAATATTGTGTGTATAGCAGTCATCGTTCAATTACAGGGACACACAAAAGAATTCTCTACTGTCTGTTAACAATAATTCTTGGAAGTGCGTTTTAAGTTACTGAACGCGATTTTAATTTTAACTCGCTTTTTGTCTATTACGTGGTGTGTATAAATTCTGTAGATCCTATACAGGGAAGCACAAAAGTTCGCGAACACATTTCCGTTTATGGACAGAAACTCCAGAAGGAGAATTTTAAACTGTGCTACGCGTTTCCTAACTGATCTAAAATTTAACATCCTAGTAGTAGATCCTATACAGGGCTGAATAAAAGTATTCGGATATTTTTCCGAATATTGCATATGTTGGAAATTCCTGAAATTATGTTCTTAAATATGTTATGCGTTTTCCAAATTGTTTACTTAGATGCTATCTTTTAGATTATTAAACGGTAATGATTTGTAAAATTATTTTGGACGCGCTGGAAAGTGTTACATAATCTATGCTTGACGCATGATTTTTCGTTCTTGTTCTTTTTGAAAAGGAAAAATATTTTCCGTTCAGAATTATTGCATAAAAGTTATGACTCCACTTTTAAATATTAGTGTAGACAGGAAAACCGAAACTATTATGTCATTCCTGTTTATATGAAAACAGAAATAAATAAAAAGAAGAAAAAAGCTCCTAAATGAAACAATTTAACGCAAATTAAGTCTATTTTTCTGTAACAGATGGCGCTAGTAGCACGTACCCTACATTTCACACAACGCCTCTGCAAATGATTTCTATTGAGTAGCACGAATAGAAATAATTACGCCAAAATCTCATCCCATGTTGTATCGTATATAAAAATTATCATAATCGCACTTTAGATGGCAAAGTCTGCGTGTTGCAGGTTTATTTTTCCCTTTTTTTTTAAGGAAATATTTTCCGTTCAAATTCACGCACACTGGGCGAACATCGGAGCCTCACCACTTTACAATTTCGCATTGTTTTGGGAAATGATCTTTCGCGTGACAACTTCTCATTTGAGCAGCTCTCGAAAGAGAGGGGTGGTGCAGAGTAGCAATCGAATTGAAACACAAGTTTCGATCTTGGAATTGTAGAGAATTCGTTTTACAGTAGCGTGACGTGGCTGTTCTCGAATTCAAACTGGCTACTTGCTGACACATTCCTGAATTCGTTTTCATTTTTAACCGCAGGGAGATTGACAGGTGCTTTTAGGGAGACACCATGAAATCGAATGGCGTTTTCCATTTGCTTACAAGGCAAAGGATCTTGCGAAAGTTACTTTTTCACGGCATTTATACTGTGAAAAGTTCGGGGAACACAAATACGCCAAATTTGGAATGCCCGACCTGAAGTCGGGTAAGAGAAAACAGGCATTCCAATTCCATGAAGCCCGAACTCGGTTCAGGCAATACGAATACACCCATTTTGGAATGCCCGACCTGAAGTCGGGCAAGAGAAAAATCGGTATTTCAATTCCGTGAAGCTCCGAACTCGTCCAATGCATACTATGTAATTAACCATTTCCCCAATAGATGGCGATACTTTCCGGGGAAAATATCGTCAGTTTCGCGCCCTTTGTCGGATATGTTTGTAATTCTGCCCAAATTTCATTCCAACCACATTATGTTTGACGTATATAAATGTTTCGCAAGTTAAAAGTTTCTTTGCCTTGTTTTTAAGCATTGGACGAACTGAGTTCGGGCTTCACGGAATTGAAACACCGTTTTTTCTCTTGCCCGAACTCAGGTCGGGTATTCCAAAATGGGCGTATGTGCGTTGCAGGCAAGGGGCTAAGCGCTCTCAGTGTATGGGAGTGGAGTGTTAGGGGGGGGGGGGGAGGGGGCGGTGATAGTCTTAAGTTGTTTGTTATCCAATTTAAAGTGACTGCTTTCTGATACATTCCTAAATTCATTTTTCTCCATAACCTCATAAAATGAGTGAGTATTCTTGTTCAGAAACTATGAAATCGAATAACAGTTAACATTTTTCGAAACAGGGACGTCATTATTTTTCTGAAAATGCTGGCGTTTTGAACCGAATTTCTGGACCCTGGAACCCGAGAGAATGGTGCTAATGTTGAATTCAAACACTGTTCTCCGGGAGGGATTTCTGTGTCTCCGGGGGGGGGGGGGATTGCACATTTTAACCATTAAAATCTCAAATCTTTCTTGGGGTACATTTAAATGCTCATGGGGGGGTGTGTCCCCCCCCCCTAAGAATTTAACACTGACATCAATCACTTGGGAAAATTCAAGATGTAATCAATTTATCAAAAAAAAAACATGAAAAACGTCCTTCGATTGCAAATCTAAAAGTGAGTCCGTGACAGTTTCAGAAAATGTCGCTTTGGTGAGCTTAAACTTTCCGCACAAATTTGTTTTGGGGAATGGGCGTCGCGTGACCCCTTTCGCATTAACCGCTCTCCGTGGGGGTGGTGGGATATAGCAGAAGAAGAATTGAAACAGAAGTTTTGATCTTTGCAGTCGCGTGCCGTGGATAGTTTAAAACCGATCTCGAATTCGCATAAATGGGGCATTTCAGACATTTTCACGTTCTTCAGTTTCTTTACAATGCAACTTTTTTTCCGACATGAACTGTGGAGTTTCAATAAAGAGTTTCCTAAAATTGTAAGTGCTCACCTGCCGGTACAGTTTAAAGGTAAACTTTGTTCCAAACTCTTTTTTAAACATAGGCACGACTGATTTTTATTCGCATATACATAATAGGAGTAGAGAAATGGTGTTACACATACATTCGGTTCAAAAAAGAGTTTGGTTTTCAAATTTCCTTCAGCCAACGCGACACTTTCTTGCACAATTCCTGAGTCATACTTAAACGCAAAGGCATCCAACGAACAGGCCTGACTCGTGAAGCGATTGGGAATCGAAATGAGTTTTCCCTTTTTCGAAAACTAGATTACTTATCGAGTTGTAAGCGACACGTGTTTCTCCATTTTTGTGTTGGCGCGTCAGAAATTCAGTTTAAAACGCAGACTTTGACGGCCATGACCAAAAAATGAAAATCGTGTTTCAATGACATAGTTTCTGAATAAGAACACCTGCCTATTTCACGCATTTGCGAATAAAAATAAATTAAAAAAATATGTCATAAAGGAGACAGTTTGAATTTGAGAACAGTTTTAAGCCACGCTTATAAACAACGATGAAATCAAAAGCACAACCCTTTTGATTTCTCCTAATGTTTCTTCTTTTTCAACACTCAAGTTATCAAAGTTTTCACAAACTCAGCAAGAGAGTGCCGTTTACAAAAACCCCGAAATATTTCGAGTCAATTAAGGTTCCGGAGAGATGAAATTTCTGATTTCATGTTCTTCCAATTTATCCTCTTTTTTCTCGACTTCTTTTCAGAATTTCTCGGCACTCACTATTACAGGAGCTTTTAATCCGCGGGATGCCGGCACCTGTTAATGACATGTCGTCGCTTAGCGCGTGAATTCGAGGAAAGAAATAAAAAATAACTGAAACGCAGGCGCTAGCCTATTACACTTAAAACGATGAGAAAAAAAAAATGCAAAAAAAATTCTTTTTCGAATCCACCAATTAGGGGGGGGGGGGGGCGCTGCGGCTTGTTTTCCGCCCAGTATCGATTGCGGGTTTGTAGTTTGGGAAAAGGGAAACGGAAAAGGAAAAAGCGGGAGAAAAGGCGGGAAATGGATCTAATGCGGGGGTTGTCGTCAAAGCAGTAGCAGAATTTTTCAGGTTTTGCCGTAGTTCTTTGCAGAGCTTCATAGTTTAGGGAAATAAAAAATTTTCATTCATTAATTTTTTTAATGATACGAGGGAAAGTCATTAAGTAAGTCCCAAAAGATAATTAAATAATAACTTACAACGATATTCACTTCAAAACTACTTATATTTCTCCACCCATACTGATGCACTTATAGCACCGTTTTATCAGTGCCCCAACACCAGCTGCATCAAATTCTTTGGGTTGCTGTCTCAGCCACATGAGGACTTCGAGTTGAACCATTCCATCCTCTGTGAACATCCTCTTGCTTCCAAGATAGTTTTTGAGTGGACTAAGCAGGTGAAAATCGCTTGGGGCTAAGTCGAAGCTGTAATGGTGGATGTTGAACAAGTTGCCAAGCAAACTTTTGAATTGTTTCCCGTGTTCAACTTGAAGGCCTAATGTGGCTGAGACAGCAACCCAAAGAATGGGATGCAGCAGTTCGGGCACTGCTATAAGTGCATAGATATGGGTGGAGAATAGGTCGAGAAATAAAAATAGTTTTGCATTGTAAGTTATTATTTAATTATCTTTTGTGACTTACTTAATCACTTTTTCTCCCGTTTTTCTGTTTGGGCCTATTAAGCCCAAGCTGATCACGAAATGAGAATCTTAGACCGATGTCTGGAGGGTGCACTCTAAGAAATCTCACTGCTAAATTACGGTCAGTGACTGGCAAAAAGTGTGCCAGTCACTGACCGTAAAATTAATGTTATGACCGTAAAGCTATCATGACCATAAAAATACAAGTTTACCCGTAAACTTATGCCCGTAAAATTTAAAGTCACTGACCGTAAATTAACTTTATGCCCGTAAAACTTAGCTTCATTTTTTAAAGGCCAGTGACCGTAAATTAATGTTATGCTCGTAAAAGATAGCTTCATTTTTTAATGTCCAGTGACCGTAAATTAACTTTATGCCCGTAAAAATTAGCTTAATTTTTTAAAGGCCAGTGACCGTAAATTAATGTTATGCTCGTAAAAGATAGCTTCATTTTTTAATGTCCAGTGACCGTAAATTAACTTTATGCCCGTAAAAATTAGCTTAATTTTTTAAAGGCCAGTGACCGTAAATTAATGTTATGCTCGTAAAAGATAGCTTCATTTTTTAATGTCCAGTGACCGTAAATTAACATTATGCTCGTAAAAGTTGCCTTCATTTTTTATGTCCACTGACCATAAATTAATATGGTCCTTATAAATTTAATATTACTGCCCGTAAAATTAACAAGTCATTGGACCTATAGCCGGGCTTCACCAGGGCAGTTCAGGGACCCCAGTGGGTAGTTTGGGGACTCTGCTGCCCCTGACGGGATATAACCCGGGCTTTGTTCAGCCTACTTGTTCAAGCAGTTATTCTTTACTGCATATCGTATAAATATATGACTGGTATGAATGGATTACCAATAATGTTAGATTTGTTATTTATTGTTGGAAAACCGATTACAAAGTACATAGTTTTTTAAACATAACTAAAAAACTACTGGATGAAGTAAGCTGTAATTTTGAATCTGTATATTTAAAGCTTCTAAAAATCCATTTCTGTAAAATATATATGTGACAATTCATGCTTCTTTCAAAATTTCCAAAAGCAGATATTTTCAAAAAATATTTGAACTGTAACTTATAAAATGCTTGATAAAAAAAATTATATTTCTAGAAGCTTCAATTATGCAAATTAAAAATGTCAGTAATTTTTGTGGTTTAAAAATTCTATCCATATTACAATTTTCCCATGATAAATAACAAATTCAACATGAGAGGTTCCAAACTTGAAACATTTATAAATAACTAGATGAAAATGACTTGAAATTTGGTATCCTGGGGTAAAATTTCATGTAGAATTTAAATATGATGGGTTAGTACTGAGGATTTTTGAGTTTGAAACAATTTTCAATTGTAGGTAACCCTCTAAGAAAAGATTAAGTATAGCATTAAAAATCAGATATTGTTACTAATCCACTCACAAAAATTTCTTTTTTTTTTTTGCATTCCTACATAGTTTGTTTTATATGACAAAAATTGTTTCGATTTAAAAATTTGAATCTAAAAAAAAGTGTTTTGTTGCAGCCATATAAACTTTATACATATTTACGCAGAAAATATATCTTGATAATTAGCAAGAAACAATTGAGAGTTCTTTTAGCGAAATTGTGTGCATGCATGAAATTAAATGTAGAACATATTTAGTTTTAGAGTAACTCAGATCAAGGTCACTGTGGCTGAGTGGTCTAATTATGCTGGGTTTCAAGTGCGAAATTGTCAGTTCGATTACCACTTCATTCATTTTAATAATGTCATATGTAACTTCAGGAGGAGAAGTTATATAATTTGTACATATATTTTTTAATTTGAGTACTTTATAACTAAGTAAAATTTAACAGTGGCAATATTTTTTTTAATTACTAATTTTATATTAAAAATATTTAAATTAAAAGATTTTTCATGTAGTAATAGATTAAATAAATTGATGTAAACATTTATTTATATTTTGTATCACTATTATGTACTATAATATATAGTATATAAATATATCAAGAAGATATAAACAGAAAAAAGAAAGGAAAAAATTTAATACAAGAACTATAATAGAAATCACCTTGATATCCATGGTTTAATATATAAAAAATGTATGAAAATGTAAAATAAAATTCAAGTAATTTAAAAATTATATATTATAAATCGTTTGCTGCAAACAGCAAAGTTTAAGTTCTTTTGTCAGCCTGTTAAAAATAAAATTAATAAAAAAAATTTAAAGGTCGTGTAATTTAAAAAAAAATGACAAAATACTAAATATTGTTATTTAAAAAGAGAGAGAGATTGTAGCAAGTAAAAATAAATGCCCTCTTCATTCGATTACTTTTTAATCTCCTGTTTTAAAATTCTTTCACTTCATTAATTGAATATCTTTAACTGGCAGCGCTATCTATCACCTTATATTGCACTATATAACAATTCTTCAAATTTTCAATACTTAACCAATTTAAAAGCAACAAAATAAAATTCTAAAAATTTTTATAATGAAACTTACAAGTAGTTCACCGTCAAATCTTGATGGGTACTATCTAGTTTAAAATAATTACTTTTAGAAAAGCAGTAACATTTCTATAAGTATGAACAGTAAAGAAAACAACTAATTTAAAAAAATACAAAAAACATTTATTGCAACAAGTATTTACAAGTAATAAATAAATAAAATCTTCTGAAGTGAATCCAATTGGATGAAAAATCTTTTACATTATTAATCCGTGTAAGGACTTTAGGGTGGATGTTAACTCTTTTTCCAAATATCTTTTCCATCTTGGAGCCTTTGGAATGTGGGTTTATCCCAAACAATGCTCTATAAAGAAAATACAATGAGACTGAATAAACAGGCTTGAATATCTTAAAACAGAATTAAAGACAAACAAATTAAATGCATACTATTACACAAACAGAGCTCTTAAATTAAGTGACTGCTTTGAGTATAAGAGGTACATGACTTTCAGATTTGTTTATGGAAAAAGTAATTTTAACTCAGTATGTTACACTTAAAAGATTACAACATACTGTCAATCCCCATATATATATTTAAAAAAAAAAAAAAAAAAAAAAAAAAAATTGAAATTTTATATATCTGATTCATTTTAAGAAAAGCTGGAAATGTGAGAATGAGCTTTGGCAGTAGCCGGATATTGTGATTATCCAGCAGTACATTCGGCCTAAGATTCTAAGGCCATATTATACATTTATTACTCTAACTCATTGTTAAAATTTCCATCATAAAGTGAATATTGCAAAATACAATGTATTAATTTATTAAATTTTTAATTATTTTTATTTATGGCAAATTGTGTTTCTAAACTTATATATATATATATATGTATAAAAAAAGCGAACAACTATAAGCATAGGCCTCAAGTTGTATGAACTCATCAGATTCGAACCTCACCAATTGCTATAAGTGAACAAACACTCTTTTCCTCAAGTATATGAAAAAAGTTTAGTTTTTTGCTTTAATATTTTATGAAACTTTTAATGTGTCTTTTTGTAGCAGATATCTTTTTTTTCTTCTTTTGTTAGAAATAAACAACAGTACGAGATTCTTTCCCTTTTGGTTCAATATTTAAATTAAAATGCTAAGCAGTTTAACTTTAGTAGCGAAAAAGCCATTTAAAATACAAAAATAAGATTTAAAAAATTCATATTCCAAAAAAGACATTTTAAGCCAATTTTTGTTGTATTTTTATTACAAATTATTTGGGAATAATGTAGAGTATATCATTTTAATAAATGGTGCTATACATTCAAATTTTTGCATTGTCTTACCTTTTTAATTAACTCTTGTGAGTTCATTAATAAGATGAAACTGTTTAATTTCTTTAAAAGAAAATCTAAAAAGCAACATCAAATTGGTAAGCATTTTCTATTATGCACAGATACACGCGTATTAGTGTAAAAAAAATATATTTAAGACTCTATAATCTACCAATAATTTTCAAAACTCTACACGTATGACTAAAACTACTCATACACTTTGTACAGGGTTCGTACGGATGAGGAAATTTTCCAGGAGTTTCACCAGTATTTTCTTTATAGAAAAAGAAATCTAGATTAAACTCGCGAAACTTTGTCTTCTTTTAAGGAGATATTTCCTGTAACAAAATACTGATATCAAAGAATTTTCTGGTTGCAAAATTCCAGGAGCCATACGAACCCTGTTTGTACCTTCATATATGAGCAACAGTCACAAATGCAGAATGACTCAAAGAAAAGAAAATCTTTTCAGTAACAAGCAAGAATAAGCAGGGGTCGATCCAGGAAAATTTGGGGCCTATTTAAGGCCCCTTTACAAAAATCAATTTGATAAAATGGACCTCTTCACAAAAATCAATTTGATAAAATGGACCTCTTCACAAAAATCAATTTGATAAAATGGGCCTCTTCACAAAAATCAATTTGATAAAATGGGCCTCCTCACAAAAATCAATTTGATACAGTGAACCGGTTCACAAAAATCAATTTGATAAAATGGACCCCTTCACAAAATTCTATTCCATAAAAACTGACTAATTATTATGTATTTGTTATTTTGTGATGTTTTAAAATGTGTAATTTGTAAACAAACAAGTTCACCAGAGAGGAAAACTTCAGCAAAAGGATTTACCCCCCTCCCCCCCCCCCCCCCCCCAAAAAAAAAAAAAAAAAAAAAAAAAAAAAAAAAAAAAAAAAAAAAAAAAAAACCTGCATAGACTGTTCTCACAACACAAAATTTGCTTTTATAAGATAAAGTGGTGCTTAGAATGAAGTTTAAAAAAAATTGGGAAGGTAAAGATAGTAATAAAAAAAAAAGAAAAAAAGAGAAAGATTGCTATATATATGAGTGTGTGTATATATATTTTTTTCTCCACGAAAATAATGTTCTATTTACTAATTTTGTTACGCAATTCAGCTATTTAGTAGCAACCAGCAAGAAAAAAAATATGGGTACTTTTCGGTTAGCCGGGCACCAGTGATATATGTACATACATAAATATATAAACACATATCTATCTGCATATACATACATATATGCATGTAAATATATGTATATGTATATATCACTGCCGCCCGGCTAACCGAAAAGTACCAAAATATGTATAAGCTAAGCAATCATGATAGCGGGGAATACCAGAAAAACAATATTTCTTATTTTGATTCTGCCAGACAAAAGTACATATGAAAGAAAATCTGAATTTGTGAGAATATTTTGCACTATAAAAATCAAAACAGACTTCAAATATTTGTTTATATATATATATATATTTAAATCACAGTCTATGTGAAATAAAATTATCAGGTTAAAACTGTTACGAATAACATTGCTATTCGAATATATTTAATAGTTTGCTGTGTTAAACAGATCATTCTGAAATGTTATTAAAAGATAACAATAATGTTTGTTATGTGTTTTGGTCTTAATCTTTAAAAAAAATATATCAACATTTCACGATGGCGAACTGGAAGGTTAACTGGATGAATTACGCCCTCCAGATTCAACCAGGATAGCTCAGTTGGTAGAGCATTGCGGCTTCAGCCAAGAGATCCCAGGTTCCATGGCTATTGTATAAAATAAAAGTATATTTTTAAAATTAAAATATGAATAATGTTCATCCTGCGGTAAAAAACCTAACCATAACACAAATGTGCCATAACTGTAACTTAATTATAACCTAACTAGATCCTTTTTTTTTTTTCAAATAACTCTTTAAAAAAGTTATCAGGATTTTAAAGTTTTTGTTGTAAAGATTTTTGTAGTAATAAATTATTTGTAAAAGTTATACCTAGAGGCTCAAATAAAAATAAAATGAAGATTGATTTGACAAATGTTTATGTACTATTAATGTTGTTTTTAATTATATGTTTCTTAAATGTAGAAACTGTTGAATTAAGATATATATATATATATATATATATATATATATATATATATATATTACTTTGAAAGGCAACATTACTACATTAATTTGAGGGGGGGGGAGTTTTTACTTCATGTCTCCATCACACAAATTTATTTACAAAATTGATTATGTTGTACTTATTTTTCGATTGCTATTATCAATGAAAATTATTTTAATTAATCAAATTAATATTAATGAAATATCCAATTAATATTCTGATTTAAGTCTCAATTATAATGTACACAAAATTATATTATTTTAGTATATTTATTAAATCCAGCCCTTTTTTCTAGTTTTTGTTGGCAAATTGCCCAATAAACATTTATTAAATCTCATCCCTGACATATACATAAAAATAAACCAAGTGATAAAGAAAACTACCAGAACTCTACAATATATAATAGAAGAAATAAATGAATGCATACACAAATTCCAAGTAGTATGTATATATATATATATAATACCTCTGAATAAATTCCTGTGTTCTTTAGGATATTTTAAATGAGAACCACACGAGAACTGCCTATAACGGGATACTGGCTTCAAACGGCTCCTTCTCAACAAATACAGGGTATACAGGAGCCAGCTCAAAAGGATTTCCTAGAAGAAAGGAAATCAAAGTATAATTGCAGTCGTGAACTACAAACAAAAATCAAACAATTATATTTGCATAAGAACAATCACATTACAACTTAACAGTTAATATATGTAAACTGTACAGTTTTCCCCAATTTTCTTCAAGCCCTATCTTATACGTTGGATAAAATTATTAAATCATTAATAAATGGTAGGATGTAAAAATTAAAGAATTAACATTTAAATCTTTCATCAACAAGCATGAAACTTTCTGACACACATTTACTGACTCATTTTTAAACATGATGGTACAAAATTGGCTGGGCTGACTATGGAAGTGATTTAGAATCTAAAAACGTTTTCCATTTTTTGATAAATTATTTATTGAGTTGGGGTCATGTGCTAACCTGTTCTCTCCTGCCTGGCTGGCTTTACTCTTTTTGTCTGAAAATTCAGTTCAAAATGTCAATTTTGACAGTATTTTCTGAAAGATCTTTTGTATTCACCAAAAAATGGAAAAAGTCTTTCAATCACATATTTTTTTAATAACAACACCTGCTAATTTCATGTATTTCCAAGCAAAAATGAATTGCAACTTTTGGTCCAAAGTAGACTTTTTTGATTTGAGAACATTTTTATTTATTTACATATTAATCACATACAAATCTTTTTAGAAAATGCAATAAACCGTTTTGACAAAAAATTTTGTACAGTACAAAGTCTCAAATACAGCATTTTTCAAAATCCGCACGTTTCCTTAATCAGCATTTTTTTACGAAACTTATAGCGAAATGCCTCCCTTAAAAGAAAAAAATGCTAAAAACTTTAAAAAAATTCAGAGGAGAAATTTTACTATTTCACATTAAAAGTTTGAAATCCAATTCTTTTTATGAATGTAAAAAAATTACCGCAAAACATGAAAAATATCTAAAAATCAATCTCATCAAAAAATTCGCAAATTAAAAAAAAAAAAAGTTGTACGAATTTTGAATAAACTTTTCTGAAAATAAACATTTTATCGATTAAAATATTCAAATTGGATTCCTTTTACTAATGTGTAAAAATCACCACAAAGCAAAAAGCTAGAAATTCTAAAATTGCAGAGAGCAAAATTTATTATAGTGGGCTAAAACATTGTAAACAGCAATAAATTGTCGCACGACGGAAGAAAAAAATAAAAATGTTACAAAATTTACTATATTAGGCTAAAAGAATGAAACCGAATTTTTTATATGAATGTCAAAATATGGCCGTGGGAAGCAAAAAAAAAAAAAAAAAAAAAAAAACTAAAAGTTGCATGTAAACAAATTCATAAAAAATGCAAAAATCACTGTTAATTGTTATTCATTGCAACATAACTACAAATATTAATAATATTAATAAGTAAAGAAGAACTTACCAATACATGCAATGAATGATGCCTCTTCATGTAACTAGTGCCTCTTCATATATATCCACCAGGCTTGTTTTCCTGCAAGAATGAAGAGATTTAAATATGAATGAACAAACACAATAACTTTAAACATAAAATTAGTTGATTTGTTGATGAACCAAGAGTTTGAACATGTGCGCTGCACTTCATAATGTTCGATAAACAACAAATTGTGTCAGAAATAAAAATCACGTTTGTTTTACAAGGTCTAATCCCCCCCCCCCCCCCCCCCAGATGAAAAAGAAGCTCTTGCATATGCATGTAAAGCATTTTACTTATGAACAAGTAAATAGGAGTATTTTTGAAGGCGAATGAATATTAAATCTTTAAAATGAGTTTTCTCAATTTAGCAAATTTTGAGTTTACACGCGCTGTTACTTTAGAACTACACAGGCTAAAATTGAAAAACTTTTATCATTAGTGCATTTCTTCATAAAAAGAAAAAAATAATAATACTATGCCTGTTTTAACAAAATTTCAAATATTTTATAACATTCAAAACTTTAAAAAAAAGTATGGTATATTTTTTAAAACACTGACAAAACTGAATGTATGAACAAAATGTTTGCATTCTAAAATGTAATAAGTAGAAACAGCGAAAAACAGCACCCTTATTGCCTCTCAGTCAAAAAGGTGCCTTTGAGGTATTATTTGTTTATGTATTAAATATGTAAATGGGCCTTTCTTTGAAAAAAAATTTTACTATATAGCTTTCTAAGCAGACTACTTAAAACTAAGAGATAAAAGAAAAATATTATTCAAAATCGATATTTACAACTAATAAAAAATAGTGTCTCATGTTAAGGCTTAAAAAATTATACAGTTATTGAATCGTCGCATCAAACGAATGCTATGACTTTTAAAATTTAAAAATGTTTTTAAAATAAAACTAGTCGTTGGGGGCCACAGTATTACTTACCCATCATGGATATGTATAATATAAAATATGAAAATAAAAATGTGTAAACTAGTTATAAAATGCATTGCAATTTGAATAAAATCGTGGCTGAATTGCGTAAAAGAAATATCCTTATAACTCCAAAAATGATAATCATATTAACGAACGGTTTACTGCGTCGGATTAAGCGTCTCATTTCCAATTAAATTATATTTTTGAATTGAAATGAAATACAGGGTCATGAAAAATGGAAGAGTGTGAGAAATAGGATTACAAATATCTCGGCAACTCATTATCCGATCGACTTCATTCTTTATGCAAAATTTATGTTTTTTTATTGTCTTTTATATTCACGCCTTAAAATAACCAATTTCGAAATTTTTTATATACCTTTTATCAGAATGAATATTTCGAGAGTCCGAAAAAAATAGTTCCGGTTAATCGAGGTTACTGAAATTCAATAAGCTTCTTCCCATTATCACATACTAAGTACATACCAAATTTCAAGTCTCTATCTCAATTTGTTCGGGAGATAGAGCGTTTACAGACACACACACAGACAGACGAACGGCAATTTTTTTTTTTTTCTAAAAATATGTTTTTCGGAATCTCTAGTGTCTGAAACGTGTAAATCAGTCAATTTTTTTTTTTCGATTTTCAAAACGATTACAAGACTTACCCTATACTACGTATGATGAGTAAGTAAAATGTGTTTTTAAGAATCTCAAAAATACTGTTTCCATACTTGAAACCCTTTTCTCAACCAAAAGGGGTTCTGAGGTTGTCTAAATGTTTTATGCACATAAGGAAAAGTAAAAAAATGTTTTGTAACTAAGACATGTTTAATTATGAACACATTTTTTAAAATTTATTTTCATTAGGGATGCACCGAATATTCGGTATTCGACCTATTTCGGTTTGAAAAGTATCATTTAAGAAAATAAACCATTAATGATAACCTTCATAGGAATTAATGATGTACAAATAAATGAAAGTTCATGATTCATGTTTCTAAACAAAATGGAAAAAAAAAACTTTCTCAGGTGATAATAGACATCAAGACAGACAATTTTTGTTCAGGAAACCAGAGTCAGAACACACTTATTTTCAATCAAAAATAAAATGCATCTCACTGCAGGTCAAATTTGAATTTACGTTTGTTACTTTAATAATATTGAAGATATTTTAACTATATTTTTAAGATAGTTACTTTGATTTCTGTGAATCACGATAAGTGCTGGAAATTTCCACTATTCATATCTAAACAACAATGAGCTAGACATTCCTTTATTCAGAGTGCAGCTGACAGTACTACTTATACTCTGTCACTGGCCAAAATTCAGCCACATACATACATATATCTACACCAGTGACAGAAATTGGGACATGAAAGGTAGACGTCAAATGACACCTACTGTAAATATCTTAGGCGTCAAATGAAAATTTCTAGTTGCAATTTCTAAAATTCACATAACTGTATCATTATATGCTACTTTATAGAAAAGCATGAATATTTTGTTTTTATTTAAATTATTGAATCTGCAATATTATAATAATTGAAGCAACTGTAAAACTGATAACACATTTATAATTACTACTACATTTAGAAATTAATAGAAAAATGCACTTAACCATGTTAAAAAAAAAAAAAAAAAAAAAAAAAATTAAACCTAAAAAAATTTTACCCAGTGTTGATAATTAGACTTAAAAACTATACATATAATATAATTAGAAAAATATTGTTAAAATGAAATCTAAAGGACCACATTTTGTGTGTGTTAACCGTAAAAATAATATAGTACATCTTATCTGTTGGGACTGCATTATTAATTCATGTTCAGCAAAAATTCATATTAAGCGATTTAATGCTAACAATGCTTGACTGCATATAGATTGCAAAGGTGAAACTCAAACAATACCCACTAATTTTAAGTAATTAATTAAAGGTAGATACTAAAATCAGGATGTCTAACTGTCCTTCAGCTATATTATTTCTCAGGGATTTATAGCTTTACCTGGATAAAAATCTGCTAAATTGGGTCTAAGTTTTACCACCAATAAATCATTAACAGTATCAGTGGATAAATGGTTACGTGTATTATTTTTTAGTAAATTAAACTGACTAAATAAATCCCTTTTCACATTCAGCAGTGCTAAATGGCAAGTTCAATATAAAGTTTAGAAGTTTGTATAAATTAATATATTCATTTGGATTTGTACACTTTGCTAAAAATCGCTGCTAAACTGTCTCACATTATAGTTTATGTTTGGTTCGAGACCAGATTTTCAAAAGAGGGTGATTGACTAAGTTAAGCAAAAAATAAATGTTATAAAAAGCTAGGCGTCAAATTTGATGCCCAGGAATAATTTTGTTGTCATCAAATGCTATAATGTAGTCTCATTTGACAACTAACGACTGCTAATTTTGAACACTGATCTACACATATACATGTATGCAGGGGTGGGGAATTTTCAGAAAATCTTACCAGCCAGAATAGAATTGAAAATTGTTATAACAAAATGTAGTACATGACTTCAAAAATAGTCAATTACACTGCTACAATGCATTTTCATATTTTTTTCGATAAAATTAAGAAATATATAGGGTAGATATGCCAGTAATGGACACCCTTAGGGAATTTCTTTAAAAATTATTTTTAAATTAATAGTTATAATTATTATATTCCACATTTTTTAATATTATATTAATCTACCAACAATATTTAACCATGCTCATAGTCACATTTCCCAATGTGAATCAAAATTTAATTGTAAATAACAGAAATAAATCAAAACACCCTAAATTCCAGTAATGGACACCCTACAAAAAGTAACTGATATTATGATTGTATTTAAAACTAGAATTTAAAGAAAGCATATTAATGAAATAAAAAAAAGCTGAATTTGTATTGGTTATTTTTTTATAAACCAAAAATGTTGAAGGTGGCCCATTACTGGAAGGCGGACCATTACTGGCACATCTACCCTACAACAGAGAAAAGTTTAGTATAGGATTGAACATAGTAAATACCATGCTTATATCACAGTAAATTTGAAAGTTACAAAATATAGTGAACTAAAAAAAAAATAAAGTTTTTGTCATATCTTCTATAGTCTGCTATTTTTCAAAGATTTCCTAAACATTCGCCCTGTCAATAAATCCACTCGCCAGTAGCGAGTAAAAACATGTATTTCCCCACCCCTGCATGTATGAATATATATACCTGTGTATATATATATATTTATACATGTACATATATCACTGGCACCCGGCTAACCGAAAAGTACCAAAAAAAAAAAAGGGGGGGGGGGAGTTGGAAGCTATGCACTTAAAAAAGGTTAATAAAAGAAATGTGTCAAAAGAAACAATGACGAAAAAAAAAAAAAAAGGTGGGGTTTGGGGGGGGGGGGCTGTATTATTTAGAACCAGAATTTAATGAAAGCATACTAATGAAACAAGTTATCTTCAAATAAATTTAAATATTAGGATATTGATAATTAAAAAAATATTTGTAATAATAATTCACTGTTTAAATTAATTATTGTGATTATCACAAGTTCAATATTTTAATTATTTTAGATAAATGGTTTAAAATACTAAATGACAGGGAATTACAGTTATCAAATTATTGAAACAGTGGGGGGGGGGCGGGGAGGGAGGGCTAGCGGGGTAAAAAAAAAAAAAAAAGTTTTCGAATATTAGTTCATACATTCATTTATTTCACCACTATTTTTAACAGTTTAACTAGCCGAAACTTCTGGATATATTACTGGATAGTGAAATTTTGAAACATTATTTTCTGCTTCCTGATTGATTTGATTAAAAATGTAAACAATAATCCAGATTATAAAACATGCAAGTGAAAGTTATCAAAAAATAATAAGAGCTAAATTTTAATTGGTTATCTTTTTTTTATAAACAAACATTCACATTAAAACGTCTGCATTACTGTTACATCTATCTACCCTATAATTCAATCAGGACCCGCTTAACTTACTGAAGCCAAATTTTCTAAGGAAAGCATGTGCAACAACAAATGTCCTTGTCGTGCCTATTTGGTAATAATCAGGGCCGGAATGCAGTTATTTACACTGTTATACTGACATATAAACAAGATACAAATGATTAAACTAAAATACATTATCAGAATACTATACAAAGTATACAATAAAACACTTACCCAAATTACTGATACTTGAAAAACATTCTGCAGGTGAACAGCGCCATTTGCATTCTTCCCTTCCACCCTTCCTCCTTCGCCGCGACGTAGTAGCGATGACGTATGATATCTAACAGCCAATGGCAGGTGCTCATGGTAAAGATATTTTCTTCGGAAGGAAAAAATTACGGTCTCTGCCCTTTTTTCCAGAAAAATGACACTGATGTTTAAATATACGGTCAACTCTCCGAATTTTACAGCACTTTGTTACAAATAACGGGCACTGGGCTTTTTTCTCAAAAAAGGGAGATGGCCGTAAAAATTAACGGCCAAATCTCCGAATTTTACGGAAATTTCTAACAGTGTGGGGGTTGTGGTATCAAACTATTTTTTATAACTAACTAAAGGTTTTCAGAGTTTTCCTGGCAAGATAACTCGGGCCTTTCCCTTAAAAGATCGCCACTGAAAGCCCTTCCTATGATGATATGGACAACTCTCCTCCTCTGTTTTGCTGTTTAGTCACCGCGTATATACGTATCTATATATTTAAAGCGAAAAGTGCTTTCTGTCAAATTTCACACTCTCTTTTACACACGAAAATCGTCTCTTTGCGCATGCTTCAACGTTTTTTTTAAGGCTTCTCCCTTCAGAAACGGGAAACGTGTTTAGCCCTCACCTCTTCAGCTTAGGGGGATTGAAAAGGATTGACTGAAAACGGATGGCGTAATAGGGCCAATGCGTTGAAAGCTTTTATTTTAAAGAACTCATGCTTTCACTACCAAATAGGCATATTTTTTTCGCAAAATTTCATAGAAAGCTTGGATACAGTTATATTGATAACCAATGGAAATTTCAGAGAGTTCGGAAGATGAGAACTATTTTTTATGGCTATGTTAAAGGTGCCGACGCGAAAACAAACAAACAAACAAAAAAGCGAGAAGAAAACATTTATTTTACAACTCGATAACACTATTCTTTCCCGAAATTTTTCCACGGGCTGTAAAACCGTTTTATTTATCACCCGTAAAGATTTGTAAGCGTTCGGACAAAAAGAGCCTTTAATTTTAAAAATATGAAACGACCCTACGTGAAAAAATAAGAAAATGAGCGCTTTTATCACTCAATATCTCTATTTTTTCGTGAATTTTTCATTTTAAAATATGAATTTCATACAAAATCGGCTTAAAGATATAAAATAATAATAACTTGATGTTTTTTTTAAATTTATTTACGGAACGCCGGGCGGGTCAGCTTGTAATTTTTAAAATAAATTTCTTGAGGGGACATTTTAAAAATGCGAATACATCACGTGCCCATAGGTTTAACATTACAACAAGGGGAATTTTATATCTTATTTATCGACAGCCTTAAAGGACGATTTTCGCAGTTGTCAAAACGTGTTAGACCAGAGGGTTGTAGGAATGCCGTGTAAGAAATTCACTATATCTCAACCAAAACCTTGTTTATGAAGCCTAAAGCCAGGTATAGGCAGATCCCATGGGTTTGGGATTTTCTTCCAAAATAAAGCTAAGTCCAGTAATGGGCCGGGAAACTTTTCAAAAATTTTCGTTCCATCTTACTACTTGATGGTTTAGAGACAGCGAGATGAATGGGGAGAGCGGAAATGGAATCCCTTTGATCAAGCCGCACACCCCAGGCATCGTGGGAACCAAGATGACCTCAGTTATTCGAGAATATTCATCGGAAATCCATATGAAATCGGACTTTTATTATTAGCTCATCTGAAAGACTTTTTAGGGGCTGGCGAGAATCCTATTGTTCGAGGATAGATGAAGAAAAGTTAGTTACGAATGAAGAGTACTCTGTGTAGGTTGCAGATTTCTCTCAAGCTTAAAAGACGGAGCCATCACTCCGGGGGAAAACGACATTCGGGTGATTGTTGAATCACCGGGCAGAGAAAAACTTTCACTAACATAACTTTGAGGTTGCTGCGTGACAGACTTGTAAAGCGAGCGTGGACATTCTCCAGCATTGGTCGAATAACGTCTATTTTGACCCCTTTCCTGTATTCAGGAGGAGATTGACAGATTTGGTAATCCTGTACATTTTTTGAAAGGTTAGACGAGAAGACCGACCTTCGACTTCGGAGGGGAACACTGACTCTGTTTATTCTTTGAAAGTATAGACTATTATTAATGCTGGTCACTTACTTAGCTGAAATAGAATCATAAGCTGAAAGAGCCTTTAATATTTTATTTGTTGGGCAATCCCACTAATCAAGAATTTGTAATTTTTATTTATTTGAAGTGCTGAATTTAATAAAATTCATTTCGATGATTTACGGGAGCGATTCATTTAAAGGTTGTACGCTACCCCTTTAATCCCTAACATCTTGGACCCGTGTTATACCACCGAAAACTCTTTTAATACTCGGAGCGTGTTGTAGAAAGGATTAGGGTCCATAAGCCATGTTTTGGCCCATGAAATAAGACTAAAACTCGATTTTGTTATACTGACTTAATTATTTCGCTTTTTAATATTAGAAGGTTAATCCTGTACGATTTCAACACTATTTTTTGCATTTTGTTCGGATTTATAGGACTTACACAAGCTCAAAATTCGTATTATTCGTAGTTTTTGATGAAAAATACGCAATTTCTCTTCATGTTACCTCAAATATTTATAGGAGCGCAATCGTGTAACACTTTCCTCTTTACATATGTTATAAAATACATAAAAATGTACAATATATGTAAAAATAAAAGCGTTGCAAAGCTGCGCTCGTAATAAAATATTCAAAAATATATTAAAAATTGAGGTAAAAATCGGAGAAATTGCGTATTTTTCATCAAAGACTACGAATAATACGAACTTTGAGCTTGTGTAAGTCCTATAAATCCGAACAAAATGCAAAAACTACTGTTGAAACCGTACAGGATAAACCTTCTAATATTTAAAAAGTGAAATAATGAAGTCAGTATAACAAAATCGAATTTGAGTCTTATTTCAGGGGTCAAAAACACAGCTTATGGACCCTGATCCTTTTCGAAGGAATGCGGTGTTGACCGTACTTCATTAAAACTGTTTTTGTTTGTATTCGTGTTTCAAATGCCCGTTTCGTTGGGGGTGAAATTATTCACAGTACAGCGACTCTTTTTAAAAGAATTGAAAGTGCAGTGGGTTCTTTTCATAGTTATAGTCGCACCCAACAGCATGGGAAAACAAAACACTGCACTCGTTACAGCCTTTGTGTCTTTAATCGTGTTCTTTCGAGACTTGATTCATTGTGCTTTACACTTCTTAAAAATGAAAATAAAAGAACGGCGTTTTCTTCTTCTCTCCCGTGTTTTGATTGGCGACGAAGCGGAAAGAGAAAAGCGCCAAAGAGTAAGGAACAAAAGAAAATCGGGAACAAAAGGAGAGACCCTACCCCCTCCCTCAATATAACGAAGAAGGGGTTGGCTACAAATTAAATGACAGATGAACATTTTGTCGCTATAATCATAACATTTCTTTTTTCCAATAGAATATCTAACTATAACTACAAATAATACACCTTCTCTATACGATCGCCAAACAAAATGACTAGAAAAAAAGGGGGGCCCTATAATTTTCAGTTGGAGGGTTTGTTAAATTATCTTTTTTTGATTTTACAAATCAGTCTTTGCTGATAATGCAAGAATAGTAATTCGAAAAGAATGCGTAAACCTTTTTTTAGAGGGGAGGAGAGGGGGGGGGGGCAGGATTTTAGAGGGAGACTGATAAAAATAAAATTAATGATAGTTAATAATTTAGAAAGTTTAAAAATACTAAGTAAAAAGTTTTAAAATACTAAATAAAAAGCTTAAAAAGTTTAAAAATACTAAATAAAAAGTTTAAAAGGTTTAAAATTGAGCGTTATTTAAAAAATTTTGTAAAACACTAAATATGGTTATTTTAAAAAAAAAATTGAGACTGTAGTAAGTAAAAATAAACGCTCTTACCCATTCAGTTACTACTTTTATTAGTTAAACCCCTAAGCTTTAATAGTTTTAAATTAGAAGCTTAAATTCTTTCACTTCATGAATCGCACAAGTTGGACTGACAGCGCCCTCTATCGGCTTATATGTATAGGAATCACTTATACAATATAGGAATTCATCAAGTTTACAGTACTTAATTAATTTAGAAACGACTCATTAAAAATGCAAACATTTTTCTAATGAAATTGTCATCTTTTTTTACCACCAAATTTTGATGGATACTATCAAGTTATATTTAATTAGCTCCCACATTTAAAAATGAGATACAAAAAATGATAGCAACACCCTCTCGAAGAAGTCTATTCGTATTTTTCACAAAATCTCTCTTTAACGTTTCACAAAACATCATAAAATAAATGTTATGCCTGAAATACTTTGTATTATGCATTGTATTGTACACTATATTATATTTATTTTAAAAGAATATCCACTCATTCTTAAAATATAATTGTAAAAACAGAAAACTGCCCAGTTAAACTGAGGGCATTGAGCTCACAGGCTATTCACACACATTGTATATTGTACTCTTATTTCAAAGAATTTGAAATATGCCCTCGAAAAATAAAGAAATCAACAATATATTAAGGGGGGGGGTCATCCCCTTGTTACCCCCTCATAGTTAACTAATGAACTCCTTAAACTAATCAGGGAAGTGTCTAATTACAATGAATATACATACAAAATTTGAAGAAAATCGGATAATTCTGCATGAAAAACTCATTTATCTAAATTAAGGGGGGATTAGCCCCCCTTTCCCCCTTTATACTTAACCAATGAACCCCAAAACTTTTCAGAGAAGCACATTATCAAAATGAACCTATATACAAAATTTGAAGAAAATGGGATAATTCTGCATGAAAAACCCATTTATCTAAATTATGGGGGGTTAGCCCTCCGTTTCCCCCCTTTATGCTTAACCAATGAACCTACAAAACTAATCAGGGAAGCGCCTTATCACAAGGAACCTATAAACAAAATTTAAAGTAAAACGGTTAGTTCTATCAAGAGTTATCGCGTTACGTACATACATACATACATACGTACGTACGTACATACAGAACCGGCGGCCACATAAGCTCTCAGGCTTTGATAGCCTGTGAGCTAACTAGCCTAAAAACTATTCTTTTTTCCTTTCTACACTGATTTCCAGGAATTAGGGGCAGTGACCAATTTCAGACGTTTTGTCGAATATCTATACTGAAACTCGTGAGGAAATGCCAACAATGTCCTTGAACTTTGAGGATGTATGTTTCTCTTCATGTTTCTCAATGAAAATTTTGTCGCGAGAACAATTAGGGAGGGGGGGGCAATAATTAATTTAGTAATAAAATAATATTTTCGATCAACATGTATGTGCAACATACATGTTCAACATGTATGTGCAACATACATGTTCAACATGTATGTGCATTTGTGTAAGCATAGCACGTATATTCGTGAAGATGTTCTAAAAAATTCAAAAGTTTTTTTAAATAGCATGCAGAGTTTTCAGCCGGATTTAACACCGCTTTCCAAAAACGTGACAAAAAATCGTAGAAATAGCATACTGTAATTAAAATATATTAATAAATTGAATATTGGATGATATATCGGTATTTGTATGAAATAAATTTTAACTATACACATGCGCGAACTACAGCAAATATATTTTTTTTGTCATGATTTGATAGTCAATACTATAGGGCAACTCATATAAAAAGACCAGTGAAATATTGTGAAAACACAAAAAGTTACAACAATAACTGATAAATTGAGGAGGAAATCCTCTTTAATAAAAAGCTATGTGTTGCTGACGACTGGGTTTTTTGGTAATCGTTGCCACAGATTAATCTCGGAAAATGAAACATTTGAAGTTACTGAAAAAATTAATATCTCAAAAAGTATTTATCATAAAAGTGTTAGACAAACTGCGTTTGAAAGGTAAAAAATTGTATTTTTCTTGATATAAATTTAAAATCTAATGACTATACCGTTTTTCAAATATTGAATTTAAAAAATTACCAAACTTCACAATGAAGTATCGTAGCGAAACCTTCACTCGTAAAAAGATAATGATATACTGGCTATAGCGCGAGACAAATTATAGTAGCCTTTTTATTCTGTTAAAATATACAACCGAATTATGTCACAAGTGCATGATTTTTATTCAATTCTCGACATATACTAGATGCGCCATTTCTTTTTAGTACATTTTAAATGTAAATAAGCTGTTAGAATTTTAATTAAAAAATAGTTTTCAGCAACGTTCTGTAAAGCGGGCAGCCCGTATTCGCTATAAGTGCTATAACAGCTAAAGTGATATTTGAAATCCTTTGTATTCATTAATTTCCAATGTAATTTCAGCTCTGCTGAAAAATGAATTAGAAAAAATATTTCCAACTATTTCCTTAAAATGGCGATTAAAAATTTTCACAAGGACGTTCAAAGCAAAATAATTTAGTGAGAAACTTTACATTTTGGTAAGCATTTATTTTAACATATAAATATAAAATGCTTCTGAATAAATTCGTCAAAACGAAGTCATTTGTGTTATAAGTTCATCTGAATGACGTATTTTCCACCAGCTCCGAAACTAGAAGCCAAATCTTGAAACAACGAAAAGCTTTTGGCAATTTTTATTGGGAAAGCTTTTGAATTAAATTGTAAACATAATTTATTATTTAAAATATTGTATTTAATAAAATTAATATTATAATTACCTTCTAAATTTACAATAATGCTGAATTTTATTTTCCCCCAAATAATTGAATAATTTCATGCAATTGAAAAGCAACATATCGGGTTGCCACGCAGCCAGTAATTGCCGAAACGTCAGTTGAGGCTCACTGTGCAGACCCGAAAAGTTTTTGGTTTCCGTCTGTTTGTCTGTGTGTCCGTCTGTTCCGCGATAACCGCCGTAAAAAACATTCGTTTAGGTTGATTTTTGGTGAGGTATCCGGAATTACCTGTTTTGGGTTACATTGTGTTCATTCTTTCGAAAAATAGAGAACATTTCTTTTTAGATCATCATGCTTCCCTATGGGAATGCAGACGATTTTCCAATTTCATTTTTAATTGAAATGAAAATCGCCTATTTGAATAATAGCATATTAAACATAAAATTATGCATGCTAAATTTCTTATAGGGAGGTTTTAAATATATCCAATAGTTTTGAAAATTTGTCGATACCTTTATTAGAATTTAGAAATTAATTGTTTAAATTATTGGAAAATGTTTTGCATCTGTTCGGGAAATAGAAAACATTTTATTTTCCTATTTATTACAAATTTTAAAATGCATTTCTTTTCCTTTCCTCTTTATTTTATGAGTTGCTTAGCAACCCTATTTCAAAGAATATCTGAAACCTCCGAAGTATTTTATAGGCCTATAAATATATATGTAATAATAATAAAAAATAAAATTGCGAATTGTAAGTTGCTCAATATTATGAGAAATGAGATTAAAAAACATTGACTTTCAGAGCTGACGTTGAGGCTCCTGATCTGCAGATTTACTAGTATATATAAAGTATTCCGATAATGATGTAAAAACGCCTTAGATGGTGCGTAGATACGTTAAATTAAATGACCACTTACTGAACCATTTGAATTTATTTATGTCTCTTCAATCTGAATACTCTATCTGGTTTTAACTCCATACTCCAAAAGGATGTGCTCAATTTATATTTTTCTGTCTAGTTATTGAAAATGACTTTTTCAATACACAATAGGAGGTAAGAACCACTATTCCCTGTCCTGATGATTTCCTTCGTCTCACTGTTTTGCAGCAACAACACTCTACAGGCAGGCAACCCGGTCGCGAAGGGAAAAGACGAAAGAGCGTCGATGCTTCTCTTCTCCAGCTGTACTTCGCCGTGCAGAACCCCATCGGCTCGTTTATATATCACGTGATATGGATTTTTTCAATAATACCCAAGATTTAAAAGGAATCCTTCTGATATTTATGGAGGAAGTTTTAGAAACAAAAACATTCAGTTTACGAAGAGGTGCAATCAAAACTGAACAAGTTGGAAATTGTACGTCGAACGTGACAAATGAGGTGCATTCGTACTCTAGCTAGTTCTATCAATATTCAGATCTTGATGATTTTTAATTCCGTGAAATGAATTCTATCGTCTGAAGATTCACTTCTGTCATAAAATAAAGTATCTCGGTCGCTTGACGATTCAATCTCGGAATATAGCAAGAAAGCACCGATTTTTTTTTAAAATTCAAATTTCTTAATAAATGTTTTTATTAATATTTTCTAAAGTTTTGATTCGAATTTAAAAAAAATTTGAAATATCTCGACAAAATTCTGCAAAGATAATAGATCTTAAATTTCAAACCATTCGGTTGGGTAGTGTTTGCGTAGTGATATGCGGACGGACGGACCAAACGACGACAATAGGTGCTACGTATTTATATAATTACGAATGTACCTAAAAAGAAACTTGGATTATATCAATGATGCCCATGCAAAAGTCACATTATCCACTTTTTCAAGATATTGAGTTATTTATATCAGCGGGTTCGTTTTTTTTAAAAGGCGAATCGGTGTGTAATAGTGATTTGGACCCTAAAAAAACATTTTAAGGTTGAATAAAAATGCTGAAAATCTCATCCAACAACTGTTTTGCAGCGAAACTCACACTCTCCAAGTCAACCCATCAGGGAAATTAGAAGTAGTGTAAAATGTTCCACTAGTTTAATGACAGTGAAGAAATTGATCCATGTCTAATAGTAAAAATTTTGCACAAATTGATTTTTGTTGTTTATTACCCTCCAAAATAACATAATGAAAACTAATGTTCAGATTTTTTTTGTTGTTGTTCTTCTTGTTGTCTTTAATTCATAACTATTTTGGTTTATAACTAACATGACCCATAAAAGATTGCTGCAAAACTCACATTTTCCATATTTAAATTTAAATTCTATCTTTACCACAATTTGACAGGACATTGTTGACAACTACACTGTAAAAAAATTTTTGTCGAATTAACGAGAAAAAACTGTCAATTTTGGAGCCAGTTTAAAACCGTTTAATTTACAGGAAATAACTGCAATTTTTTACGTGAAGTGACTGTTTTTTTAACAGTTTCATACCGTTACATTTACAGAGATAAACTGTTATTTTAACAGAAATATTTTGTGGTTTTTACAGAAAAAACCTGTAAATTTTACGAGAAAAATCTGTAAATTTTAACAAACATCCTGTATTTTTAACAGTTAAAAACTGTTACATTTACGGAGATAAACTGTTTTTTTAACAGAAATATTCTGTGATTTGTACAGAGAAAACCTGTAAATTTTACAAGAAATATCTGTAAATTTTACAAGAAATATCTGTAAATTTTACAAGAAATATCTGTAAATTTTACGAGAAATATCTGTAAATTTTACGAGAAATATCTGTAAATTTTACAAGAAATATCTGTAAATTTTACGAGAAATATCTGTAAATTTTACGAGAAATATCTGTAAATTTTAACGAACGTTCTGTTTTTTAAACAGTTAAATCCCATAGCATTTACAGAGATAAACTGTTATTTTAACAGAAATATTCTGTGAGTTTTACGAGAAATATCTGTAATTTTTAACGCACATTCTGTTTTTTTAACAGTTAAATGCTGTTACATTTACAGAAGTAAACTGTTATTTTAACAGAAATATTTTGTGATTTTAACAGATAAAACATGTAAATCTAACTAGAAAAATCTGTAATATTTACAGAAATCTCGTGTTTTAAGTCAAATACAGGGCACCCCAAAATGATTGAAACATGCTTTAATATTTTATCTGTCGGAGATTCATAGGCAATGTAAATTGCAAAATTGTTCAAAATAAGCTAGATTATAAGATTATGTTGATGAAATGGTTTTGCCATTAATTTTCAAAAAGTTACACTTTTGAAATTTTTATCCGATGTCTGGGTCTTACAAGTTATATTTAGGAAAGTATTATCCCTGTTCTGAAAAGTACAACAGTCAAAATTGCATTATTCTATGACCAAAACACACAGAGTTATACTTTAGAGTTTATGAAATTTCTGCCTCTAAATAGACAGATTATTTTTAGTGCCATAAAACTCGGAAATTTAATGAAATTCCTAATATAATAACTTAGTGTATTTGGTTACAGAAGAATGGAATTATTATTGTTGAACTCTTCAGAGCAAGCAGAAATTTCTTTTAAATATAACTTAATGACCCAGGGGCCCTATAAAAATTTTAAAAGTAACTTTTTCAGAACTAATTAATCCATATAATCATAATTCTTACTTTATTTTGAACACTTTTGCAATTTACTTTGCCTACGTATCTCCAACAGGTAAAAAAATTAAAGCATGTTTCACTCTTTTTGGGGACATCCTGTATGCTTATTTATATACAAACAGCAAGTTTTTGTGCCCAGGGCACTTTCAATTTTTAATGCCCCCATAGATTTGTTGGTTTACTGATACTAGTTTTTTAGTCTACTTATTCAAAAGGTGTCAACTCAAAAAATTAAGTTTTCTGGAAAATTGGAAAACAGTTCCAGGAATAAAAAATAAAATATTTTTTTTTATTATTTATTGAAATGTGCTTTTAACCACAGATTGAGATATATTTTTGTCATTTCATCGTATTAATATCTCAAGCATCACATATTTTCAGTTGTGTCACTTTTCGAATAAATGTGCAATATGATATAATTGAATGACTTGATGAATACAGTACATCATTTACTAGAAAATAATGATGTTATTGCTATTAAATGTTAAAACAAAACTGAGTGCAAACAAAAGTCCTAAAAGTATTAAAACAACTTCTATTTTAAATTCTAATTGCATGCCCCTTAGAAATTTCGAGCCCAGGGCATGGGCCCCTGGTGCCGTGCGATAGTCAGGTATACAAATGTGCTAACTTTAGTACCAAAAAAGTGAACTTTTCGCTAAAATATTAATTTAGAGAAAAATTAATATATTTATTTAAAGCAACATTTGTGAATTTATTGCTCAAGTTTGGTGAGGGCATCACCTTCTAATAAATAAAATATAAATAATTTTCAAAATAAAGCAAACATATTTTTGACATACTCACATCGACAATTTTTGATAAATATTCAACACTCTCACAAGTATTTGAATTTGAGTAACACTGTTTGCTAATAGTAACTGTAATAGTAATTCTACAACTTACTAAAGCAGAAATTACTATTTGAAATAGTGGTATGAAAATTCAAAGAAATTGTAGAGCATACTCTTATTACAAAAAAAAAAAAAAAAAAAAAAAAAAAAAATTGTTTCCTGACGAGAGCATAATTTACAAAAATGAGAATTCTCATTTTTCTTGATGTAAATGCAAATGTATGAAAATTATTTTATAGATTTTCTGGAAATTAGTTCTTGTATTTTAGCAATAGCCTGTAAATGAAAATAAGAATAGCTACAGGATATATATAAAAAAAATCATAAAATCAAATTATTTCTTAAATTCAGATTATCGAAATTTTCTAGCTTGAAGCAAATTAAATTATAAAACATTAAAAAATATCAACCTATATTTAAGCTTTCAGCTGATGTTCTCACTATACACTATACACATAGCTGACAACAGCTATTATTTTTTTATACCAGTAATTTTGAAGAGAAATCTTCATCTTATTTAATTGGAGAAATCTGCGATTAAATAAGATGAAGTCGTTTCGAAATTATTGGAGCCAAAAAATAGGTAGTAGTTGGCAGTCATCACTATACAATATGTGCATGAAAATTAAATATTAGTTTATTTATTTTTAAACTAAAGCTACATCTAATAATCATGTTTATAATTTTAAAATACATAAAAACAAACAAATGATATTATGATGTTTATTATCAAATAAATAAAATAGTACATAAAAATGATCAGCCACTTCACAATCTGAAATTTTATTAAATAAATAAAGATGTTTCAAGCTAATGCATCATTTTTATTTCATTTCTGGATTCATCTTCAAACATTGGTTGTTGATTTATTCCAAAAGAGTATCTGTAAAAGGAATATATTTATTTCAGTGGATTAAAATAAAACATTTTTGTCTTCTTTTACAATTGAATAAAACAACATTTTAGAAAAGAAATAGTCATGGTACTAAAATCACAATTTTTAAATTTCATTTCTGAATGCTTTAAAACCAAAATTTGTAAATATAATATACATGAAAATGGCAAAAATATCCAAAATTTTTAAAAGTCAACTTGCTGCTGATTATTAATATTGTTTTACTTAAAATGTAAACTTGAAACTGAAACATATCACCAGCATGAAAACTTAATAAAACAATATTTTAAATGTTTTTTTCTGTTTTACAGTTATAGAAAAATTGAAAATCAACTAATCGAAAACAGATTTTTTTTTAACAAGTTGACTTTTTACACCCATCAAAACACAAAACATAGGATTCTGTATTAAGTTTCATTAAAAAAAAAAAAAAAAAAAAAAAAAAATTAAATATAAAGTAAAATTTATTTTTTCTATTTCAAAATTTTGTTCATGTTTTAATGTAAGTTCATTGATCATGTTGAAAGAGAAATCAGGAAGGATATAATATTTGAAACAATTTAAGTAAATTAAAAACAACCCAATTAAAAAAAAAGTCTTCAAATAAAATTTGTTGAATTAACATTTTAAATAGCTTGTTGCTATTTAAAAGAGTTATTTATGCATATGTTATTCATAATAGTGTTTTTATTAAATGACTTAATGTGTAATTTTACTTATTTATGAGAAAAAAATAAGACTTGTATATGAAAAGATATTAAAATTAGTTAATAAAATATGTAACTAAGCAACCATCATCCTCTTTAATTATATAAAGCAGTAAAAATGAAAAAAAAAGTGTTAAACCAGATAAAGCAATCTTTTTGCCTTTTTAAAATTTAGCTGACATATTTGCAATTCTGACTACAAATCACTAGCAGTTACATCTATGTGTTATTCCAATATCAATGTTTTCATTATTGAAAAATTAAGTTATTTATTAAATTCTAACTCAATAAAATGTCTTTTAAATTAGTTAAAAAACACTTTAAAATGTACAACTTGATAAATAAAATGTTTCACTGTATATAAGCCATATTTTGGCCAAAAAAAAAAAAAAAAAAAAGGCTGGTTAAAACCTATAAAAGCCACCAATGTAGCTTTTTTTTTTTAATTTTTTTTTTTTTTTTTTTGCAACCATGGTAATATATATGAGGCATATATAAAGCTTTTCTATGATATTGGTGAAATTATAGCTGCAGTCTTTGCATAATTGTAATTGTGGGGGGGGGGGGGGGTGCTATAACATGAAAATATCAAAAAAATGTTAAGGTTATAGCTATTATGTATTTTCATTTAGGATGGTAACTTAATAAATTTTAAGGACTTTAAGGATAAGAAACTATTTTTTTCCTCATAGATATTTAAATCATACATAAAATTATTTAGTAAAAAACTCAATTTCTCACTGTTTAAAACAGTATTAAGAATAAAATAGCATGAATAACTTATTAGCAAGAACCTTTTCAAAAGAAAATAATAAGTTTTATTTTGAGCACATCTTTTAACTTTTCTATATATATACATATATAGTTTTTCTTTTGTTCTAAATTTGTACTAGAATCTCCTCAAATATTATCTTCTGCTCAATTCCCTTTTCAACATTGAACATTCTCAAGAATGAAGAGAATTTTCTCTTCTTGAGGATTTATCTGGAATAAATTATGAAACCGCTTAGGAGCAGAGAAAGGAAAAAAAAATCTTCTGCATATTATAAATTTAAAAATATATAATTTTTATAAGCATCAAAATTTATTGTTTGCCAAATATGGATAAGATCAAGTATTTTCAGATAATTTCATTTAAAAAATACATATAAAATATTTTGTTTTAATCAATGTAAAAAAGTAAATAGCTGTATGTAAAACATGTTTTTCCCTTTTTAAGTACAAATATTTTTTTCTTTTTGAAGTGTGGCTCCTCTCTGTTTGATTCCACATATAATTATTAAATTGTATCATATATGTAGTGCTATTGTAATATAGGCTTTAGAAACACTATACTGGTGGCTAACTTAATGCACAGGGGTGGAGAAATATATTCTTTTACTTGCTACTGGCGAATGGATTTTATGATGGGGCAAGTGACTTTAAAAAATTGCAGGCTATAGAAGATATGCTAAAAACTGTATTTTTTAAACTAATTAGCTGTATGTTGCAACTTACTGTGATCAACTGTGTGCAACTCATTCCAAATTACTGTGATGTAAACATTGTACTAAGTTCTATCCTATAGTAAGCTTTACTCTGTTATATATATATATTATAGAAAAAAAAATATATGAAAATGCATTGTAGTAATAGTAATATTTGATTACATTTTGTCCTACCGATTTTTAACTAATTGTTATGTTGCATCTTGCTGGCTGGTAAGATTTTTGGAAAATTCTCCTGACCTGTTAATACATTTTTTTCATATTTTTCTTTTAGACATTTTGACTTTATGGTATTTTTCTAGCAGTTATAAAAAGACTTCATTTACTTTGTAATACTTAATAGAAATTTATAAACTTCTTTGGTATAAAACATTTAGTGCATCAAAAATAAATTAATTTAAACTTGATGTAATTTCTCTGTAAACAATCTATTGCTTTTTTTTAAATTAAAAGTCACCCCCCCCCCTTTTTTTAGTGGTTAAAGCCAAGAAAGGGCAGTTGGCATTTTTTGGCCTGGCTAAAATCTGGCAACCCTGCTATAAACATTTTAAAAAATTGAAATGTACTTCTAATTACTGAAAACATGTAATTAATTTAAATTAATGTAGAGTTAACATGTTTTAAAAGCCAAAAATCAGGAGACTTTTTCAATGAACAACTTGATATTATATAATATTTATAACACTATAAAAAAAAGTATTTAAAAAAATAAACCTGCAAAGAATAGTTAAAAACCAGCAATGCATTTTAAAGCTTACAATATGATTTAATAATCCCCTTGTTTAAAAAAATTATTTAAGATTCAGGCACACAGACATGGAAAATTTTTACAAAAGAAAATTTCACTGTATTTTAAAAAAAAAAGCAGAGTACTGCTATTTAAAAAAAAAATAATAATAAATAAATAAATGGTTTAGCGAAATTACTACATCCAGTCAAAGTCAAATCTATATCAAAGTCAAATCAAGTCTATCTATGTCAAATCTTAATTTTTATTGAATCATTGTTTTATATATTTAAAAATAATCTTACCATTGAAAGCAAATTCATCTGCAGTTACCACTTTTCCATGTTCAAATCATACATGAAGCTCCATTTATAAGAATTTTCATCTGAAAATTAATTAGACACCATTTAGAAACAAAAATTTTATTTAAAAAAGTCAGTTTTTATTAAAAATAGATAAAAATGTGAGGTTCTTTTATGATTTACTTTTAAGTTCTACTAAGTTACTTTTTATTTTTCTTCAATATTTATAATAATATACAGTAAAACCTTCCAATTTTGCACATCGATGGGATTGGATATTTTGTCTTTTATTTGGAGGTATTGTTGAAAAAATAAAATATTAATACATAAAATATATAATTTAATTTGCTCAAGAGATTCAAGATAACAAAAGTTAAAAAAGATATTAATAATAATTTAAAAGTTTGTGCCTTAATAATACTGATGTAACCAATAATGAGTACTGATTTCTGTCAATAAAAAATCTATGACTAAAAATTTCAAACAATAAATGTAAATGTGAATATTTAGGTAGTACATCTGTTTAATTAAGGTAATCAGTTAAAAGAGTTTTTGTCTTTTAAATTCTATTTGGCAAACATGTTTTATACATTAATAAGTTCACTAACTAAATTTAATTCTTCAGATCAGCTTAAAAATAACTTTTCTAGATTTTTAGCCATATTTTACACACAGCAACACTTATTTGTAATAACACAGTTTTCTTGTTTTTCATGATGCTCTTCATCATTTTCTTTAGTAAATATTTTTTTTATTTCTGGTGGATTACTTGGAATTAGTGATGGGCAATTTTACAGAATTCAACAATCGAGAAAAATTGTCATAGTAAAAAATAACATTCAATAGTCATCAATTAATTCCCAAAATCTACAAATGAGATGTTCGACAATCAATTATCATCGAGAAGCTAAAAGCAGCAATTGCAAAACTTAGCTATTATTCTGGCAGAAAATTTGATCGTCATAGTGATAGGGCTTGCTCGTTAATTCTACTATCGCAATGATTTACTGTCATCCTTAAATCTGCTTTTAACTTTTCACTAGGGGACATTATTTCCGAGATTTAGAAGTGTTTTGCCATGACACACAGTTTTCTTTTTTCCCTTAATTTTTTTTTTTTTTTGTATCACATTCATGATTTTTCACTTTAAGCACCTTGGACATCAGCTTTTCCCCTCTTTAAATTTTTTTATAATTATTATATTCTTAAACTTGGTAGCCATTTAAATTTTATGGATGACATAACTTGGTTGTAATGATGAGAAAAACTTTGGATTTTAAGTAAATAAGAACTTATTTATCCATTGTGTAGCATAAAACACTTATTCAGGAATAACTTTCTACATTTTTGTATTACAAAATAATGTAAAATTAATAATTTTAGAGCAAAAAAACTTATGTGGAGTAAAATGGTTATACACTGATGCTCAGGGTTTATAAAAATTAGGGTTGCACCGAATATTCAGTATCTATTTGGTATTCGGACATACTATTGAATATTCAGTTACGCCTAATATCAAACTATTCGGTTTACCAATTAGCCGACTTGGCCGAATATCAAATTATTCGGCCTGCCCGAATTTCATACTATTTGGCCTGCTGCATACTTAAGAAAAAATACATTTAAAAATATTTGTAAAAAACTTACACAACTTCTACTTTTAACTGTCAATTAATAAAGATATTCATAGTAATTCGAAAGAGATTTATATTTAACAGAGATTGTTTTTAAATTATTTATTTGGAATTTAAAAAGTGTCACCTAAGAAAGTTAACCATTAATGATGACCTTCACAGGACTTGATGATGTACAAATGCAAATTCTTGAACATTGTCTATTAAATAATCTGGGTTCTTGCTTTTTCGTAAACACAGTGTTTTTAACAAAATGGAAGAAACTTTCAGGAGTGATAATAGACATCAAAACAGACAATTCTTGTCCAGAGAACCAGGATCAAAATCCACTTATTTAATCAGAAATGCAATGGTATCTCATTCCAGGTCAAACTTGTTTGTTACTTTAACAATAATGAAGATATAACTATATTTTCAACAGAGTTACTTTGATTTCTGTGAATATGACAACATGACGAGAAGTGCTAGAAATTGCCACCATTCATGTCTAAACAACACTGAGACAGACATTCCTTTATTCAAAATGCAGCTGACAGTACTTATACTATGTCAGGGATCACTCTAGAGAGTTTCAGAGGGGCAGTCTGCCCTCATGCCCTTTTTAGATAAAATCCCACCCTCCTTGCCCTTTTTCCAGGTAGAATTCTACCCTCCTTGCCCCTTTTCCAGGTAGAATTTACCCTGCTTTTATTTCTGGGTAGAATCCTGCCTTGTTTGCATTGTACTTTCCAAAATTCTTTATCTATCTTTTATTTTTAGAATGCTAGTATGGTACATCAGGAGTACTCCTCTTTCACTCTTTATTTCTTTGTAAAATGCCCTGGTATGTCTAATCTTTGACTTTGAGTGATTCATCTTTCCATTTATCACTGATTAATTTCACCTTCTCTGGGGAAATGTAGTATTAGAGCAGGCCTTCTGGCCTTTGATCATATGATATCTTACATAAGTTCTATAAAAAATTTGAGAAGTAGCTTTAGAACTTTTATTTTGTAGCTTTTTGCTAAAATCAGGAAAAAGTTATCTGGTGAATAAAAGTTTTTGAATATCATAAGAAAAGGAATGTCTATGAATATAGTAAACAATTTTACAATAAAAATCGAGAACATAAGTTTCATTTTGCTATTTTTAATACTTTTCAAACGGCGAAGTTTTGGAAATTAGAAGTGTTAATGTATTTTTTTACTTTAAGCTGTTGTCAGACTTCCCTCCCTACCAGTATATTGGTATATGCACTTATTACAAAAATGCCCTTTTTATGAAATGATGTGCCTTTTTCAACAAAATTGCCCTTATTATGTAATGTGCGCCCTGCCCTTTTTTATGTTCTAGAATGATCCCTGACTATGTCACTGGCTAAAATTAGGTCACTTTTAATGATATCATCACGTTTTATGCAAGCAAAATTAATTATGCAAATCTCACTAAAATATCTTCATTATTGTTAAAGTTGTGAACAAAATTTCAGTTTTGACTTCTAGTGGCACACCCTGTATTTTTGATTCAATGGATTGTATTTTTGATGGAATAAGTGGATTGAGATGTTATTTCTTGTTCAAAAAATGTTTGTACTGACCTCATTATTTTCCCTGAAAGTTTATTACAAGATTTTAGGAACAACCTGTATGTTTACAACCTCTCAAATTTATCACCTACTCCAGACACTGCTGTTTGGTGGATTTAAAAACTGCCTTGCTAAATCAAAAGGAACAGGAATGTTATTCTTGTTGAGTCGCCACCATTTGAATAGATTGTATTTATTTACTTTAGTCCCTTACTGTCAAATAAACAGTATATGACTCGGGAATTTTCCTTCCAATTTCTACAAAATTTCCTCAATTTAAAAATATTTGTTTTAGATAAAAAATAAGAAAATTTTATTTGTTTTAATTCACAGAAAAAGACTTGAAATTTAAAGTTTTATTAATTTAAAGTTTAAAACTATTTTCTTAAAATGAGAACTCAAAGCATATTTTCTTATTGTAAAGTTTACTTGTAAAAGGGTTTTATTTATCAAAATGTGAGTATCTGTGTTAAATATTATGTAAAATTGTTTTAAAACTTTATTTTTTAATACCTTTAAACTTTGAAATATAAAAAAATTCAGGAAGCCGAATAATCGGTATTCGGCCGAATATTCATTATTCAGCCTAGCAGTTAGTAGTTAGCCAAAATCACTATTTGGTGCATCCCTAATTATAAAAATGATTTTTTTTTTATTAAAAAAATTTGGATTGCACAAGAAATTTTGAAAAGTAACAGGAAAAAAGAAGTGGAAGCCTGAAATATCACCAAATCATGACTAAAGGTATAAGTTTTACCAACAAAGTTATTGATGATTCAGAAGAGGAAACTTTTATACAGTAATAGTGGCAAGCAAACTATCAGAATTGGACAAAAGGTCAGAGCTCTACAAAAAGACAACAGATTAGATATTTCTTGATATCATAATAATCAGGAATACATAGTTAAGTTTGAAAAAGAATGTACATATTCCTATTTCATGTTTCCTGAGGAAGATTACATGTTTGATGAATCACAAATTGCAGCTGTCCTTTCTGATCCACCAAACTCCACCATAATCAGATTCATGTACAATTATTTACTGTATTAAAGAAATAAAAACTTTTAAATAAGTATACTTATTTTACCCCAAGCTATGGGGTAAAATAGTTAATAGACAATGTGCTTTAAAATACCATTATCAGTAATAATTTGCAGTTTTATTGTTGAAATTGTTCTTGAAATAGTGGGAGCTATATTCATTTGTATTTTTTTAAATTAAAATGATATATTTTTGCAAACTATGTATGCATAAAAAAGTCTGTTTTTATAGCTATTACAACCCACCTGATCCGATTACTAGATATTCAGGGGTCTGTCCAGACTTTTTTCCCAGGGTCCTGTTTTTGTGAAATTGTGAACAGCTTTTTATATTTGTGAAAAATCTAATCATAATTTTGTGAATTTGAAATGATCATTATATTCAGGTTCTTGTTTACACATTTTAAAAAAGATATATGGGTGTAAAATATATATTTTTTCTTTATATATGTAAAAGTGACAGATCAGATTTTACTTTTAAATGATTAATTTGTCAAATGTTCAGCTTAAAGATGGAAAAAATTTGTTAAAAACCTATTTTTAAGACAGAATTTTGTGAAGGGTCCTGTTTTGAAATGAAAAATTTTGTGAAGAGTCCTTTAAAGGACCCAATTTTTTCTTAAACAGATCCCTGATATTTCACCAAATAAATTCAGAATAGTTGGTTTTTCTTTTTGTAATTTTTAAAGAAATTCCTAAACACTTACATGTATATTTTCTTTTAGCTGGACATAGCTTCCTGCCAAGTCACCCATCCTCAATTACATATATTCCACTGCTCTCCTAAATTTCCAAGGATATATGAAAAAAAAATGTAAATATTAATCTCTGGCAACAAATATGAAATTACTATATAGTACAAATTTACACATTACATACATTATAAGTGTTACACTACACTCTAACATTCTTTTTCCAAATTTCATTTAGAAAATAAGATTAAAAAATTGCTTTTTAATATAAAAATATACCTGATATTCATAGTTTTTAAAAATATTTCGAATACAGTAGATGCCCTTAATGTGATCACTTCAGGACCATGAGTTTTTGATAACAAATCAGATTGATAACAATATGTGATTTAAGAAAACACCAAATCATATCTAGTAGTACTATTACTACCAGGGTTGTTATGATTTAGCCCAACCCAAATAACCCGGGTGAGTTCAACTAGGTTTTTTCAAAATTTCAACTTCAAATTACATAGGATATATTTCTTAATGTCAGTACACCAGTCATAAAGTTTATCCCCCCCCCCTACCACCACCACAAGGGAAAAAAGTCTTAATTCTCCCAATGACAATTTTTAAAACAAATAATTGTAACTTAATTTTGAGAGTATGTGTAACTATCAGAAACACAAAAACTAATTTTTTTCTCATTAAAAAAAATAATTTGATATATAATCCTACAGTTGAAACTCTTAACAAAATACCACATATGCTGAGGATCCTAATTTAATGATGTAGACATGTAGAATTATTTGGTTTATTCTATTAATTAGCTATAATAAAAAATACCTACTTTACAGCAAATATTTTTTTTCCAGTTCTGCGAATTTTGTTATATCCAGTTTCAATTGCAAAAAATTTTGCATAATTAAATATAAACTACCACCCAACTTAATTCAACAACAACATAAACTAAGGGAAAACAGACATTCCCTATTTACTTCGGGCTGAGGAAATGTTACTTACTGTGCCTAAGAAAGAATATAGCAACACATTTTGGAATGCAAACAACTCAGAGAAAAAAAATCTTGCAATCCATCATTAATCAATATGTTTCAGAATGAATATTTTCTAGAGAAAATATTTATTATATATATATATACACAATCACTTCAATTAAAATGAATAAAAACACTTTATCTTTAACAAAATATTAGTTTAAAAGTTCTTATTTAGCACTAGTATTAGTATAGTACTTTAATGATAATTTTATTGTTAAAACTATTACTAATAATCAATTTATCTAAAAGCAAAGCATAATTTTGATTATTGTCATTGATTTATGTATTTTTGTAATCAATTAGTTACTTTAAATTGTATTTAGTAATAAGTACATTTTTTTTTTCAAACATTCTGAACCACCAACTTAAAAAACCCCAAAAAATCCTGATAAAACCCCAAAAACCCTGATAAAACCCAAAAAACCCTGATAAAACCCAGTGGGTTGGGGTTTTTCGGAAAAAACCTGTGCATTTAACAACCCTGATTACTCACCCTTGTTGCAATGACGACTTGTAAAGTGATAAACATTTATTGAGACAATTGAGTAATTTTTGTTTGTTTACAATTCTCTTAAAAGTTTATTAATGAATTGTTTATACTTTTTTTTTTTTTTTTTAATTGTCCTATGATGTTGTAGAACATCATTGGAACAGAACCTTGTTTCAGAATATTTTCAATGCATTCCTCATTTCTGCATATGTAAGTGGTCCTTCAAAAAGTTGACTTTCATTGTCCCCCTCCCTGATCCTCATCATCACTATGATTTTGTATATCTTCGCAAATTTTTTGAAAATTTCAGTTTCTGTCAGCTTTGCAACTACAGGAATGTCACTGCTGATTGCCATCCAGTCCTCATAATCTTCATTCGTCATATCATCAGGGAAGATTTCCGTAGTCTGTTTTCAGTTTCACTGAATGCAGCAGTAACAAAAGAATTTTTAATTGTAGCAGATGATATTCGATTCCATGACATTAACAGAAAATGCAATGTTTCCAGAAAAATAGTTTTTTTTTTTTTTTTTTGCAAACTTTTCAGGAACTGGTCTGCTGAAAAAGCGATAACATTAAATGGAGTATTGATCACATAAAGCGATGTAGTAAGCAAAATACAGTGGGTCGGGATATGGTGATTTTGATAACACTAACTGGATAATAATATTAACCACAATCACATTAAGTGGCATACACTGTAGTTTAGTATTAATTTTTTTTTAATTATAAACATTAACAACAAAACATCTAAAATTTGGCTTTTGTTACTACATCAGGGATGACGAATGTTTTTACGTATGTGTGCCCAAAATTGACAATGTCTCTCATCATTTTAACATGCCAAACAGTACGTAAAAAAATATTACAGTACAAGCTGCTTACATGAAACACTTGTATATAAAAATTGAATTTTGTAATTAATTTTTTGCCCACTTTCTGATATGCTAGAATTCTAGAAATTATATACAGTTTTGTGTTCCTGGTAATAATACAATATATTCATAGCTTAATTGTCAATTAATAAATAATTATTAATATAATTATAACTAAACAGGGTTTGTGATTTTTTTTAAATCAAAATAATCACATTTTTTAAAATTTAAATCAATTAAAAAAAAAAACTTGCACAATATTATTATTTTATATGACTTTTCTTTTAATTTATAAAATAAAAATTATGCACACACATGCATGCTATAAGTATTACCAATATATATTAGTAAGTATTATTTTATAAGTATTATCAATGCAATATATATAATATTTTTACACAATTTACATATATGATTAAAAGGTAACATTTTAGGATACCAAAATATTTTATTATACAAAATGCCTGAGAAACTACAAATCATATGTCAAAAATGAATGTAACCTTAAATATTTTAGTTAAAATAAAAATAACTGCATGCAGCACATAAAATTTTTAAACAATTTTGGAAGCAAATAAAGATATTAACTTTTGTTTTTTGTTAAAGTGCTGGTACAGAAAAACGAGTTTAGCAGCTAAATCAATTCCTAAGAGAGTCCTAATTTTCAAATGTACTAAGCCAAAAGCTGAAAATAATCGTTCTAATGAAGCTATTTCAGTAAAAAACTGGTTGATCATGCATTCTGTAAGTTTTTTAGTATCATCCTTTTCGATAACTGTGACATGTGGCTCCTACCATTCTAAATGACTGAGATCTTCCACTATATTAGATTCAAACAAAAATTCATTGAGTGGTTCAGATTTTGCTTCAAACTTTAATAGGTATCACCAAAGTAGAGTATTTCTCTTTAGCGGACAATAATGCTGACATTTTCTCAGAGCTAAAATACAGAGCTTTTCTAAATACTAAATAATAGGCAAGTAAATATTCCTATACTTAAAATATTTTTGCTTAGTCCTTACTGTTACAAGTTTATTTTACAATTTGATTCAAATGAAATTTGAAATTATTTTTTCTAAACTTGCATTGTAATTTATTTTTTGACAAAGATTAAGCCTGATCTTTCTAAATACTCTTTGATTATCTGAATTATATAAAACTAAATTATGTTAAAGTACATTATTATGTTTGTTTACATCTTGAATTTATTACCAGTATCTAAAAAAAAAAACTGGTTTAAATCAATGATTTTATTTTAAAAAATCAATAGATTTAAATCAGCGAACCCTCTAACTAAACCCTGAGAAGATTTAGAAATCTTAAATAGGTAGTTTAAATGTTTTTTTTACCTTTCCTATTTCCAAATCTTAAAAAAAAAAGAAATGGAACAAAAATTATTTTTTTTTACTAAATTTACAAGTTTGCACTTTCTACCAAGCATAAATAAAAGTGGTGAATTTTCCACAATCAGGGCACATGCCAAACTCGCATATTTTAACAGAAATGTTTTAGAACTACAAGAATTGCATTCGTGAAATTAGGCATGATTTCTAAACAGTTAACGTCGTTTCTGAATTTTTTTTTTAACTTTTATATTATTCATCATAATAATTTATTTATTAGTGAAAGTCCTCAATTGCAACACCTATTTTTAAGTTTCTAATTTGTATGTGTGCATAGTGTCAATACTCTAATAAAACATACATTTTTTAAAATTAGTTTGTTGAAAATAAGATTCATATTTTCTTGCTGATTCACTCGTAATTTTATCATTAGGGAATTAGGTTTACTTGTAAAACTTAACTTGAAGTCAAACGAATACCGAGCAATTTAAGGTAGTTCTCAAATGACCTGCTCAATAAAACAAAACTTTCTGACACATTTTTAAATGCAATGGCGTAAAGTTAGCAGGGCTAACTATTGAAGCAATTTGGAATCGAAATGAGTTTTCCACAATTTGATAAATAAATTACTTATCGAGTTATAAGCGATTTGTGTCGTCTTTCCCTTTTCTCGTGCAAACAGCATCAGGGATTCGATTCAAAACGCAGACTTTGACAGTATTTTCTGAAAGATCTTCTGCCTTTACCAAAAAATGAAAAACATTATTTGATTAATAGTTTCTGAATAAGAACACCTGCCAATTTTACATGTCTCCGAACAATGAATTAAGAAATATGTTAAAAGTAGTTCTTTTGGATCTGAGAACAACCTTAATGTAACAATCAAGAAACATTAAAAAGTCTATTTTAAGTATAATTCTGCATGACTAAAATTTTTTATTATGTTGGTTATATTAATTTGAAATTTTCCAGTTTTTTTTTTTTTTTTTTTTTTTTTTTTTTTTTTACAGTGTGATTTTTAACTTAGTGTAGTATTGCACAATCTTTTTTTTCCTAACAAACATTTTGAGATAACACAAAATATAATGTTCATTTTTTATAGGATTCATTTATCCTTTCAGACTAACTTGGCATCATTTGGATAGTAAAAAACCAAGAACCTTAACTTATAAATAGATTGCCAAAAATGGTTGTCAATTGCCAATTTTGTTCAATGTGGCCACAATCGTGTTCAAAACATTTAATAAATACATAAAATTATTAAAAATGACAAATAATATAAAAGCAAACTAAAGCAATACAAAAAATTAATTTAGTACATAACATAAAATTGATGGCACTAAATATGGTTTTCCAGTAATTTGCTATGCCAATCAGAATAAATATAACAAATATACTATTATATTTGTTTATTCTACTCTATTATATTATATAGTTACAATCTGCATATAAATATTTTTACCACTGCCTATAATATGCCAACTATGAGATATTAACTAGGCACGTAACAAAAAAAAAGCAAAAATAAATAAGCGTTACAGTAATTATTATTTCTGTCGCTATTGTAGGTACAGTGAATGTGACCTGGCTCAGATAATAAGTAACGATATTTTCTCTAGTTGATAATCAGTTTTTCAAAGTGTCATTTTTTTTTTTTCAGTGAAAACAAGTATGAATTTTTCACCTTTTATTGACTATATGACACTTTGTAGATACAGAACTTTTGCCTCTATCAGTGACTTTTTTAGACATGCCCCCACCCCCCCTGATTTTTTTTCTTTTCCTTCTAACCTTTATGTTTAAAGCTGAATTTTTAAATGTAGAATTAATAGTTATGTGTCAACTTAGTACAGCCATGAAAGAAAGATAGACTGTCTAATTTAATTAATCATTTATTTGCAGCTTTATTGAAAGAATCATTTCTGGTTTTTGTTATGTTTAGCTCAGTTTAGACTGCATAACAGGTTAGAGAACAAAAAAAAGGACACGAATTTAAATTTACGTTCAAATTTTGAATTTAAAAATATTAGAATTTTGTTGTATAAATGATAAAATTTTCACAATACTTGATGCTGAAACCTTTATTTTGTTTTTCGATAGTGCAAAAGGCAAATTTTTTCTGCTTTCAATTAGTTGATCCTCACTTTTGTTGTATTGTAAGTAAGGGACGGGGTGGGGGGGGGGGAGGAGAAATTTTTTTTTTTAAATTCTCATGTTAAGTGCAATATATTGTAGTTGCTAATTTATTTTGCCGTAATTTCCGGCGTATAACAGGGGTGATTGTGACACAAGGTAAAAAACCCTGAAAATTATTGACACACAGGTGAAAAATCCTGAAAATTACTGATGCAAAATACTGATATCCATTTACACCATAACTTATTATATAACTGCATTTCTCTGTGGCCCTTTGATGAAATTCGCATTTTTTCCACGATCCTTCAACAAAACTCATGTTTTTTTTTATTTTTTGACGAAAATCAAGTTTTTCCGCGGCTCGAAATTTGCATTTCTGACGAAATTTGCATTTTTATTGCAATCTATCAACGAAATTAGCCATTTTCTTAGATCCTTTGATGAATTTCGCGTTTTTTCTTTGGCCTTTGGACAAAATTTGCGATTTTTCCGCGATCCTTCGACGAAATTTACCGTTTTTTGGCGATCTTTCGACGAAATTTGCCGTTTTTTCGTGATCTGTCGGCAGAATTCTCCGTTTTCCGCAATCCGACGACGAAATTTGCCGTTTCTTCGACGAAATTGACCGTTTTTTCCACGTTCCTTTGACGAAGTTGGCGTTTTCTCCGTAACCCTTCTGCAAAATTCGCATTTTTCCGCGATCCTTCAACAAAACTCATGTTTTTTTGACGGCCTTTTGACGAAATTCACATTTTTTCACGGCCTTTTGACTAAATTTGTGTTTTTTTCGCGATCTGTCAACGAAATTATTCATTTTTCGCTATCTTTAAATGAATTTCACGGTTTTCCAACGAAATTCGCCGTTTTTTTAACGATCCTTCGACGAAGTTTGCCGTTTTTTCGCTTAATTTACGCGCTATAGCACGTCCGCGGCATCGCTGTATGTTTTTAGTCTGTGGGTGCCCTAAAAAGTCTGCGACGCCCGTCACAGCGGCGCGTACATTCTGCCACAGGGACCGTAAAATTATCCCATAATATATAGAATCGTATATATAGAATTGTATGTTAAGAAAAATCTGATTTTTTTAGATATTGAGTCAGGCGTGGTTTAATGGATTTTCCACGGGCCGGGCCTGTTTTCACTGAATTTTGTATGGGGCGGGAAAAGGTAGCTTTCGTTCGGCCCGGCCCCGGAAATTCCGGCCCGTGCAGACCCTAATCTACAGTCTACTTATTTTTTTCTTCTTTTCAAATTATGCTCTACCGAGAGCCATTTCGCCACAGAAAAGCACAAATTTCGAGGGGAAGGGTATTGAATGAAGGCTTACGAAAAATATGCACTCATTGACATCTGGTGCAGCCCATAACAGAATTTGGGGAGGATCAGCATTGTTAAACAAAAGGGAAGGGGGAGGAATGAAGATTCATACTCAGGTATCTTTTAAAAGACTGGTTTTTGTCTCCTGGTTAGGGGTAGGACAAAGAATATCTTTCGGTATCGGTATTCTCGTTTATATTCTTTGGTTAAAACAAGACAAGGGGTTAGGAAAACGCAGGGCAGAGAGTTTGCTAGTTTCACTCCGATCAGGCTCTGGGTAAGGGTTGACGTAACTGAAACGTTTATCGCTAATTTGGCGAATGTTTTGCACTTTTTGCAACATATTTTCAGTTTCGATTAGTTTTTTCCACTAAACAGGACGATTTTATGACCCCGGAAGAGCCGAAAGAAAAACCCGGAAGGGTCGATGGAAAAACCCGGAAATCCGGGGTATCCCCGGAGCACAATCACCCCTGCGTATAATCCGCGGAATAAACAATTCTGTTTCAACACAGAAATTTTATTCAGCGATTTAAGTCAAATATTTACAGCGATATGACATTTTATAAAATAAAATTTCTGAGTCTAAAAATGATTATTTGATCCGCGTATTATACGCTGGAAATTACGGTAAGTCTGAAAAAGTTTATAATTAGCAGTACTATTTTGAGAATATCGGACAGATATAAAAAAAATAACCAGATACCTATATATCAAAATATCGGATATTTTTTATATTTTCGAAAATATATTTACGAACCCTAAGAGTCCTAATATTCTGCAATACTGTAACAACCGTACTTATAAAAGAACATTTAATTACATGCACATTTATAAGGAATATGATATTTGTCAGCTTATGTGCTTGCAAGCCAAGCAATATGGAAGCCTCCACGATTCACCACGAGGAACTAATAATAAACATTTTAAATTGAAATATAATGAAAATTCTCAAACCGATATGGTTTACAGTTTTAATTTAGTTTGACAAATATCATACCTTTCATTATTTTAAAAAACGATGCATTTAAACTTACCTTATAAATTTGAAAATGCTCAATTGTCGGCAACATGCACAAAAGTTCCGCGCCTTCCAGCTTCCGGTGGGTAAACAAATCTAGCTGTTGCCAACTCGCATTTCTTCCCCAGTCTAATATATACTCGTGACGTCACTCCTATAAGGAAATAGCTCTGACGATTGGGATTTTTACGCTTTATGATTATTTGTAAAAGCAAACGCTTCTTAAATCATTTCCGATATTTTAGAGGATTATGAAGATATAAGAAGATATAATATAAGAAATGAATATATATTATTAGATTATATAGAAATATTAGATTATATAGAGATTAGACTACATAGAAATTAATTAGTTTATATTATAATATTTATTATATTACAGTTATAAATTAATTAGATTATATAGAAATTAATAGATATTATATAAGAAACCAAGTTCAACTGGAAATGACCTAAGAAGCGTTCGGTTTAAGAAGTAATCAGAAAGCATGATAATCGCAATCGTCTATCCGCGGTGGACGGGGAAATTATGCCTCTAGGCCATTTATTTGTAAGCATTATTTGCAAATTAACATTTGAAATCGTGAAGTAAAAACATATTTAAGTAATTTCGCTAATTTATATCGACATCAGTTATAATCTAATTTATTTTGACGTTATATATATTTATAATAAATAAGATAATTAACACAAAATCATTCTGATATTAAAGTATGTTCCTTATATTTTCAGATCTATTGTACATCTTTTTATCATTAGTACTGGTAGAATAAAAAAAATAGTGAATTCTTTAAAAGCTTAATGCTTTTGAAATCAATTGATGCAATTTTCAATATTCTCTGAATATGATACTTTTATATACGCTCGAACCGAGGCTAACGAAAGAGACAGGCTACCGCGGAGCTTTACGCATATATTTTTTTTACAGACCGCGGGAGTCACGTGATGCACGAATGCACCAATACAGATGTACGAAAACAGCATCACGTCACTCTAAAAAAAGATAAGTGGAATGCACCGCGGTAGCCTGTCTTTTTCGTTAGGCTCTGCTCGAAAACTGGGGTTCAATGTTCAGCCCCCCCCCACCCACACACATAAAATATCCAAGAATTATCATTTTAGCCTGTAGAGTTGTGCAAGGTGACCTGACGAACAAGTTTTTGCTGCTGCTGTAGGACAGATATCGGTAGTTTTATCGGTGTTTTTTGTACTTGTTACTTGTGTGTCCTACAGCTTTTTCAACGTTTACTTTAATCAATGTTTTTTCTACTTCTGTGTCCTACAGCTTTTAAAACGTTTTACGGTAGAAGCCACGTGATGTGAACTGCTCTATTGGACACATATAATATAGAATTATCAAAATACAACTGAATTATTGATTTATAAAGAGCATAAATAATACAGCATATGCTATACAAAAAAAAATTGTTAATGGTTAGGCACTTATTTTTATTACTTTCAATTACTGTGTAGGGTAATTTCAAATAACGTCACAAATCGACTGTTGGAGGTCAACTAACCTTTAGAAGGTAGTTGTGATTGGTGGCTGAGAGGATTTTGGACGCGGCTGGAGGTCAACCGGGAAGTTTTGATTGACGGATGAAACGGTAATCAGCAGATTGTAACTTCCCTATACTTGACGAAAATGGACAAAAATTGCTTTCGGGTGCAATGGACCCATCTTGGTAGCCGGAAGGTTAAAATTGAAAATTGAACCCCTCCCTTCGAAATATTTTACAAATGGCAGGAACCTAGGATGATAGAATATTATGTCCTATTCTGTTCTCCTAGTAGTAGCAGTGCTAGACACTGGCTTGCTCATTCATTATCATGACGTCACAAATGGTGGCTGGCCCATGACCTACGTTATACCAAGGCAACACTAGATACCGGGCTTGCTCATTCACTCTCAAAACGTCACAAATGGTGGCTGACCGCGACCAGCGATTGGTCCAAAGCAACGCGCCCATCATTTTGTGCCAATCGCTGTATGTCTTTCCTCCTAGTCAGCCACCTTTTGTGACGTCATCATAATGAATGAGCAAGCCCGGTATGTAGTGTAGCCCTGGTTATACACGGCCGGTGCATGACGTCAAGGCAACACTAGATACCGGGCTTGCTCATTCACTCTCAAAACGTCACAAATGGTGGCTGACCGCGACCAGCGATTGGTCCAAAGCAACGCGCCCATCATTTTGTGCCAATCGCTGTATGTCTTTCCTCCTAGTCAGCCACCTTTTGTGACGTCATCATAATGAATGAGCAAGCCCGGTATGTAGTGTAGCCCTGACGACGTTCAAAACGTCACATGGAGTGGATAATTTTTATCCGGTGATTGGTTCAAAGTGACGCACCCACCGTTTTGCAATAATCGCTGTGTAAAATTGATCCACTCCATGTGACGTTTTAAACGTCATGCATTGGCCGTATATAACGTAGGTCGCGGCTGGCCGCGACCAAAGACGTACAGCGATTTGCACAAAATGATAGGAGCGCTGCTTTGTACCAATCACTGGTCGCAGGTCGCGACCATCCACTACGAGGCTAACGAAAAAGAAAGGCTACCGCGGTGCTTTACGCGTATCTTTTTTTACAGACCGCCGGCGTCACGTGATGCTCGAATGCACCAATGAAGGTGTACGAAGAGAGCTTCGCGTCACTCTAGCGGTCTGTAAAAAAAGATAAGTGGAATGTACCGCGGTAGCCTGTCTTTTTCGTTAGCCTCGAGCCACTACGAGGCTAACGAAAAAGACAGGCTACCGCGGTACATTCCACTTATCTTTTTTTACAGACCGCTAGAGTGACGTGATGCTCTTTTCGTGCACCTTCATTGATGCATTCGAGCATCACGTGACTCCCGCGGTCTGTAAAAAAAGATACGCGCAAAGCACCGCGGTAGCCTTTCTCTTTCATTAGCCTCGAGCCACTATATGTGACGTCATGAGAATGAATGAGCAAGCCCGGTATCTAATGTTGTCCTGCTCCTAGGCCGCCAAGCAGGTCTTGCAGAGGCTAAAGTCATATGGTAGGCATCTCTGCTTGGTTGAATCTGAATCTGCTCCTAGGCGGGAATTAACTGACCATACGTTGACCGAATTTTTAAATGCAAAAATGGGGCAAATTGCTTAATGGCTTGAGTTTCTTCTTTAAAACCAAAACTGGATTGAATTGTGATTAACATATAAATTTTGGAAAGCCATAAACAGAGTTGTAGTGGGTAGCGGCCCGGATACCCGCCCGGGGGGCTGGGTTAAAAAAACTGTTTTTTACAACCATAAGGGTGGTAGTGGGTAGCTGCCCGGGTACCCACCCAGGCTGGGTTTTTTTAACCCGGGTTTTTTACAACCCTGGTCATAAATCTCATAGGTAATTACATATTTCTGTACTACTAATAAGTTGTGCTACATTATGAGAAAAATATCTTTAAAATTCATAACAAAAGTACTATCTCTATAATAGTTTTATATTGGCTGATCTATCTTTTTCAAATGTTATTGTCGTAGCGCTTCGCTCCGCACTGAATCATCTGAAGTAGAATAGAAAAATATCCGATAATTTTGAAACAAGGAAAAACAACGGAACATTTAGAGAAAAAAATGGGAAAATTGGGAACTTTTCGAGCAATAAACAAATTTAAGAAATTTTCAAGAAGAAAGAGCTGTTTACATAATATAAAAGTTTTCAGTTTTTATATATGATTTATACTATTGAATTGTTGTATTATTTATATTCTACGTTTGAGAACTAGTATCGAAATATTGACTTTTTATATAGAATGTAAGCTGAAAAAATGTAATTGTAAAGTCATTTTTGTAATATAATTTTTCCTGTAGTCAAATAATTTATTTCCTACTATAATATCTTTCATAATATTATTTCATGTTATTATAAGAAGATTACTAAACCACTAAGTATCTTTGTGCTGAACGTTATGTGTTTGTAATTTACATATAGCAAATGATGACTAGTATAGCTTATTTAATTCAAGTTCAATGTTTTACGTGGAAATATTTAAAAGTTTGTAAATTTTTGTGATTTTTGTACGTTTATTGATATTAAGCAACTTATCGATTGATAAATTTTACGATAACAGTATAAACGTATGTTAATCAAAATGCTTTAAAATATTGATGTTAGAATATTCCTAGTTTTCGGGAATATTTAAAATTCTCGATTTTACTTTAAATTCCTTGAGGAAATAAAAAGTTTTTATGCCGGAATACACTTTTCAAAAGGCTAACAGCGCTAATCTCAAATCATAGTTCTCAAACAGTAGGATTTGTCCTATCCGGTGTTAATTCAGATACTTTTCTCCAAGAAAGATTTGGAAATCCTAGAAGGGGATATTATAAGGTTCCTGGGGAAGTCGGATTTGTACTTATAGAATTCAGCATAAAAATTATACATTAAAAAATCAATAGTCCATATCATATTATTAGCATACAAACCAATCGATGCTCCGTATCAAATGCCCTACCTGAATTCATCCCTAATTCCATTGGTCAGTAACATTAACTTACATGTTTCAATATCAGAATGGTGACATACAGATTATAAAATGTGATTGGTTGAGACGATTTTGGACAAAAATGAATCGTGTGAAATGGCGAGACTGCCATTATTGCCAAATTAATGTTTTTTAACTTATCTCACATCTAATCGAACACGTCCAGGCGATTATCGCCGTGTTTTGGAATCTAGGTTTGCTATAGTTTGGACAAAACTGTTGAGCATGTGCTTTGTGAGTATGTCGAGACTCTCATATAGAGGTACACTTCCTCTGCATGAGAGTGGCGACACATGAAAAATATAATTTGATTGGTCAAGAGCAATAAGGTAACAGATAAACAATTGACATAATTTGAAAAAGTGTTCGCTAAATAAATAAGTTTGGTATTCGAAAATGTGCGTTATGAATGTTTTATGGGCGATTTTAAGGAAAAATGTACCTCAAAACATCTTGGTGAGTCTAACATTGTTGCCAAGTTGTTGTTTATTGAGAACATACATCTGACTTGTGTGCTTGACATCAAGTGCCCGCTTATAAGTCATCGTAAATATACAGGGACGAGATAGCCACAAGGAAATTTACAACACCAGAGAGTTACATCCGAGAGATCCACAAAGTGTGTGCAATGGAGCTGGCGGGAGTTGAACCCGCCGACCTGACTCCTACGCTCTCAAGCGATTAGCGGAATGGTGTCTTAACCACTCGGCCACGAAGGCCCCATTGTTGCCAAGTAATTTTTGTTGACTTGTTTCACGTAGGGTTCGGTGCCTCTATATGAGAGTGGTGACACACGCTCAGATAGAAGTTTTTAGTTCAAAATATGGCAAATCAGAACTTGGCGATACTTGCCTAGACGAGTGAAACAAGTTAATAAACACTAGCTTAGCGATAATGACAATGTCACCCGGTTGCTTGGCGATTCGCTTTTGTTCAAAATAGTCTTAAACAATAAAATTTTATATCGCGTTAGTCGGCACTTTCATATACAGGCACTCTAGACTCACTCGTCTAGGCGCAGTCTCCAAATTCTGGGTTGTCATTCTGGTTTGTCACAGTTTGGACAAAACGTATGTCGCCATTCTTTCATAGAGTTAAATTGGCGAGCCTCCTCGTTTTACACCAATCGGCGTGTAAAAATGATCCACTCCATGTGACGTTTTAAACGTCATGCACCGGCCGTGTATACCGTAGGTCGCTCTACTACAGAATACTTAAGTGATGACATAGGACAAAAAAATTGATTGATCGAGACGATTTTAGGCAAAAATGAATTTCAAACATAGCATCATAGCGATACTGCCATTATCATCAAGCTAATGCCAGGGCTACACCAGGGCTACACTACATACCGGGCTTGCTCATTCATTATGATGACGTCACAAAAGGTGGCTGACTAGGAGGAAAGACATACAGCGATTGGCACAAAATGATGGGCGCGTTGCTTTGGACCAATTGCTGGTCGCGGTCAGCCACCATTTGTGACGTTTTGAGAGTGAATGAGCCAGCCCGGTATCTAGTGTTGCCTTGGCTACACTAGATACAAGGCTTGCTCATTCCTTATCATGACGTCACAAAAGGTGGCTGCCCGCGGCGAAAGACGTACAGTGATTGGCGCAAAACGATGGGCGCGTTTCTTTGTACCAATCGCTGGTCGTGGTCAGCCACTATTTGTGACATTTTGAGAGTGAATGAGCAAGCCCGGTATCTAGTGTTGCCTTGCTAATGCTTTTAGACTTTTGTCTATTTTCTAACCAAATCCATACTCATCTACTGCCAAGTTCTGGGATCTTGATTCTCCTAGATTGCACAAAAACTTTAATTAGAGCTTGCATTCTGTCAGGACTGCACTAGATATCGGGCTGGCTCATTCATTATCATTACGTCACAAATGGTGGCTGGCCGCGACCAGCGATTGGTATACGCCGCTGAAGTCGTGACATCATCAATATGGCGCTGGGCATAAACAGATCGAAGTGCCCATTGAAATAACATGGACGTAATAAATAAAATCTTCTAGGAATAATAATTGTCATATTTAAGAACTTTTAATCACTTTTCTACAAAGTTTAAGGAACGTTTTTCATTATGAATTCACCAAACTTCTGATTTTGTGATTTAAATTTGATCAATTTATTAAAAACTCATTAGCTTAACTCTAGTTCGACAAACATGGCGGTTGTTTACATATACTGAATTGGGGAATACATTCATGTATGTAAAGATATCTCTGTCCCTCATTACTTATAAGTAAAAGTTTTATTAATTTTAATTAATAATTTTAGCAATTTTATATTTTAAAAAATTATTAAAGATATTTTATAATTTATAAATCATTATAATACATAAATTATAAATAATATTTAAATTAAATATATAAATTATATATTAAATAATATATTAAATATATAAATTATGATACATTATAATAATATAAATAAATATAAAATATAATATATTAAATTATAATACTAAAATGATACACTATATTAAATTAAATATTAAATGAATTTAAACATATTAAATTAATTCTATATTACATTAAATTAATATTATGAATAATTAATACTAATAATAAATAATATAAAATTAATTATTCAATTATATATGTATATTCCATATTAATATTTATTTATTATATATATTAATTAATAATATATATAATAAATATTAATATATTTAATATTTATTATAAATTATAGATTATATTATAATTTTATTATAGTATTATCAATATTTATAATTATATTAATATATATTTATATTTAATATAAATTAATAACATAAATAAAATAATATTATTATATAATATTTATAATAATATAATAAATAATATATTTAATATTTATTATAGATTATATTATAATTTTATTATAGTATCAATATTTATAATTATATTAATATATTTATATTTAATATAAATTAATAACATAAATAATATAATATTTATATATTATTTATAATAATATAATAAATAATATTACAAATTATAAGTGTAAATTATCATAGTAACATAATTTAATTATTATTAATTAAAAATAATTAAAATATATTATATAATATAATAATATGAACTAAAATATTAATTATTTAATATTAAAAACTATAATTAATAATAATAATAAAATATTTATTATTATAATGAGTATTAATCTTAATAAATAATTAATATTATTATATATATAAATAATATTATATGGAATTATATTAAATTAATACTACATTAAATTAATAATATAATATATTTAAATAAAATACTAAATTTTAATATATTATATATATATACAGTATTATAATATATGAATTATTAAAAATAATCTAATGATTTATTAATTTTAATAGGATTTTCTGTTTACTTATAATTAAAATATGAAATTACTTATAAGTAAAGAGAGATAAATACATCTTGATAGACATGAATGTAAATATCACCGATTCAGCCGATGTAAACAACCGCCATGCTTATCTGACCGGAGTTAAGTTAATGAGTTTTTAATAAATTATTCAAATTTAAAGCACAAAATCAGAAGTTTGGTGAATTTATAATGAAAAGCGTACCTTAAACTTTGCAGAACAGTGACTGAATGTTCTTAAATATGAAAATTATTATTCCTAGAAGAATTTATTTTTTACGTCCATGTTATTTCAATGGGCACTTCGATCTGTTTATGCCCAGCGCCATGTTGAAACGTCACACTTCAGCGGCGTATACAGCGACGCGCCCATCGTTATGTGCCAATCGCTGTATGTCTTTCGTTTTGTCGTTTCGTTTAGTACCAATCGCTGGTCGCGGCCAGCCACCATTTGTGACGTCATGATGATGAATGACGAGGCTAACGAAAAAGAAAGGCTACCGCGGTGCTTTATGCGTATCTTTTTTTACAGACCGCCTGATCACGTGATGCTCGAATGCACCAATGCAGGTGTACGAAAAGAGCATCACGTCACTCCAGCGGTCTGTAAAAAAGATAAGTGGAATGAACCGCGGTAGCCTGTCTTTTTCGTTAGCCTCGAATGAATGAGGCAGCCCGGTATCTAGTGTAGCCCTGATTCTGTGCTATGTTACCACTCTCTTAAAAAGGCACTCAACAGAATTCAACAACTCTGTTCTGTGACATTTTAAATTTTAGTCTTCGACAATGGCAGAAACCACGACCTACGTTATACATGGACAGTTCATGACGTTTAAAACGTTATTTTTTTTTTTACACAGCGATTGATACAAAGAGTCGCGCCCATCGTTTTGTGCCAATCGCCGTGTAAAGATTATTCACTCCGTGTGACGTTTTAAAAGTGATGAACCGACCGTGTATAACGTAAGTCACGACACTTCTCTATAAAAAAAAGGACATGTTTACAAACAAACAGTTCCATCAACCAATCCACCACTAAATTTTGTCGATGCAGGAATCGTCATGACGACGTAGGCCAATCATATTATAGACCAGTTTAAAGTAGACCAATCAAATTTCCCCATTTTATGTGTACATAGAGTTGCAGAGGGCGGAAAAAACCATGTTTATGTACTTTTTCCATGTCACGTCATCTACGGGTATTTAGAAGAAAAACACCAATAGGCGTGAAGAACATTTTAGCACAGCTTCCCATTCGTCCAATGAACAGTCTTTTTCGGAGGACATATACCAGCAAAGGCATAGCTATTGCCACTCGTGAGTAAAGTCCATTCCCGGGAATAACTCGGGTTTTTTTGGGAGGGAAATATTAATAATTCCCGGGAGTTTTCATAAAGTTTTAGACATGGAATTGTTTAATTTCTAAACGATTTTTTATTTTTTATTTTTTTTTTTACAAATGTAAACAAAACCAGTAACACAAATACAGAAAAAAAGCACAGTTTACATGAAAACTAACGATTTACATGGTTAAGCTGCAGAAATAATTAAGTAAGATAAATTAAAATATCATAAGTAATTTGATATTTTATTCTTGGATAAGCAAAAAGTGCGAGAGGCAGATGACAGATTCATCTTGCCTGACATGAATATAAACATCACCCCTGTTCTCCGATTCAGACAATGTAAAAAACAAAAAAAAACGAACAAAACTAATAGAAATCAATGCAAAAATACACTAACTCTGAAGAAAATTAATATTGTGTATGCCTGAATAGTAAATATGCCAGCTAACAGAAATTAAACAATTTTAATTTTTAAAGAAACATTCAAATCTTTACCAATTCACAGCTGCCATTGTTGTAAAGCAAATGAGTTTTAATGAATCATTAAAACCTAGAGCGCAAAAGCCCAAGTTTTGTGAATTCAAACCTATTTTCAACTTTTCGGAACAATGCTTGAAATTTCTTACAAATAAAAAAATTAAATTGAAAATGACTAGTTTTGTTTACTTTCAAAACTCCTTCAAAATTTCCAATATTCCCCATAATTCCTTGTTTATTCTCAAAAATTCCCTGGTCTATTCCCGTCCCTCAAAAACTGCGGGGTTTTTGCAACTCTATGTGTGCAGTAGCAGCCATGAAGAACAAACAGGTTTTTCTTGCTAACCAACCGTAATTGAGCCAACAGTGACGTCAGCTGCCCTTTCTTTAAAAGAAAAGAGCGAGACTAACGAAAAAGATAGGCTACCGCGGCGAATTCCACTTATCTTTTTTTACAGACGACTAGAGTGACGTGTTCTCTTTTCGTACACCTGCATTGGTGCATTCGAGCATCACATGACTCCGGCGGTCTGTAAAAAAAGATACGCGTAAAGCACCGCGGTAGCCTTTCTTTTTCGTTAGCCCAGGGCTACACTACATACCGGGCTTGCTCATTCATTATGATGACGTCACAAAAGGTGGCTGACTAGGAGGAAAGACATACAGCGATTGGCACAAAATGATGGGCGCGTTGCTTTGGACCAATCGCTGGTCGCGGTCAGCCACCATTTGTGACGTTTTGAGAGTGAATGAGCAAGCCCGGTATCTAGTGTTGCCTTGGTTAGCCTCGAGAAAAGAGCAGCTGACGTCACTGTTGGTTAAATTACTGTTGGAAGGCAAGAAAAACCTGTTTGTTCTTTATGACTCCTACCAGGGCTACACTAGATACCGAGCTGGCTCATTCATTATTATGACGTTACAAATGGTGGCTGGCCGCGACCAGCGATTCTTATAAAGTGAAGCGACAAAACGAAAGACATACAGCGATTGGCACAAAACGATGGGTCGTTTTGTACCAATCGCTGGTCGCGGCCAGCCACCATTTGTGACGTCATGATAGTGAATGAGCCAGCCCGGTATCTAGTGTAGTCCTGCTCCTACTGTACACATGAGATGTGGTGATTTGATTGGTCTACGTTAAACGGTCTACGATATGATTGGCTTGCGTTGCCATGAAGATTCCTGCAATGATCGCTATGACAAAAATGTACTGATAGATTGGTTGATGAAAGTGTTTGTTTGTAAATATGTCCTTTCCTTATTAAAGACTTAAGCAGGTATACAGATAGAATATTTTACTATTTTTGAAACAAGATTAACCACCAGGAATCTGTATTCTGCAAAATTTTCTTTAAATGCGAAAATTTTGCATAAATACAAGCTTTTGATTGGCTAATCTCGCTTCTGAAATAGAGCAAAGTCTTTCAGGATCCACAAATTCCGAAAATGCGCAAAATTTCCGTCCAAACCATATTTAAGATAATTATCTATAAGCTGAAGGAGCGTAGTATGAACGTTTTGACTGAGAATTCTCTACTTAAGAAGTTCTCATAATTTTCGTAAACGCATAGTGAAGTCCTGGTCGACCCCTTGAAGGGCGGGGCCTCCGTGGCCGAGTGGTTAAGACACCATTCCGCTAATCGCTTGAGAGCGTAGGAGTCAGGTCGGCGGGTTCGACTCCCGCCAGCTCCATTGCACACACTTTTTGGAGCTCCGGGACGTAACTCTCTGGTGTTGTAAATTTCCTTGTGGCTATCTCGTCCCTGTATATTGACGATGACTTATAAGCGGGCACTTGATGTCAAGCACACAAGTCAGATGTATGTTCTCAATGAACAAACTTGAATGGTTTTAGCTAAGATTATTAACTCTTTTAGTATGAATGTAGGCAACGCCCCCTAGATAAGAAAGCCGTGAAATGCGTCACGAAAACGTCATACCAAGCAGGCAAAATTAAAAAAGAATTCGAACAACTTGCATGTTTCGATTTCGATGGCTCGTGGAATTATTAACCATTAGTAAACAATAATTATTAATTCTATGAGCCAATGAAATCGAAACATGCAAGTTGTTTGAATTTTTTTCTTTGTTTTGCCTGCTTGGTATGACGTTTTCGTGACGCGTGTCACGGCTTTCTTATCTAGGGAGTGTCAGAAATCATCGGTTTGCGGTCAAATAAACGTTGGAGAATAGTGATTGGTAGCTGAGAGAACTGTGGGCTGCTTATATATACATATATTTTGAAACTTTCACCAAGATTGGTGGGGAAGGCAATAAATAAAAAAATAAAAAAATTACATATAAAGACTTGAATTGGGGGGGGGGGGAAACAAGACTATTTAGTACTGTACTCATCCAATATTGGACATGACAGGGCTTTTAACCGATTCCAGACGCTGCGATTGAACCCCACTCAACAGATCGAGAGGGGCCGGAGCAAGTCCGGACCGCAAGCTTTGGCCCGTCGCTTCATAGGCGAACAAAGTAGAAACTTGTAAAAGGTAACTTATAAAATTTCATTATACGTCTTTTGCAGAGTAAGGAAGGGTCAGAGTTAAGGGTGATAACAGAAAAATATGAGATTGAGATTTGGCCCCCAAAACACAATTTTTGCATTTGGCTAAGGAAAGTTTTAAATGCTTTATTTCTTCCAAATAGGAAAGTTTTTTGAGGGCGAGGTAGGGCGGACACGTGCAGTTGAAAAAAAATAATCTATAGATTGTTTTCAACTCTCTAGATGGATAGCTCATATATACATATGTGTGTGTATGTGTGTACTAGATAGTACTAGTCAAGGTTTGATGGTAAACAACTATATAGTTCCATTTGAAATATATTTGAATTTTTAATTAGTTGCTTTTTAATTATTAAGTATTGAAAACGTTATGAATAAGCAATGTCTAAGCAATTCCTAAAAATATAAGGCGATAGATGGCGCTGTCAGTCGAACCTACTCAATAAATGAAGTGAAAGAAATTAAAGAATTTTAAGCTTGTAATTTCTAACCTATTAAGGTTACTTTTTATCAATAGTTTAACTAATAATATTAATTGAATAGACAGGGCATTTGTTTGTACATACTACAAACCTCAATTTTTTTTTTGAAAAATATCAATCTTTAGTATTTTTTATTTTTTTTTAATTACGCGGCCTTTAAAAATTTTCCACTAATTTTATTTTTATCAATCTCGCTCTAAAACTCCGAACTTAAAATGTGCTGCATCCAGCTATACATATTTTTAATTGTTTGATTTTATATTTTCATACTTTATTAAGATAGTTTCTTTTATAATTCTTAGATGAATATTTTCCTTCTTTCTATTTTCTTTTCTCTTCTTTTTCCTTTTTTAAGGGGAAAAAAATCACATATTTTCTTTACATTCTTGATAACGGTCATACAAAATATAACAAAAATTATAGACCATTTCAATTTATTTAATCGATAATCACATGCAAATTTTTAAAATTTAAATATTTTTAATACAAAATTAGATATTTGTAAAAATATTCTTGGATGTTATATTTTACTTAATTATTAAGCATTCGAATAATAATAAAAAAGTACAGATCATATAACTTCTCCCCATGAAATAAAATATGTCTAATTATAACAAAAGATATTCCAGAAATCATTCTATCAGCAGCAGGAGTAGAACTCATCTTCTATGGAGATAATCAGTTCGTAAACCAACGCTTTAAACGACTGGGCTATCGTGACCTCGGTCTGTTAATCTCGAAAACTAAACAGGTTCTATATTTGATTTTAATCATACGTAGTTTTGTTCATTTTTGCGCTGAATTATTTGTACTTAAATTTTTAAGCTTGTGCTTTAATATATACTAGATAGTATCCGTCAAGATTTGACGGTAAACAACTTAAAAATTGCATTAGTAATATGTTTTAATTTGTAATTAGTTGATTTAACTTCATTAAGTATCGAAAACTTGATGAATTGTTATATTGTGTAAGCGATTCCTATAGATATAAAGTGATAGATGGTGCTGTCAGTCCAAACTACTCGACTAATGAAGTGAAAAGATTTTAAGCTTGTAATTTATAAACTATTATGCTTGCTTTTTAGCAGAAATTTAACTAAAAATATTAATGGAAATTTTCTATAGTCTTAACTTTTTTTTTAAACTATCGATATTTAGTATTTTCTAATGTTTTTTTTTAAGTATGCGACCTTTAAATTTTTTCGTTACTTTTATTTTTACCAGCCTGACTTTAAAACATTATTTATATGTTAAACCATGTAACCGTATGGTAAACCATGCCGGTGATTTCTTTTATAGTTTTTATGTGGATATTTTCCCTTCTTTCTTTTTTCTCTTCTTTTCTTTTTTTTTACGGAGAATAATCACATACTTTTCTTAGTATATAAACATATTTTCTTGATAATGGTCAGACAAAAAAAAGTTTAGATCAATTTATTTAATCGATAATACATGCAAAATCTTTTAATTTAAATATTTTTAATATCAAATTAGTAATTATTGTAAAGTATTGTCTTAATTGTAAATTAGTAAAGTATTGTCGGGTGCTAAATTTTACTTACCACAGTCGCAATATAAAAAAAATAATAATAACAATGCTGAGTATTTTCTGAATATTTTTAAATCACGCGACCTTTATTTATTTTTCACTGTTATTATTTATTTATTCTTTTTTATGAGTCTTACTCTAAAACCACGAACTTAAAATTTGTTGTTTGCAGCTAACGATTTATAATACATATTTTTTAATTACTTGAATTTTATTTTACATTTTTATACATTATTTAATTATTAAATCATGGACATCAACGTCATTTTTCTTTTAGATTTCCTGTTTGAATATATTTCTCTCCTTTTATTTCCTCACCTTTTTTTTTTATATACATAAAAAATAATAAAATACTTTTCTTTGTATATATCTTAGTATATATATGGCATCTTGTTAACAAAAATTGTAGATCAGTTCAATTTATTTAATCGATAATTACATGCACAATCTTTTAATTTAAACATAAAATTGGTAAATAAAAAAAAAATGTTGGATGTTAAAATTTACTTATTTATAAAGTATTCGAATAAAAAAAAAAAAATACAAATTATATAACATCTCTTGAAGTAAAATAAGAAATTATTGAAATTATCTTATCATCAATAAACTAACAAAAATCAATCTGCCCCGAGCGAGCATCGAACCCGCGCTGTCAAAAGCTTAGAACCACAGATTAAAACGTGCGCCTTAGACCGCTCAGCCATTCCGAACTCACACTACTCTGTTCTAAAGCTGGATATGTTGTTCATTTAATATTATGCTTGCGCATTTGTCTTTTTTTTGCACTGAAAAACATTGATCTTAAGAATTAGCTTTTCGTTTTAATATAGAGGATGATACGATGATTGATATATTATTATTATTATTATTTCATCAAGAATGGCTTTTGTGGCGGGAGGGGGGAAGGGCTCAAGGGGAAAAAAATACGTATTCCCACAACAATTACATACATATATTTTAAAGGGTATAAAATAAAGACGAACAGATGAGAAATTTTTAAAAATTTAAGCTTTTTCATTATCTGGCCTTTATGGAGTAAGGGGGGCAGCTTTTCTTATATGCAAGTTATTTATGTACCGCTTTGAGAGAATCTATATATTGTATTTTCTTTTTAACCAGTTCGCCCTGCTGGCTCATCATCCTTTGAAGAAATAAAGCATTTTTTTTTTTTTTTTTTAAATTCTGCCAGTAAAGTATCATAATTGGGTTCGTTGATCAAACCTGAATATTTTTCTTTTCTGTTACACCCCCCCCCCCCCAGACACACACATACACTCTAAAAAGGTTAGACAATGAAAAATATTATCTTTTTAAAAGTTTCTGCTTTGGTCGTCTTTATTTCATCCCCATTTAAAATCTAAATCTCTGTATGTTACTCTGCATTTTTTTAATTTCTTGACCCCTCCCCCCTCCCCCTTTTCCTAAAGGCCATTGGTGGCATATACTTGCTATGAATATTCTTATAAATCCCTTCTGAAGATTCTATGAGGCATTCATAGTTTTCCATTTTTTTGCTTTTTCATCCTATCAAGTATAATTCCTGCAGTAACCATTCCATTGCATTTTATATTGTCTTATCCTTTGTTTTTCACATGTGTTTTCATTTTTAAATATATATCCAATCCATGTAGCGAGTTGAAAAAATATCTACCATTGTATTACCATTTTAATCCCCCCCCCCCCCCCCCCCGCCAGTAGCTCCCTTTCTTCAAGAAATTAAAATGTCTTCTGCCAAATATCAAAATTGTGCGTTCATGTGCTAAATTTCAGAGTTTTATCTTATATATTTCAATTATCTCAATCTCAACTCTGCCTCTCCCCTTATCCTAAAAAAAAAAAAAATAATAATAATAATAATAAAAAAAAATAATAATAAAATAAAATAAAATAAAATAATGGAGAAAACTTTCCACTTTGTTCTTTATATCAACCTTTTTAAAATCTCTCTATGTATAATTGTTTAATTTTCTTGCCCCCTTACGCCCCCCTCCCTCCAAAGGTCATTCTTGGTGAAAATTAACTATTAAAAACTGTAATAACATACTTTGTAATATATATATATATATATATCGCTGTGAATTTAGCGAATTGAAATAATTTATATATAGTATTATCTTTTTAACCAGCCTTCGCCTCCCCCCCACCCCTCCTTGAAGAAAAAAAGCATCAAAAACTTCCCCTAGTAAAATGTCAAAACTGTGCCCCCCCCCCTCCCCCCCACCAAATTTCAGAATTTTATTTCACATTTTCTGTTAGTCTATAACTCCCCCCCCCCCCCCCATTTACCTTGTAAATAATGAAAATTCTCAACTTTATAAAAATCCCCTTTTTTGTCTTTGGCGGGTGTTTAAATGACATTGACAGGCAAACAGTGAAAATCAAAATGCGGTTTCAGTTCAGCATTCTTTGTATCGGTTAGGAATAACAATAATAATAAAAACAGAAAAAAACTGTTTTTTCTTTTAAACAGCTTTTTTCCCTCTAAAAAATAATGGATTTTTTCTGTAAAAATTACAAAATCCGTATTTTTTACAGAAAAAAACTGTTTAAAAGAAAAAAACAGTTTTTTCCTGTAAAAAATATGGGTTTTGTAATTTTTACAGAGAAAAACCATTTTTTTTACAGAAAAAAACTGTTTTTTTTAAAAACAGTTTTTTTCTGTAAAAAAAATGGTTTTTTTCTGTAAAATTTACAGATTTTTTTTACAGTGTATGTGCAACTAGTTGTTAATGGCAACAAGTATATGATACAAAATAAATTGTGCCAATAGATCATGTTTATTAATAATAATCGTTTTTTTTTTTTTTTTTTTTTTTTTTTTTTTTTGCATTTTTCTAAAACCTAGGTTTAGTGGAGAGTGTGAATTTTGCATCTGCACCATTCATAAGGGATTTTTCCCCGAATTTGTCAATTCGCTCACTGTATTGCTGGTATCGTTCTAAGTTTTCCCGATGTTTGACTTTTTTTTTTTATATACGAGTTACTCTATAGAATTGACTACCAAATCATGAACAAAAATTCTGTGATATAGTTCGCGCATGCGCAGTTATAAATTATTAAATACAAATGCCCCTATTTCATCCAATATTTAATATATTCATTTTTCAATTGCACTATACTGTTTCTAGTGTTTTCTTGAAGTCAAACATGTGCTTTACACACTCGAATTTCAAGGACATTGTGTCAAGAATTTTAGTCGATATTCGACAAACCGTGTAAAAAGTGGAAGCGTTCGGTCACTGCACCTTAATTCTTAGACAGTAGTGTTTTTAACAAGTTGGAAATTGTACGTTAAACGTGACAAATGGCGATAGTTTTTTGTTATGAAAAGTGGTCGACGGGATAATAGAGAAGTGCCTTTCTAAGTTCTATTTTACCATTATGTAACTTTGTTTCTTTTATTAAAAAAAATTGTGTTTATTTACTTTAATGAATTGAGATATTCGGCTTTCAACCTAATTTCAACTGAAGTTATCTGAGAATCTATACATATTACAATGTAACTCATCTTTCAGACAAACAATATTTTTGAACGATCTTTCTAAAAATGTAAATTTTATGTCAATTTTATTCGAAAAAATAATTTTGAATAAAAATGGCCGCCTGGGCATATGAAAAAAGAAGTGGAATAAATGGAAGAATATTTGTTTTTCTCCGTCACATGACCTGCGTTTGTATTATTAGATTACACAGGGTATGATTTAATAGAATGTAGAAAAGCTTTATTAATATATTTTTAAGTATTGATTCGATTTTCATAAATTATGAAAGGAATGGACAAAATTCTGCAACGATTCTATATAGTATTAAATTAAAAACCATTCGGTAGGGTAGTTTTTCCGCTGTATATGCGGACAGACAGACTAACCAGATGACGACTGTAGGTGCTACGTATTTATATAATTACGCACGCACCTAAAAAAATGAAAGAATAATTAACTAATTTTTCTACAGACGTTATAAAAGTAAATGAACCATTTTCAGCAATAAATTGTCTCGTAATTCACTAAAAAAAAACCTCTACGAGTCGAGAAATAAATTAGAAACACAAATAAGGATTTTAAACATCGTCTTAGCAAAAACTTTAGTATTACACCTGTAAATTGTTCTTAATTGCTTTAAATGTTAAATAATCGAGAAGAAAACCTTATCACATAAAAGTTAATTTTTTGCTCTCCGTATTTGCTAAAGGTTAACAAAAATTGCATAAAAAAAAAAAAAAAATCCTTAGTAGAATGAATATGTTATAGGGATATAAGCGCTTCTTCAAGATTGGAAAAGAAAAAAAAGGAACTTTTTTGCAACTAATGCACTTTTTTTTTGCTTTAAAAAAAAAAAAAAAAAAAAAAAAAGGTTAATTAAATAACGCAAAAAGTTGACGTGACTTTTCGGCAAAAAAATAGTTCTTCGCACTAATTTAATAAATTTGGGTTACGGGCGAAAGTATGTGGGGTATAATGGGTTAGTTATTTGTGAATCAGGACCGATTGTGGAAATTTGGGGACAATTAAATTAATTTATGATTCAAAAGAGAGGGATTTAAAAAAAGTAAAGTTTGAGTAAAAGGGAAAAAAGTGGAAAAAAGGAAACACAACAAATTCGTTTATAGCACGCCTGGGGGATTTTTTTTTAATATAAATAATTTTTTCTTAGTGAAGTTTTGGGTATTTTAATTCGCTTATAAAAAGCGCAAAGTTTCCGTACATTAATAAGATTTTATATATATATTCTTTATAATTTTCACTTTAAATTATCATAGTTAAAAACTAGACGTTCGGGACCATCGTAGTACTTACCCATCATGAATAGGCATAATATAAAATATGAAAATAAAACGTGTAAACTATTTATAAAATGCATTGCCATTCGAATAAAATCATGGCTTGATGACCTCCTAAACTTTAAATATGCTCTATTACTGAATTGCGTAAGAGAAACATCCTTATCACTCCAAAAATGATAATCCTATTAACTAAGAGTTTACTGCGCCTGATGAAGCGTCTCATGTCCAATTAAAATATAGCTTTGAATTGACATTGGAATGAAATACAGGGTCACGCAAAATCGAAGCGTGTGGAAAATAGGACTCCATATATATATATCGGCCACTCATGACCCGATCAACTTCATGCTTTATGCAAAATTTATGTTTTTTTATTGTCTTTTATATTTATTCCTTAAAATAAACAATTTCGAAAATTTTTATATACCTTTCATCAGAACGAAAATTTCGAGAGTCCGAAAAAAATAGTTCTGGATCGTCGAGTTTATTGAAATTTAATAAGCGTCTTCTCATTATTACATACTAAGTACATACTCAATTTCAAGTACCTATCCCAATTTGTTCGGGAGATAGGGCGTTTACAGACATACACACACACAGACAGACAGACGGACGGCAATTTTTTTGGCTGGGTGGGTCTTAGCTGGTCATTGTTTAATACAAATGTTTTTAATTAATGATTAATAATATTTAGCTTCTGAAATATTACGTAATATGAAATATAATGATCAAATATCATCAAAGAAAATTTAAATTTCTAATTTCAGAACAGATAGTTTGAGATTTTGACGCAGCTTGCATGAAATGTAACATAAGAAAATCTGGTACTTCTCTATTATCCCGTCGACCCTTTTTCATAACAAAAAAGTATCGCCAAACTGTAAGATGAAACGCCCAAAATGCAGTCCCATTGACTCGATGTCAGAAGTATTCTACGTGTTTGTTATGTCATGAAGTGGTTTTTAATTCGACATTTGCCTGTATTTTTAATTTTGTTTTACTGATTTATGAGTTATTTCATTCATTAAAGTAACAATTGTGTCCTTAAATTCTTATATTCTATTCATTTTGATATTCCAATGGCAACGTTCTCCCGTTTATTGGGCGTTACAGTTGGGTGATAGTTTTTTGTTATGAAATGTGGTCGATGGGATAATAGAGAAGTACCGAAAATCAATATATACATTCAATTATCCATTTGAATTTCATAATAATGTTTCTACAGATTAATGAGATATTAAACTGAATAAAAATTAAATACTTATTATAGCTCCACGATTTTTTACATAGATTTTACGCTCGGTATTGCCTGTAGATAAAAAAATATTCGTTGGAATTCAACTATATTCGTGTTAAGGCATTAAATAATATTAAATACACTATATTTAGAAAAAGTCAAGCAGAGTTTTTATTCGTAAACGCATGAGATTTGTTCTTATTCAGAAAATATGAAATTGAATGTAAGATGCGTCAAAAAGTAATTTTCCAACAAAAACATATTTCCCCCCAACTCAGGAACGCGAAATTTTCAGACTTTTTTTAAACGTAAAAAGCATGACACTTGCAAGAATGTTTATTAAAGCGAATTGTCATCGTACATTTTTTTTTTCATTTTTTGACCAATGAATTACATTTTTTGTGTTATGAGCGATTGTATTTAGTTTTAGGAAGGTAGTTTTTTCCCTCTCCCGCGCTGTTGCACCCCTTCTGTTCAAAATGCAAACTTTGGCAGCATTTTCTGAAAGATCATTACCTTTACCGAACCTTTACCGAAAAAAGGAAAAAAAATTCGATGTCATAGTTTCTGAATAAGAACAGTTCCCAATTACAAGCGTGTGAGAACAAAAAGGAATTTAAAATATGTCAGATAGCCAGTTTGGATTTGAGAAAGTTTGATTAAATTTAGCTAGTTTGATTTACCTTAACCCTTTCGCGACGGCATTCCTTACAGAAATTTTATTTGGTTGGTACCACTTTTTTTAAACAGTTCCCTGTACTTGTAAAATACCAACAAATACTCTAATTAAAAAATACAAATATTACAATTATTTATTAGTGGTGCCAAAAACATATTCCACATACAATTTTTGACGATGCAATATCTGCATCACCCGTCCCGAAAGGGTTAAAAAAAGTTTTGTAATACTTTGAGTAATCTTTTAATAAACTTTAATATATATATTCTAATTTAGAGACATTTGGGTATCCCCTTACCCCACATTTGCAAAAGTAATTTATTTGGGTACTTTCGTGTCATAGCGGCCCCCACAATTACGATTATGCCAAGATTGCAGTTACAATTTCGCTAAGATTATAGAAAATCATATATATGTCTCATATAAACGCATATGTGTACTTCTAATGCTCATATACGTCATTATATACACATTATTTACGTCTTATATGCCATGTATACATCATATAATATCTTATACACAATGTCATATACTGGGCAATATGCGCCATGAAATGTTATTTACATATCATATATTATTATAACGTCCTATCTGTTTTATAATTTAGCGTTAAATCTTGGTCGCTTGGCGATTCATTCTCGGGGGCCGCTATAACACGAAAGTAAGATTACACAGGGTATGATTTAATAGAATGTAGAAAAGCTTTATTAATATATTTTTAAGTATTGATTCGATTTTCATAAATTATTAAAGGAATGGACAAAATTCTGCAACGATTCTATATAGTATTAAATTAAAAACCATTCGGTAGGGTAGTTTTTCCGCTGTATATGCGGACAGACAGACTAACCAGATGACGACTGTAGGTGCTACGTATTTATATAATTACGCACGCACCTAAAAAAATGAAAGAATAATTAACTAATTTTTCTACAGACGTTATAAAAGTAAATGAACCATTTTCAGCAATAAATTGTCTCGTAATTCACTAAAAAAAAACCTCTACGAGTCGAGAAATAAATTAGAAACACAAATAAGGATTTTAAACATCGTCTTAGCAAAAACTTTAGTATTACACCTGTAAATTGTTCTTAATTGCTTTAAATGTTAAATAATCGAGAAGAAAACCTTATCACATAAAAGTTAATTTTTTGCTCTCCGTATTTGCTAAAGGTTAACAAAAATTGCATTAAAAAAAAAAATCCTTAGTAGAATGAATATGTTATAGGGATATAAGCGCTTCTTCAAGATTGGAAAAGAAAAAAAAGGAACTTTTTTGCAACTAATGCACTTTTTTTTTGCTTTAAAAAAAAAAAAAAAAAAAAAAAAAAAAAAAGTTAATTAAATAACGCAAAAAGTTGACGTGACTTTTCGGCAAAAAAATAGTTCTTCGCACTAATTCAATAAATTTGGGCTACGGGCGAAAGTATGTGGGGTATAATGGGTTAGTTATTTGTGAATCAGGACCGATTGTGGAAATTTGGGGACAATTAAATTAATTTATGATTCAAAAGAGAGGGATTTAAAAAAAGTAAAGTTTGAGTAAAAGGGAAAAAAGTGGAAAAAAGGAAACACAACAAATTCGTTTATAGCACGCCTGGGGGATTTTTTTTTAATATAAATAATTTTTTCTTAGTGAAGTTTTGGGTATTTTAATTCGCTTATAAAAAGCGCAAAGTTTCCGTACATTAATAAGATTTTATATATATATTCTTTATAATTTTCACTTTAAATTATCATAGTTAAAAACCAGACGTTCGGGACCATCGTAGTACTTACCCATCATGGATAGGCATAATATAAAATATGAAAATAAAACGTGTAAACTATTTATAAAATGCATTGCCATTCGAATAAAATCATGGCTTGATGACCTCCTAAACTTTAAATATGCTCTATTACTGAATTGCGTAAGAGAAACATCCTTATCACTCCAAAAATGATAATCCTATTAACTAAGAGTTTACTGCGCCTGATGAAGCGTCTCATGTCCAATTAAAATATAGCTTTGAATTGACATTGGAATGAAATACAGGGTCACGCAAAATCGAAGCGTGTGGAAAATAGGACTCCATATATATATATCGGCCACTCATGACCCGATCAACTTCATGCTTTATGCAAAATTTATGTTTTTTTATTGTCTTTTATATTTATTCCTTAAAATAAACAATTTCGAAAATTTTTATATACCTTTCATCAGAACGAAAATTTCGAGAGTCCGAAAAAAATAGTTCTGGATCGTCGAGTTTATTGAAATTTAATAAGCGTCTTCTCATTATTACATACTAAGTACATACTCAATTTCAAGTAACCTATCCCAATTTGTTCGGGAGATAGGGCGTTTACAGACATACACACACACAGACAGACAGACGGACGGCAATTTTTTTGGCTGGGTGGGTCTTAGCTGGTCATTGTTTAATACAAATGTTTTTAATTAATGATTAATAATATTTAGCTTCTGAAATATTACGTAATATGAAATATAATGATCAAATATCATCAAAGAAAATTTAAATTTCTAATTTCAGAACAGATAGTTTGAGATTTTGACGCAGCTTGCATGAAATGTAACATAAGAAAATCTGGTACTTCTCTATTATCCCGTCGACCCTTTTTCATAACAAAAAAGTATCGCCAAACTGTAAGATGAAACGCCCAAAATGCAGTCCCATTGACTCGATGTCAGAAGTATTCTACGTGTTTGTTATGTCATGAAGTGGTTTTTAATTCGACATTTGCCTGTATTTTTAATTTTGTTTTACTGATTTATGAGTTATTTCATTCATTAAAGTAACAATTGTGTCCTTAAATTCTTATATTCTATTCATTTTGATATTCCAATGGCAACGTTCTCCCGTTTATTGGGCGTTACAGTTGGGTGATAGTTTTTTGTTATGAAATGTGGTCGATGGGATAATAGAGAAGTACCGAAAATCAATATATACATTCAATTATCCATTTGAATTTCATAATAATGTTTCTACAGATTAATGAGATATTAAACTGAATAAAAATTAAATACTTATTATAGCTCCACGATTTTTTACATAGATTTTACGCTCGGTATTGCCTGTAGATAAAAAAAATATTCGTTGGAATTCAACTATATTCGTGTTAAGGCATTAAATAATATTAAATACACTATATTTAGAAAAAGTCAAGCAGAGTTTTTATTCGTAAACGCATGAGATTTGTTCTTATTCAGAAAATATGAAATTGAATGTAAGATGCGTCAAAAAGTAATTTTCCAACAAAAACATATTTCCCCCCAACTCAGGAACGCGAAATTTTCAGACTTTTTTTAAACGTAAAAAGCATGACACTTGCAAGAATGTTTATTAAAGCGAATTGTCATCGTACATTTTTTTTTTCATTTTTTGACCAATGAATTACATTTTTTGTGTTATGAGCGATTGTATTTAGTTTTAGGAAGGTAGTTTTTTCCCTCTCCCGCGCTGTTGCACCCCTTCTGTTCAAAATGCAAACTTTGGCAGCATTTTCTGAAAGATCATTACCTTTACCGAACCTTTACCGAAAAAAGGAAAAAAAATTCGATGTCATAGTTTCTGAATAAGAACAGTTCCCAATTACAAGCGTGTGAGAACAAAAAGGAATTTAAAATACGTCAGATAGCCAGTTTGGATTTGAGAAAGTTTGATTAAATTTAGCTAGTTTGATTTACCTTAACCCTTTCGCGACGGCATTCCTTACAGAAATTTTATTTGGTTGGTACCACTTTTTTTAAACAGTTCCCTGTACTTGTAAAATACCAACAAATACTCTAATTAAAAAATACAAATATTACAATTATTTATTAGTGGTGCCAAAAACATATTCCACATACAATTTTTGACGATGCAATATCTGCATCACCCGTCCCGAAAGGGTTAAAAAAAGTTTTGTAATACTTTGAGTAATCTTTTAATAAACTTTAATATATATATTCTAATTTAGAGACATTTGGGTATCCCCTTACCCCACATTTGCAAAAGTAATTTATTTGGGTACTTTCGTGTCATAGCGGCCCCCACAATTACGATTATGCCAAGATTGCAGTTACAATTTCGCTAAGATTATAGAAAATCATATATATGTCTCATATAAACGCATATGTGTACTTCTAATGCTCATATACGTCATTATATACACATTATTTACGTCTTATATGCCATGTATACATCATATAATATCTTATACACAATGTCATATACTGGGCAATATGCGCCATGAAATGTTATTTACATATCATATATTATTATAACGTCCTATCTGTTTTATAATTTAGCGTTAAATCTTGGTCGCTTGGCGATTCATTCTCGGGGGCCGCTATAACACGAAAGTAACCTTTATTCAAGATTGCATAGCAAACGCAATTAAAACTTTTAAATATCCCTATAGCTTTCATAGCTTTAGTTTTAAATATTCATAAGCCTCTCCCACTCCCCCTACTTCCCGTAAATCGTCCTTAATTGCTTAAAATTTGCAATAATCTATAAAAAGGGAGTGGTGGGAGGGAGCTTACCACTTGAAAGTTAAACTTTCACTCCCTATTTGTTAAAGGTTAACAAAAAATGCATAAAACGATGCTTAATAGAGTATGTAGAAACAAAAAATATTTCTTCTGAACTTTTTTGTAACCAAAAGTGGAAAAAAAAAGGACTCTCACATTTTTTTTTCCTTTTTTAAAAGTTAATTAAATAAGACAAAAAATTTGACGTGACTCTGAGCTTAAAAAAATGGCCCTTCGCACTAATTTAATAAATTTGGGTTAAGGAAGGGGGGAAAAAAATCCTCTTTTTTTTATGTTACTAGACTGATGGTGGAAATGTGTTTGGCAAATGAGCGATAATTATATTGATTCAAGATCTAATAAAAAAAAGAAGAATGTTTTATGAAAGGTTTTTTAGATGAAGAAAAAATACACAAGGAATTTGTTTACCGCACAACTTAGCAAGTTTTTCTTTTAGCTCTTTCCTTTTTCTTAGAAAAGTTTTTGGATTTATGGCTTTTTAATTGGCATATTCAAGTTTGTGTAAAAGATTTTTACTTTCTTCTATCGTTACAAGAAAAAGTATTAGATTCATGAAAATTTTCGACTTCCGGTTTCATACGGATTTATATACGTTTTAGAAGGTCCTGAACACGATTTGACTGTTTTTAGAAAATGTCTGTCTGTGAGTCTGTGAACAGATTGTGTAAAAGTAGAAATTTTAATAAAGAATGATTTTTTTTTAAATTTTCTCGAAATGTTAAAACCATATTTTTAAAGAGGGTTTTAAATTAGGTCCTCAAGTTGTAGAGCCCGTTCTTTAAAGAAGTCTCATGCTCCGTCTATCTCTTTTTGTCTCTGTTTCTGTATAACTGCCTCTGTCTGATTTCCTGTCTGTCTCTGTTTCTGCCTATATATTTCTCTTTGTATCTGTTTCTGTCTATATATTTCTTTTTGTCTCTGTTTCTGATTATCTATTTATCGTTGTCACTGTTTCTCTCTATCTGTATCTGTTTCAGTCTGTCTCTCCCTTTGTCTCTGCTTCCGTGTATCTATCTCCGTTTCTGTCTGTCTTCTCTGTTTCTGTGTATTTATTTCTCTGTCTCTGCTTCTGTCTCCATGTTTGGATTTATTTTTCTTTGTCTCTCTGTTTCTGTCTACTCTCTCTCTCTCTCTCTCTCTCTCTCTCTCTCTCTCTCTCTGTCTACTCTCTCTCTGTCTACTCTCCCCCCCCCTCTCTCTATCTGTGTGTGTGTGTGATGGGTATTTCTGACTATCTCTCTTTATGCTTTTGTGCCAAGAATAATTCGGATACTACTTAGCAGTTAGTAAATGAAGGGATTTTAATGATGTTATATATTCTCCAATGTGAGAAAAAATTTAGTATGTTATTATATGTTTTATACTACAGTATGTTCCTGTAGGAAATGATATATATATACTAAGACAACCCAAAATTCCTCAAATTTAAATTTGAAACCAAACAAATAACTAAAACTAAAGTTAAAGCACAAATCAATTATCAAATGAACAAACAGAAAACATTAACGAAAAGACAATTTAAAAAGCCAACAAAACCAAAGAGAAGACAAGCGGCTTGACTTACGACAAGCACTGCGGGGTTAATCTAGATCAGGGATTCCCAAACTATGGTACGCGTACCTGTACTGGTACGCGAAGCTCTGGCTACTGGTACGCAGAAGTCCGATACTGGTACGTGGAATAAAATACAAAATGCAGCATATTATGGAATCAAAAACGGCTTGTCTTTATTAACTCGGAAATTTTCAAAAAAATTGCGAATGCGATTTAGGATCTGTAAACTCTTTTTCTATTTTTTTGTTGCGAGAAATGTTTGTAATAGCAGACATGCTGAAATTCGTACACACCGCTTATGATACAATAAGTTTTCCAGAATTAAAAACATTATTATTAGCAGTGGCGACTCGTGACTGTCTTCTTTTGGGGCACTAAATGTATGTCAGGAACATTTATCATTTTCATACCATTATTTTTCAAAATAAATATTTTCGTTGTCTAATGGTAGAACTTCTGCCAATAATTAAAATAAAGTATTTATTTTTAATAATAGTGGTAAGAAAAGAATAAATTTGGCAGCCAATCATTTAGTGTCCGAAATAAAGCCAGTCACGTGCCGCCACTGATTATTAATGATTTATATGGATAAAAAACGAATTTTTTAATAAAGACCTAATTTTAAAATTAATGAATGAAGTATTTTTATATAGCTGAAGAACCGTTTTTAAACATGCTTTATAAATTGAATTATCTGGATGCTTGGAAGTAGAAAGAGCTTGTGTGAGTAGGAGGAGTTAAAACAAAATAAAAGTCCAAGTGTAATTTATAACCCACTAGCTGTTACCCGTGACTTCGTTCACGTAACATTAAAAAAAGAATAAATGCATTAATTTAGCAAAACATTTCACTTGATAATTAACAACATGCACAATTAACCAAAGCTTTATCACATTTTATAGGAGACCATACGGTATTTCTTTGCTATAGGGGCCTTGACATAACCCAGTCTCAAAAAAGTGAAATTTCATGCCAAATAATATATACAATCGCTAAAATGAAACTGCAACTAATTAAAAAAGGAGAACCCAGTAAAATCGTGAAAATCGAGGAATTCCTTTTCGTAAAACGAAAAACAACACTGGCAGAATTCTTCTATACAACAGTGCATTTTAGGTGGTATTTGGTGTACAATTTGTATATGTGTGCATTGCTAAATGGGCATTATTATATTGTTTATTTGCATAGACATATGTTATATATTTCTTACTACATTATCTTGTTTATGTATATATTAAATTAAGTGTTTCACGCTAAGTGCTGTAAATAGTGAACAAACTGCTTGTGGATTTTATACATTGATAGATATTTCACAAAGATATAACAATCTGATGCGATTCTAAAATGTAAATAAAGGTTGCTAGAAAGTACTTTAAATTCTGCCCAATTTAACCTCGATGTTTTCTCTATCGCGTCAAGAACACTATTAGCAAATAAATACCGACGACACAAATCTGATTATCTAAATTTACATGTTTTTGTTAGTATATGTAGGATTATTTTAATTTATTTCATGCGCTTGAAATTTTTTACGCTTTCTCTAGGGTTAGGTGTCGAATAAATGTACTTTCTTGTTATTTTATTTTGCCATTTCTATTTATTCTATTTTCCATTCATTCCATTTATGGATATTGATTTAATTTACATATTCGTATCAAAGAATATTCTTTAAAGTTATTATCAGGATTAGGATAGGATACGATTAAGGTTAGGATTAGGAATAAAAATTGAACGACAATGGCATGACCGATTCAGGTTTAAAGTATGAACCATCATGAAGCAATAAGAAAATTAGAAAATTATCGGCTAATATTTTTTAATATGTTTTACAGTCATAGTTGTCATCAAAGGTGAGCGGGGAAATCATCATCTAAAATACCATTAAGTGTTCACCACGCAAAAAACAAATCTGGTTACAACAATGTATTTAATTTTGCGCCAAATTTCACTTGATAAAAAAAAAAAAGCAAATTGACTATGGACTTAATTACAAACCCCTAACCTTGTTATTCTCGGAATTTTTCTACCTATATGTAAAAAAAATTCAACTATATAGAACGCGCTTTCACGTTTATAATGTAATGAATTGGCACGATCGGCTTGTTCAAGTTTACACAATTCGGCTGGAAGAAAAGATTCATTGCTTTTTGATTTCTTCTTTGCTTTTGCAATACGTGAATTTGTTGGTAAAATCGATTTTCTTTTCGATAACATTGTTGTTTTTTAAGTTTAAAAAATATTGTAATTTTACATAAACATTGCTTTAAAATCTATGCAATTTTTCTTATCCTACAAGACTTTACAAAAATCTATTATGAAACAACTTTAAAAAAAGCTATATTTAAAAACGATAACATTTTCCTATTTTAAAACTAAAAGAAATGTAAAATTAAATTCCGGTTCGAAACGACGATTTACAAATGTGTTTCGATTGTGGGAAAATGATAGAGGAAAAATGCTGTTACTTCGACACAATCATATTAAATCTTTAGCTTTTATGAAAAAAGCAACTTTCTTTTAAAAATTATAGTTATTTTTATTAAGATTTTCTGATTTTCGATACGGATAATTTTGCGATGCATATCATTGACATTTGCCATCCAATATATTTATTTATTTATTTATTTATTTATTTATATTTTTTTTTACTTTTTAAAATTTAAATTAAAAATATGGTATCTTTATGTTAGTCGTGTGCAGACGATAAATCGCCAACCTATCCCATCATTCGTATTGAATTCATTAAAAACATAAATCTTTCACTCATTTTATTTAAAACACAGAACTTTAATTTACAACACATACATTTAAAATACATATATTACGTACATTTAAAATAATGCCTTTCATGTCAAAAAAAAAAAAAAAAAAAAGAGAGAAATTAATCACAAATAATTTGATAACCCAAGATAATTTTATTTCAACATCAAAACAAATCTGTTTTATTTTTCTATATATGACATCACATTCGCTTGCTTTCCATACTTACTCGTATTTATGCACTTTGTATTATTATCAAATATTTGAAAACGCATGTTTTGTTTCTAATATGACATCATTTCATATTCTGTTTAATTCTTAAATAATTCATTTCCTTTTCATTTTTCACGTGGAAATTTTTCACTTGAAAATAAATTGTTGATTAAAAATTATTACTCAGGGGTTTTATTTTATATTGGCAACGATAAAGTATTAGCAACGGTAAAATAAATTTAACCATTTAAAAAAAAGCTGCAAAACCGGGCCCTTTAGGCCAAACTAACCAAACCAACCAACCATTTTAAAATATACGATAAAATGTCCATTTATTCTCTATGAAAATAATGAAATTTTGAATTATTAAGAAAAATATTGAAATAAAATAAACAAAAACCATTCTATGTTCATTTGAGGGTTATAATCAACTTATATGCAAAGATTACAGGATAATTAAATGCTTCATTTTGACGCTGGCTTCAGCCTAACATTTGCACACAATCAGATTTATAATATTATTAAGATTAAGATTGCTCTCTTTGTACTAGAACAGCTTCTAGGAGGTAACTTCAAACATAATTCATAAATTAATTCATTCTGTTGATTTAAATATTTTTCTTCTCTTGTACAAAACGTTTTATAGTTTCCTCCTGTTTTATGGAAATCGGTTTTTAACAGAGTAAGGTAATTTAAAATAGTGATCTGACATCAAACAAAAACTGTGGTCATATGCAGCGCGGTTTAAGGTGAAGCATTGTGCATATGTATTGAAGTGGTATATACATGTATGTATGAAGAAACTTGCAAGTGCTTGCGTACTGCGCGACATTATTGTCGCATTTACAGGTATACAGATTATTAAAGCAGTTGTATCGAGCCTATTTAAATGGGCTAACTAAGCTTTAGATAAGAAATTCGTTTCTCATTTGAGACACTTTGCCACTGTATCTCACGAGAGAGGAAAGAAGTGAGCTTATTCAACTCTCCTATGATGGATTAGGGATTACTCATTCAAAAGGATGATTGTAATAGAATTTTCACTGGCGAGAATATCGAGTCTGTCTGATATCGTCAAAGTCTGCTTTTGTTTAGCACAACATATGTCTGTGAATGTGTTGTTTTTTTTCTCCTTCGTTATATGAAAAACAAATACAGGAATAAACTAAACATCGAATCTGACTTAACTAAAACTATCTAATATTGAGCCAGATATGAAGAAGCTGTGCTTGATAAAACAAGTCCACCCTTTTCATTAGTGATAGAAGCAAATTAATGCAATCAGCCTACTGTAACAGTATATGAATCAGTGTGCGCCAATATGTCATTAAGTATTGTGGCTTTTTTTATATCAAAACACTATTTTGATATTGTACGCATTATTAAAATTTAATTATGATACTACTTTTACTTGAATGTTATTATAAAGCAGTCAATATAAGTACCAATTCAGTAATGTAATCATTCATTTTTTAATAAAAAAACTGCTATAACGGAAACAAAAAAGACCGAAGATATATTTCGTTTTAGACAGGTTCCTTTTTACAGGTTTTTCTATATTAGCTTTACGCTTGTTACTTGGTGGTTCGCGGAAGTATGAACTTCGGTTTAGTGGTACGTCTGTCTAAAAGTTTGGGAACCCCTGATCTAGATAATATATATATATATATGCAGGAGTTCGAATACATTACTGTCATCATTGCTTGAGAATGCACTTTAATGATACTATACAATTTCTAACTGTTGTGTGATGTATAATCATCATCTACTATATTCCGTTCCATTATAACTCGAGTTCTGCTGAATGGAATTTAGTGGAACTTGCACTGTTGGATAGATAATTTTTCAAGGAAGGTTTTAGTATATAACACATAGTTCTACGTATATTAGTTATAGAATTATGATGGAAAGTTCTGTTATTTTGGACGATAAGGTTACCATAGGTCATTTTTTTAGCGACCATTATCGTTGGCGAAAGAATTGAAACGGCTATATCAGAAATAAATGCAAACACAGAAAAATAACAGAAAAATTCAGTTATTAATTTTATTTAAATCCACCCCCCCCCCCCCCCGGCCGCAAAAAAAAGAAAGAAAAAGAAAGAAAAAAATCTGTTTTAATGAGGGATAATATTATATAACAAAACTATTTAATTTAAACCCCAAAGGAATGTTTGTAATGCTTAAAAATGTTTGAAATGCATGAGATTAGAATTAAGTCAATATTTGGCGATTTATCGTTTGCGTCAGGTTAACAAAAATGCAACTAATAATTTTATTACATAAAATATGAGTGAATTTTTTTTCTTTCTGTTAATTTTTTTTATATAACTCCCCTATCATGTGACTTACAGGAGGAACTGGCAGACGTAATTGTAAAAATGACTGCATTTATGAGTTACGTGTTATTTGCTTATTTACTATTTTGATTTTACTTTTTTCGCCAAACAATGTGATTTTAAGCCAAAAATGCATCAGCATGACATCAGCTTGGGCGATATTAGCAATAATAGTGTTTTTTCGTGTATACAAGATCCTTTTTGAAGTAAATATTTGTATTCAAATGCAAATTATATAAATAGCAGCTATTGTTATAAATATGGGATCAAATATTTAAACTTTAGTGAATGTCTGCCACTCAAACACATATTGTAAAATAATTGAATTTTAGACATCTAAAAATTTACTACGGAAACATGCTGGTATATTTTTCACCAAACATATGATTTTTATAGCCTCGAACTCAGATCAGCGAATATTGTCTATTCTTTTATTTATTCATTTTTTTTTTAATATATCGCAATTTCACTTATAGAAATATTCATTGCGTCAAAAGTTAGGAACTAAAGAATATTCTTAAGGAGATGTGTGCAATTATGCGTTATTACTATCACTAAAGGCGACATTTTGCAATAAAAATTGCTTACTGAAATAAATTTTCTATGCTATTTTTGATTCGTCATTTCTTTTTTGTTTTTTTCTGCATATCTCCCCTTCTTTCAGGAACGTTTTTAAAAGATATTGAACTAATCGTCCGTATCCCGGCCACCTGCCAGTTGGCATTTTTACCATATATTGTTGGATGTTTAGTTTGTGTTTGAATGTTACTCTGGACGACGATTCAGATTACAGAAGATTAGACGACTTTTTAAATTAGCGATTGCTAAATTTATGATTTTTTTTTCCCCCATTATGAAGCAAAGTTTTACCAAAAAAGCGATGCTTCTAATGTATAGAAAAACTTTTTAAATGCGAATGTTGGCGAATGGAATAAATATTTGTCGATTTATCATTTCAGCCTGGATAAGAAACACGAGTACCTGAAATTCTGATTAGATAACTTTTCGATCATTATAAAACATTTTCGACTTACATACAGACCTAGCAGCTAAACATAGTGACAAATTAATCTTTTTCTGCGTGTTATTATTACTCTTTACAGAAATGCAAAGAAAATCTTCAGTTTAAGTATTCACTAAAAAGATTATGACTAAACATTTTGAATAACTAACTTTATCATTGTCAGTTTTATTTAAGGTATGGAATTTTGTCAATGATTGAATTAAGAGCAATTTGATATTATTTAATGGAACATAGTTTGGCGCGTAAATAACTTCGTTTTGTAACTAACTTTGGTACATTAGTAACCATATCGTTTCCAGCACTTCTAATGTTTGACGTCAAACTTGAATATTGAAAAGATTATGGAAGATTTTATTGGATGCAAACTAGAGGTTTATTCTTCTACCAGAGTGAATCATCGGCTTTTTTTTTTTTCAAGGTTAATGGTTACACGAATGCAACTGTTCTAAAAAAGGGAAAGACAGGGAAAAGGGCGTCATTTTAATTTTATTCAAACTATTCAGCTTTAAAAATGCACTTTTTATGTTTCACCATTTTGTTTTAAATATGAAAATTAAACTCTGTTTTTTATGTGCAAACACTTTATTACATTTTTGACTGTATTTACTCTGCCGGAAGCAAAAGTTGAAAAACCGTAGTAGATTTGCCAGAAGAGGACGTATATTACGAAATATAACGTAACATAGAGTGAGATTGTACTTATGTTACCAGAACCTCACATAGAGACAAGAAAGAGGGACGGGGTTCAAGAACTTACAGACGAAAATGAATCACCAGAACATTACTTAAGTTCAATGGTCAATCATGCAATCATTGTAATGCTCTTTTTTTAGCAGTATGTTGACTAGAAAACATTTTAGTTCCTGTTGTCATAATCTCATAATGGCCTCATTTCCTTACCAAAATCTACTATAAATAATCAACTAAATGAGTTTCTTCTTATTAGCCCAAATTTTGTCAAATGAATAATATAATATAAAGCAATGTCGTTCGCATTGTTTACAGCAATATGGAAGGAAAAACCAGGTGAACGTTGTATTCCAGTTGTATTTTTAACCCTATTGCTTAAAAATACATCTCAAATCCATTGATATAATTCGTTTGATTCAAGGTTCGTTTGAAAATTTTGACTAGGGTGTAGCATCCGTAGGTGAAGATCCATATTCCTTTAAAATACAAAGCCAGTTCGTTTGATTTAAGGTACATTTAAAAAAAGGGCCCAGCGCAGCGGGCGTAGCATGCTAGTAAGTTATATAATTCATTAGTTAAGAGTCAGCGAGTTAGTTCATCTGATACAGGACCTTACAAAATAATTCTAATATTATGCATAAAAGTTAAATTACATTCTCGTGAAGATGTAACGGTTTTCATCATAATATATCAGTGCAGTAATAATTTTTATTTCTTATTTTATTCTCTTTGAGAACTAACGTTTATTGAATTTCAGCATTTTACTAGCACCGGAGTCAATGAAAAGTCCAGTTAGTTAGAAATGATGTCAAGTAAAAATCACTGTTAACCTTTCGAATCTTAGATATATGTGCAGTTTTTCCTTTTTATTTTATAACAATAAAAATACCCCTAAACCTTCCCGTTTTCAAAACGTCAAGCAATCGAATACATTTTTTTTTTTTCACCTTAGCGCCAGAAGAAAATCTGATATATACTTCTCCACTTTATAGCGGAAGGGAGAACGAACCTTCTAATTACATAACATCTGTTTTAGGTTTTTCGTAAAAAGTTTAAGAATTATTGAAACTCCGAGAAAGTTTTTCCCGATAAAAACTTGCACTTTTAACATCGACTTGGTTTTTGAGAAAATACTTTTATGAGAGGCATTTTACAAATAATAGAATTTGAGAAAAGTGGCATAAATTTCTACGTATTCTTTTAAAAAGACATCAGTTCTATTTCAAATAAGGTAGCGTACGTTTAAAAGAGCGATAAATAGAGTTGTCTAAGTCAATTATGTCTTATACGACGGGGTTTAGTTCCGTATAGCAGAGAGCGTAGAATTAGAAGAAGAAATCCTCAAATGTAATTTAATAAACAGAGCCAAAAGGGCTGAGATATTTCCATTTAAGATTTCGTTGTGTATTTATATATGCGAAAAATATTCGACCGTATCTCTATTTTTAAATTCAAATCTTTAATTTTTGCTTGCATCCGTTTTGTAAAGAAAGAATAAGTCACCAATAAAGAAATAAATGCAAGAGTTGCTTTTTGCTAAACACTGAAAACTCTTTTGCAAAGGTTACATATAAAATTGAGTCCCCGAAAGAATTTTATGAAGGGAATTTTATTTAAGAATACAGCAGCGAGAATTCGATTTCAGTAAATCCTGGCCAAAAATAATTTTCATGTGTTTTAAAGTGAAAACCAAATTAATATTATATATGCATAAATGAAATGTATTTAAATAAATATATAATACAATGTTTACTTAATTGTTTATTGTTAATAAGAGGAAATTAATTGTTGTTTTATTTACAAGTAATGTTTCATTGTATGTGGTTCATTTTACTACACATAAATGCTTAATTATTTATAAAAAAAACAATGTGTATAATATCTATATTACTTGCATTTAGTATTTACCAAAGTTGAGTCTCTATAGTATAGAAATGCTGGTTTTTGAGTCTTTTTAATAGGTTTGCAGTCCTCCCAAAAAACATTGACATCTAAAAATGGCAACAATAGGCAGAACATTTTTACTTTCTTCTATCTATAATAGAAGAAAGTATTGTAATCGAAATTTTTTTCGAATTCCGGTTTTCGACTGATTTGCACGTTTTAGGTGTCAGAGATTCCAAAAAACATGTTTTTACAAAATGTCCGTCTGTCCGTCTGTGTGTCTTCATTGTATCATCGAAAAGTGTATGAAGTTATGCTTCAAATTGAACCTAATTTTTTTCTATGTTTTTGGCTATGGCAAGCAGGTTCTATTAGAATTTGGGGATATTTCGGCGAAAGGGGGCGCTGTGATCGATATTTTTGTTCCATTTTCACTATTGTACCATCTAAAAGTGTATGAAGTTATGCTTCAAATTGTACCACATTTTTTTTCTATGTTTTTGGCTAATGGCAAGCAGGTTCTATTAGAATTTGGGGATATTTCGACGAAAGGGAACGCTGTGATAGCCATTTAAAAATTTCAAATTCAAAAAGATGTACAAAAAAATTAGAAATCCTAAAAGTTTTTTTTCGTTAAATGTTCGGCCTTGATCCGGAGAATCCGGAACAATTTTTGTTTTGGCTCTATCTTAAAAAATAGCTGAGATAGAGCGGTTTGAAATTTTAGGGTGGCTGACATTTTCAAACAAGACAGCAGATTTCATCCATAAACGGGTTTAATTTATGATAACGTGGTTTCGGCAAATTTTCTTTCATTGTTGTAACCATTAATCCTATTATATGCTTATCACTATATATTTATATTCGCCAACGTCAAATTCTCGCCAAACTTGGCGACAATTGGCAAAATATCGCCAAGTGTGGCGACAAAAATAGGTTGCCATAAATGAAGCCAACTTGGCTGTAGAGGACAAATTTGGCGATATTCTCATTCAAATTCAATGTTCACGAGAACTGGGATTGAATGTTCTTTAATTAGGTTCCACGCATTTTACCTTCGTGTTTTCCAGTAAAATTAGCTAAAATCGTAAAATCAGGAAATAGGGAGGCTATCTGTTCCTGTCGGGTCAGGCCAGAAGGACTTTTCGTAGTTTAGTATACATCAGTTGATCGCATCCCGGTAACACAGCGATTCGCAAGAAGCTGACGTACAACAGAATGACGAAAAATATTGATTTTATTGGCGATGTGATAGCGAATTTTGAAGTATTAACATGACTGAGATAGAAGAAAGTTTTAGGATTGGCACATCCGACTAGTTTAATTAAAAGTTGCGTTCAAAACTATAACCCATACGATTATAATTAAAAAATGGTCCGACAAACCCCGACACAGCTTTAGAAAGCTTTGAAAGTAAAATTATTTAAATGCTCATGTCAATGTATATATTTAAACACAATAACAAAGCGGAAATATAACAAAAAAGCATGTCTTCTCACAAAGAAACTTTCACTTCAACGGAGGCTAGGAGCCGTCGGATATGATTCATACTTCTGAAATACACACAGATCGATGCACCAGTTAGTCAGCTATTATAAAATATGTTTTTTTTTTTTTTTTTTTTTTTACAATTGTTGAGCAAACTTTTTGCATCAAATACTCCACTGTGCGTTTTTTAAATTTTCCAATCACAAATTTTAAGGAAATTTTGAAGTCTCTTTAAAAAATATCTGTTTGTAAAATACTGATACCGTAACACTGTTATTTAAGATTAAACGTTATCTTTTGATAGAACTATTCAGGTAAGTATTTTTTTCTTTTTAATAAAAAGAGTACAGCAAATTGTGTTTACTTCTTCCAAACTGATTTGGTTTTCCGGCACTTTTTAAATTCATCTTTGTTCGTAAACGTATCCAATTGGCACGTGCTCTTGATAATCATAACTGTAATCAAATTGTTTTCCCGTTTTTCGGTAAAGGCAGAAGATGTTTCATAACACATACCACAAAATATTCTTCTGCAATGATCCATCATAGTCCGTCTTGTAACGGAATTCCTTTGTAAATGTCTCTGTAAATGATAACGATAAATGATAGACATTCTATAATCTGTAGAAAACATCTTGTACTCTGCAAAAAAGTAATGTTGATTTTGCCGCGCATGCGCAGTAGCGTATTACTGCTTATTTTACTGTTTATTACTGTTAATTTTGCTGTATAATACTGGCAACTGGAATGCCAGTATTATACCGTATAATCAACTTTTTTTTTTCTTTTGCAGTGTAGTGTACCTTACATCATGTTTAAAGTATCATAACATCATTAAAATGCACCGCAAACAGTTTTTTTTTCAAAAGATCCTAATGTAATGGAATTATTTTGAGTGTCCCTGTAAAGGAACTCTGAATGTTAATTTTCAATACACACTATTCCATAGTAAACCTAAATAACATATAAGAATTTCATGACAATCTGATTATACTTACGAGAATTAGAGTACTTAGTAGTGTATTTTTGCGATTCCTACACAACGAGATTGCTGTATGCAGTGATTTTCATTTTCATGGGCGTGAAGCGCTCTCACATACTACAAGAGTAATCGTGGCATTACCAAATTTCGTGTATTTTCCTATATATATCAACTTCGGAATGATCCCAAATATTCATGAAGTGTAGATGAAAAGACTTTGGTCTCTTACTGTTTATGCTTTATATTTTTTACGCATTAAACTTCTCATACAAGTTATGTATAACGAGTAGTATCGGTAGATCGCATTACATAGATACCGAAAAAAAGTTTCCTAGTGTGGTATCGTGGTATTATACGTATCCTATCGTATTAAACGAACAAGTTTTATTTCAAAACAACCATTGTAAAGATGACATGATGGTGAAATTTTAGATGTTATTTATACAAGAATTTTTTGTACAATCTCAAGAACACCATAAGACGAGGTCCAACTCACTAGAACTCAAAATCCAGACTGTCCCTTCGATGGCGAAAAAACACTCTCCTCTCCACTGCATAATCTCTTGATCTTCTTTGATTGACACCCCCTTCTTCCTCTCAATTCCACTTTCAGAGTCCATCGAAATTCATTTTTTTGGACTTGCTATTCATACAAATAACTTCCTGACACATTTTAAACACCTTCAGATGATCTTGTTATTGATAAAATTCACGCAACAGGGCTATTCAAGGAAGGAAAGCTTTTCATTTTTACTTGAAATGCACCAAGAATTCTCTTTCTCCAGTATAATCCCCTTTCAGTAGGTGTCAATCAATCAACTATTCACATTATTCTGGAATTATTTTAATCTCATCAGAAAGAATCAAGTTGATGGTCACTAATCCATCACACTAGTTTCTTAGAATTTAAGGAAATGTGTACCTGTAATATCGACCCAATAATCTAAGAATGAAATCAGTTCTGAGACTGATTGCACCCACAGCCAGTTTTATAAATGAAAGAGTAAGTAAAATAAATGTAAAAATAGTTATCTTATTAAAGAATCTTTTATAAATATTCAAATCTTATAAATCAAAGCTTCATGTCATGATCAAATTTATACCCATAAAATTCTGTTACAGTATGTTCATTTGGCGTGCACTCCGATTGTTGAAGAGATAGATTTACGCTTCGTAGAAGATGAGAACTAGAATTTATTAAAGCAATATATACATTGTGATGTGGTTGGTTGGGCCATCGGCATATTTCATTCTGATAGGATTAAAATAATCCCAGAATAGAGTGGTGTGAGGGGTCGTAATTGGCACCTGTTGTAAGAGGCCTATCCTAGAGAGAAGAAATCTTTTGTCCATTTCAAGTCAGAATGAAAAAGTTTCATGCTTTGTATAACCTTGCTAAATGAGTGTCAACTTTATCTATAAGAAGATTATCTGAAGGAGTTTAAAATGTATCAGGAAGGTATTCGTTTGAATAGCATGACTAAAGAACGGTATTTCGAAGAACTCTGTGATAAGAAGGGTGTGTCAATCAAGTAAGATTTAAGGATTATGCAGAGTTTAAGAGAGGGGGTTTTCCGCGCAGTCTGGTTTTTGGGTTCTGGAGAGTCGGAGCTTGTCTTTTTGGGGGTGTTCCTGAGATTGTACAAAAATGTCTTGTAATGTCATCTAAATTTTCACTATCATGTTATTTTACAACTGTTGTTTTTAAATAAAACTTTTTCGTTTCATGCGAACTAAATACGTTTAATTATATGTATGCGACCACGATACCATATGACGTTTCCCTCTGTTTCATTTTTGAGATACTGCAATAGAAAAAAAAATATTATTTAAACTATCGATTTGAGATTTCTAAATTCTTTTCTCAACGTATAATTATAATTTAAAATTAATATTAAACTATTAAATTACAAAAGAGTATTTTTTACAAAAAATGTTACACTATTTATATTTTTTACTTACATTATCTTTTATTTAATATTTAAAATATTTATTGTTACAATTTCGTATTCCTTTTTGGCGAGAGTGGTTTGTCGCATAATTATGAGTTGATTTTGTAACTCGTAAACAGGTGTAACCCTAAAGAATATTTTGGCGATTGATCACCTGGCCCGATAACGGGAAAATGCTTTTACGATTAAGTTATTAATTCATAATTAAGTTCTAAAAGTATTAAAATGTTGTCAGCGGAGTACATAATTTAGGTGCGTTCGTAATTATAGAAATACGTATAGCACTTAGAATCGTCGTCTGGTCCGCATGTATAACAGCGTAAAAGCTACCCAACCGAATGGTTTGGAATTTAATTATATATATAATCGTTGCCGCATTTTGTCGAGTCATTTGAAATGTTATGAAAATCGAATAAAAACTCATGGATAAATTAAACTGTGAAACATTTACCGCTAACAACAGTTGAGGGTTAAAGTCCTATATCACAAAGATAAAGTTTATTTATGCTGACACATTGTCTCCCTGTCCCAATTTTGGGACAGTAGATCTGGCAACATAACGCAAAGTACATAAATTGTATATGCATGCATTCTATGCATATTTTTGTAAATGCGAATAATATAACTAGTCGTTCGGGGCCACCGTAATACTGACCCATCATGGATATGTATAATATAAAATATGAAAATAAAACATGTGTAAACTACTTATAAAATGCATTGCCATTCGAATAAAATCGTGGCTGGATGACGTCCTAAACGTTAAATGCTTTATTACTGAATGGCGTAAAAAGAAACATCCTTAACTAAAAAATGGATCATCCACTAATGGTTTACTGCGTCGGATGAAGCGTCTCATTTATAAGTAAAATATATCTTTGACTTGAAATTGGAATGAAATACAGGGTCACGAAAAATCGAAGCGTGTGGAAAAATTTAATGACAAATATCTCGGCAACTCATTATCTGATCGACTTCATTTTTTATACAATATTTATGTTGTTTTGTTGTCTTTTACAGTCACTCCTTAAAATAAACCATTTCGAAAATTTTTATAGACCTTTTATCAGAACGACTCTTTCGAGAGACTGAAAAAAAGAGTTCCGGATCATCGAGGTGACTGAAATTCAATAAGCTTCTTCCCATTATTACATTCAAAGTACATACCCAATCTCAAGTCTCTATCTCAATTTGTTCGGGAGATGGAGTGTTTACAGACAGACGGACCGCAATTTTTTTTTCTAAAAATGTGTTTTTCGGAATCTCCAGTGTCTGAAACGTGTCAATTCGTCAAAACATTTTTTTCGATTTTCAAAACGATTACAATACTTACTCTATACTGCGTAGGATGAGTAATTAATAAATCCCACTGAATAAGGCAAGCAGGGGAATTATGAATGTACTATGAAAATAGATGCTTGATGCATAATTTATCTTTCTTCTGTTATAAAACTTATTCTAAAACGAGCATTACTATGCATAACGTCGCAAAACGCTCTGTCGTTTAAGGTCGACACATTTAAAATAAAATTAAACACCCTGTGCCTGGCGCACAGGATCCTGTTCCCTGCGACGTTTATGGGATCGCTTGCGACACCTCGATTTATGGGGAAAGGGGGGGGGGGGTCCGAATCGTTGTGTTTTTATCGGGGTGACAAATGACGCAGACAAGTCGCACTTGACAAGCTTAGATAAGATGGAAGCAGAGATACTCGTCCAAGAACAAGGGTTCGTTCTCGAAATATGTCACTTCTTAGAGAAGTGTTTGAAGTGACACCGATTCATAAACTTGCACTGGGGGTGCTCCTTAATGTAGTTCTCAAATTCCCTGCTGCTCAACAACGAGAAACTTTGCTTACTCATTCTTAAACGCAAACGTATAAAATGGGCAGGTCTGACTACTGAAGCGATTTGGAATCGAAATGAGTTTTCCATTTTTTTTATAGCCCCACCCGTGGCTGAGACGTTCTGCTCTCAAAGCTGGTAGACGGGAGGTGCTGGGTTCAAACCCCTGTCGCGCTCGTCGACCTAATTATTCGGAGTTTTCCGTGGTTTTCTTCGAACATTGCATAAATACGGATTAGGATCCCAAAGTCACCCCCGGAGGCCACACCCCCCCAGGGCCTATATCCCTCAAGGTGATAATCGGCCGTCATCAACCAACCATTTTTTTATATAAATTACGGATCAAGTTATAAGCGATCCTTGTCACGTGATGATCGTTTTTTCCCTTTCTAGCTCTGCCGCGTCGGGAATTGGGTTCAAAACGCTGACTTTGACAGTCTTTTCTGAAAGATCTTCTGCCTACATCAAAAAATGGAAAACGTGTTTCGATGACATAAGCTTCTGAATAAGATTTCGTGCGTTTCCGAACAAAAATGAATTCAAAAGTGTGTCAGAAAGTTGCCAGTTTGGGTTTGAGAACAGCCTTAAGGTGATTCTTAAGAGGGAAAAAAAAGTCCTTCAACAAGGCGAATTTTTCTGACACCTTCAAGGAGTAATTTTTATAGGAAATTGGCAGGCATGATTATTGAAATGACTTCGAATCGAACAGTTTATTTCATTTCTTGATAAATGCATCGCATATTGAGTTGTTATAATTCCTATCTCATGACGACCTTTATTGGGTAGTCGCGTCCCAAAAACTTAACTGCTTAAAACGCCAATTTCGACTACATTTTCTGAAAGATTTTTCGCCTTTATCGGAAAATGGAAAATGCTATCCGATTTCATATTATCTCATGTTTATGTATCATTAAAGTATATATCGTAAGTAGTCTGTTTGGTACCAAAATTGCAGCAACTTGAAACTTTCCGACTTGTCCACGTCCTTATTTTTCTTCAATTCCTATACTCTCTATATTTAGAATCTTGTTCAATCGTTCATAAAATACTTTCTATTCATCCACTCAACTTCAAATACATTTTTTTAAACTTGTAGTGGATGTTAATACAGTTTTTTCAAATATTAATTCATTCATTAAATTAAATTAATTACTTTTAGTTTTATATGGGAGGAAAAAATGTCTTCCATTGTTTTCATACATGAAATGAAAGATTTTCCTCCAATGAGTGATGCCACAAAAATAATACACCACAACGATGATTATAAAAAAATGTTCCATAAAAATAACGTGGGACATGAATACTGCACGGGTTTATTTTATATATTTAGGATTAAAAAGCAAAATTCAAATTCAAATGCTCAAAAGGAAATTCGCTTTCTATTTTGCCACTTAATATTGTGATTCTGTCATATGTATATACATATTTATATTACTTGTAATTATTTAATAAAAAGTAACTAAAATAAAAAATTTTCTTTGTTGACCTAAGTAGGAATTGACTTACGAAAAAATTATTTTTATATTACTTGTTATACGTCAAAGCAATGAAACCAGAATTGGATAAATTTCTAATTGCAATGTAATTGCATATTATTAATAACTAGCTGTTACCCGTGACTTCGTTCACGTATCATTAAAAGAAGCATAAATGCATTAATTAAGCAAAATATTTCATTCCCGATAATTAGAATCGTAAATAATTAACTAACTCTTTATCACATTCCATAGGAGACAATACCGTATTTCTAATATGTTATACAGGCCTTGACATAACTAAGTTTTAAAAAAGTGAAAATTTGTGACAAATAATCACGAAAAGGAAACTGCAACCAATGAAAAAAGGCGGGCCAAATAAAATCGTGGAAATCGGCGAATTGTGTAAAACCATATGTCAAGTTTACCTGGTAAACTATTTTACTTTTCACGCCTTTGTGAAACGTTTTAGTAACACCCTTCAAAGATAATGGAAATAGTATATTCTTTTTCATTAAATTCAATTCTTGTGAATAGGGAGCAATAATAGTAGACCTAACTGCAAGGACCTTAAATTTGCCTCCTTGATTTAATTTATACCTGAAAAAAAAAAAAAAATCTTTATTTCTAAATGAAAATATGTTGACAAACGACTTTTTGTTCTCCAGAATAAATTGATTCATGAAGTTTGAATATGTGAAAATACGTTTTTATTTTTCAAAAATTTTACTGTAATCAAGATTTTTTTTTTCTTTCACCATCTATTCAAATTGAAAATAAATTCTTTTTTTCAGTTTTAATGAGAAAAAATATATTAATCCGTTTTATTTCTTCTTTTTTATCCACAAAAATGGAATAATTTAGTTGCCATTTTTAGAGAAACTTCGTTAAAATTTACAAAAAAAAAAATAAAAAAAATAATAATAATCTCGGAATTTAAATCATTTTTTTTAAATTCTGAGAGTTTATGACATCCTCGGATCAATGATAACCGGTCTTAAGTAAATCGTGTTGCGTTCGACAACCTGAAAGGAGTAGTGGTTGCGAAATGCAAACAGGCGGTCAGATTTTAATATAATAGATTCGTATTTATTTTTCTTTTCCGAATAATTACGTTTTGGTTTTTGGCAAAAAACTCTCATCTGTATGTAACTGATATTCATGCTTAATAATCGGTGTAGATAAAAAAAAATATTTCAAATTTTTCGTTTTAAATATGGCGTAAAAGTCATTTACTTTCTAAACTTACCGATCCTTGTATGATTAATATAAGGAATTGATTCACGCTCCTTGTAAAACACATTTGAAAATTCCCGTTTTATTTCAAATATGATGTCACTTTTTCCTCAGAGAAATCTCTTTTTAATGGCATAATTCTTGTTAATTTTCTTTTTCTGGCAATCAGGGTGTAAATTTTAGCGGAAAACTCACATTTGTATGTAACTGGTATTCAAGCTAATTATTAATCAGTAACGATAAAAAATATTCAGTTTTTCATCTTAAATAATCCGTCCATTATCTATCTACTTTCATTATACATTGATATTCATGCTCCTTGTATTATTACGAACATTTGGAAATTACATGTTTTATTTATGACGTCATATTTGTCCAAACCGAGGAGGATCCTTTTCATAGTTCCATGGTCCAAGCGAAATCTATTTTAAATAATATAATTATTGCTCATTTTTCCTTCTAATTATAACGCAATTTTTGACAGAAAAAGATCTTTTTAATGTAACCGATATTCATACTGTATCATGTCATACTGTATCATCATGTATAATGTTGTTTCAAATATCACGGAAATTCATCTTCTTTTGAATTCTTTTTAATTTTCATTTTTCACGTGAAAATCGTTCAATTGAAAATTAGTTGTTGAGGAAAAATTATTTTTCCGAGTTTTTATTTTTTGGCAACGATCAAAGCCCTAGCAACGATAAAGTAAAATGGTTAAATTTTATTGAAAAATGTCCATTTATTCTCTATGAAAATAATGAAATTTTTAATTATTAAAGAAAATATTTGAATAAAATAAATAAAACCTAGTCTATGTTCATTTGAGGGTTATAATCAAACTACATGCAAAAATACAGGATCATTAAAAGCTCCATTTTGACGCTGGCTTCAGCCTAACATTTGCACACAATCAGATTTATAATATTATTAGGATTAGGATTAGGATATAGTTACAATAACATGCCGTAAAAAATTCTTACAGCACTGTAGCCGGAACCGCTCCCCCATCCCATTATTTGACAAAACCTATGTTGTTTGAATGATGTGTAATCAACTGCATGCAATTAAATTGTCATTCCATTTCAGGCAATTGAAATTACAAATTTACCCAACTGTGCATGAAACTAGCGGGAACGACTATACTGAAGTACACTGAGAGAAATGGAACTTTCAAATCTGAGTCAATCGATGTTTTCAATTTGTTATGAAACTTTTTGTTTCAAATCCCCTAATGCTTTCAATTCTGAAATACCGGAAATACTCAGACTATTGAAACATAGGACATACTCAAAACGAAGCCCATTAGAAGTCAGTTCCTACTCATTTTTGAAACATGGACATACTCAAAAAGGATTAGAAGTCAGTTCATACTCATTTTTGAAACATGGACATACTCAAAAATGATTAGAAGCAGTTCAAACTCATTTTTGAAACATGGACATACTCAAATAGGAGCCCATGATGTTTTATTCTTGAGTGTGTGCCTGTTTTCAGAAAAGAGTTTATACATGTTTCAAACTTGAGTCATTTTGATTCGGAGCCATTTTGACTAGGCGACCTACTCAGATGTGAGTATTTTTTTTTTGCTCAGTTTTGAAAATGTCGTTTTTAGAGTGTGATTTGGAATGAATTTTTTCTTTCTTTTCTTTCGATAATTCGATTATCAGTTCGATTCCAAATCACTTGAATAATCATACCTGCAAGTGTCATTTTTTTAAGTTTAAAAATAAGTACATGAATCTGATTGTTTCGCGTTGTTGAGCGGGAAAAAATATATTACATGCCCCTTCTTTGTTCTCTATACTAATCAGTGCTTAATTTGCGCCGGACCTCAGCTCCGGTACTTCCTATGTTTTTCGTTAATATTTAACTGTCGGTCAGAATTCACCGGAGCTTATAAACACTGCGCTCCGGTGCCCAGTGCCATAACGGTTCCAAAATCGAATCCTTAAATGACACTTTCTTTTCCCGCCCATTTGCAAGCTTTTGTATCGAAATACTTATAAGTGACGTAATGGGTCGCTCACGTAAGAGATGGAGATGAAACAGGCTCGATTTTTTCGGGTTTGGGCAGGCTCGAGATAATATGTCTTAAATTCAACATTTCATTTATTTCCATTTCAAATCATTTTAATGCTATTCTTATCAGAATAAAGAGCAAACAGAAATAGTCTTTTTCTATTCTGCATATACCTGCGAACTATTCATTTTTCGTGTTAACACTCTTTCCGAATCATAGTTCTGAGCTTATTGAATCGCAGACTTCTGCGATTCATTAACATTATGATTAGGCAAGTCTGAAAAGTGGAATAGTTGCTAGCTAAGTATACGCAGATCGTTTTTTCGGGGTCAGAGATTCCGAAAAACACGTTTTTACGAAATGTCTGTCTGTCCGTCCGTCCGTCTGTGTGTCTTCATTGTATCATCTAAAAGTGTATGAAGTTATGCTTCAAATTGAACCACATTTTTTTAATATGTTTTTGGCTATGGCAGGCAGATTCTATCAGAATTTGCGGATATTTCGACGAAAGGGGGCGCTGTGATCGATATTTTTGTTCCATTTTCACTATTGTATCATCGAAAAGTGTATGAAGTTATGCAGATAATTGAACCAATTTTTTTTCTATGTTTTTGACCATAGCCTGCAGGTCCAGGTTGAATTCGGGAATATTTCGACGAAAGGGGGCGCTGCCATCGCGATTTTTGTTCGATTTTCACTATTGTATCATCGAAAAGTGTATGATGTTATGCAGATAATTAAACCAAAATTTTGTGATATGTTTTTGGCTGTAGCCAGCAGGTCCTACTAGAATGTGGGGCTATTCCGCCGGAAGGGGGCGCTGTGATAGCCATTTAAAGATTTCAAATTCAAAAAGATGTATAAAAAATTAGAAATCCTAAAAGTTTTTTCCGTTAATTGTTCGGCCTTGATCCGGAGAAGTTTTTGTTTTGTCTCTATATTAAAAAATGGCGGAGATAGAGCGGTTTGAAATTTTAGGGTGGTTGACATTATCAAACAAGACAGCAGAATTCATCCATAAACGGGTTTAATTTATGAGTTTTAATTAACAGGGTTTCGGCAAATTTTCTTTCATTGTTATAACCATTGTTCCTATTCTTAAATGCTTAACACTATATATTTATATTCGCCAACGTCAAATTCTCGCCAAGCTTGGCGGCAATTGACGAAATAACGCCAAATTTGGCGACAAAAATAGGTTGCCACACATGAAGCCAACTTGGCTATTGAAGACTAATTTGGCGATATTCTCATTCAAATTCAATGTTGACGAGAACTGGGAATGAATCTTCTTTAATTGGGTTCCACGCATTTCAGCTTCGTGTTTTCCAGTCAAATTAGCTAAAATCATAAAACCAAGGAATAGGGAGGCTATCTGTTCCTGTCGGATCAGGTCAGAAGGACTTTTCGTAGTTTAGTATACATCAGTTGATCGCATCCCGGTAACACGGCGATTCGCAAGAAGCTGACGTACAACAGAATGACGAAAAATATTGATTTTATGGGCGATGTGAGGACGAAATTAGAAGTATTAACATGATTAAGATAGAAGAAAGTTTTGGGATTGGCACATCCGACTAGTTTTCTTAGAAATTAAGCCTTGATACTAATACAAGCTTG